>OX451206.1:27762128-28148866 GCA_949628255.1 Macrophya alboannulata | reverse complement strand
ATTTTTGGGCCCCTAGTTACAATCCTGCCTATACTCCGTCTGTCATAACACCCGGGTGCGTACCATCACGTTGTTGGGTTGGGTTGGGTTGGTATATGCCAAATTTTCGGGGGCCCCAGCATTGTATCAAGGAGTCGATGTCCTCGAAATAGTCATTGGATGAAAAAGTTTTTTGAGGACAGTCCTCAAAATAGCCAGGTGTCCCCGAAATAGTTATTGCATCAGATATTTCTATATCCTGTGGGTTCAAATGCGCCGAAAAACATATATATATATATATATGTATATGTATATGTATATGTATATGTATATGTATATGTATATGTATATGTATATGTATATGTATATGTATATGTATATGTATATGTATATGTATATGTATATGTATATGTATATGTATATGTATATGTATATGTATATGTATATGTATATGTATATGTATATGTATATGTATATGTATATGTATATGTATATGTATATGTATATGTATATGTATATGTATATGTATATGTATATGTATATGTATATGTATATGTATATGTATATGTATATGTATATGTATATGTATATGTATATGTATATGTATATGTATATGTATATGTATATGTATATGTATATGTATATAAATGTGTCGACCGTACAGATTGGGGACACTACCATTTTTGGGCCCCTAGTTACAATCCTACCTATACTCCGTCTGTCATAACACCCGGGTGCGTACCATCACGTTGTTGGGTTGGGTTGGGTTGGTATATGCCAAATTTTCGGGGGCCCCAACATTGTATCAAGGAGTCGATGTCCTCGAAATAGTCATTGGATGAAAAAGTTTTTTGAGGACAGTCCTCAAAATAGCCAGGTGTCCCCGAAATAGTTATTGCATCAGATATTTCTATATCCTGTGGGTTCAAATGCGCCGAAAAACATATATATATGTATATGTATATGTATATGTATATGTATATGTATATGTATATGTATATGTATATGTATATGTATATGTATATGTATATGTATATGTATATATATATATATATATATATATATATATATATATATATATATATATATATATATATATATATATATATATATATATATATATATATATATATATATATATATATATATATATATATATATATATATATATATATATATATATATATACTCATAATGAAAAATGATATTTTTATAAGACTGTTAAGTATAAGAAAGGATGCGAGACTAGTCTTTACCTGTGTTACATAAAAATAGTTTATCTTTAGTGCCATACATATGCATACACTCGTTAAATTTCGTAACGAAAAGTACTAATTTGAAAAACTCCTATATCGTTCGAAATATATAATATAAATATTGAATATATATGGGCAAGTCCACCAATTATCAACAAATGAACGGAAAGGTGAGAATTTTTCACATAAGATCGTATATTTTCATAATTTTTTTATGCCGATAACGATACGAGAAGAATTCGCGTTTAAACCCGAATTAGGTCGAAATGGCAAATTTGTATATGGCATTCCTCGCGAACGGTAAGTCCTAGAGCGTTCCAACTTGGTGAACTTTTCAATCTTAGTACACACTATAAGAGGTAAAAATTTCGGACAAGTCGATTTTTTGACGTCCCGTTCATTTGTTGATAATTGGTGGACTTGCCCACATGCAATAATTTCCATTAGTTTGATAAAACGTAATACTACCATTACTACTACTTTTAAGATTATGTAAAACTGTTCGGTATGAAAGAAGATGTAAAACTGTATCTGTGATACCTGAAAATAGTTCAACTCAACTAAAAAAAAAAAAAAAAAAAAAAAACCCTAGTGTATGTATATGGGGCATTCCACATCAATTTTACATTTTCAAACCCTCACATTTTTTGATTCATTTGCAATTTTTACATGTTATTCTATACTCAAAATGAGTCGACACGTGTTTCACGATTTGTCGATATAACGATTTTTTCGATTTTTTACCAGCTAGTTCGAGTCTTAAATTTATTCACAAAATCATTTCTTCACCTGCATATATCTCGAAATCGGCGAATCGTATCAAAAAAATCAACTGAAGTAAACTTGTTCAGTTTGAATTGTACTTTACTAGAAACATTATTTCGGAATTTTTGTCACCCTCTAAGAGCGAGTTTTTGGGCATTCAAGTACTAAAAAGACCATTCTAAAAAAAAAACATTTTTTTTTTGTTTTTAATTTTTTTTCGAAAACTAGAGAAAATTACGAAATTTTTGACCTATTTTTGAGGATGGTTCGAATTTTTTAAATGACCGATCTGGCGGTTTGAAATTTCCAATAATTTTTCATTCGCTTCCAGTAGATCACTAAGCCTTATCTATGAACGGTTATGCACTAAAATTTCCGAAAAATTCGTATTAACACTTACTCTTTATTCAATAACTATCTAATAACTCTCTATTTAATGGTAAATAAAGAGTAAGTGTTAATACAAATTTTTCGGAATGTTTAGTGCATAACCGTTCATAGATGAGGCTTGGTAATTTACTGGATGCGAATGAAAAATTATTGAAAACTTCAAACCGCCAGATCGGTCATTTAAAAAATTCGAAACATCTTCAAAAATGGGTCAAAATTTTCGTAATTTTCTCTAGTTTTTGAAAAAAAATTAAAAACGAAAAAAAAAAGGGTTTTTTTGCAATGGTCTTTTTAGTACTTGAATGCTCAAAAACTCGCTCTTAGAGGGTGACAAAAATTCCGGAATAATGTTTTTCGTAAGGTACAATTCAAACTGAACAAGTTTACTTCAGTTGATTTTTTTGATACGATTCGCCGATTTCGAGATATATGCAGGTGAAGAAATGATTTTGTGAATAAATTCAAGACTTGAACTAGCTGGTGAAAAATCGAGAAAATCGTTATATCGACAAATCGTGAAACACGTGTCGACTCATTTTGAGTATACAATGACATGTAAAAATTGCAAATGAATCAAAAAATGTGAGGGTTTGAAAATGTAAAATTGACGTGAAATGCCCCATATAATAATATATGTATTGTAACATTGCATGTTACAAGGTACCCGAACTCCCTTAGACGACCTTAAGTAAGGGTATGAAGAGTGCCTGAAAACTGTAGGGATGAGTTAGGATAAGCCCCGAGGCTAAAGTTAACTCCGAGAGGCGACCGTGACCGACTTAAGACTGTTGAGTTAGGACTGATTTTTTTTGTTTCTTTTACACTTTTCTCTACCATGTGGGAGACACGGCCTAAGGGATGGCGGAGACTAGTACGGCGAATGTTGGTGGAGTAATCGAAGGGGTATAGTCGAACCCCTACGCCTATGCTTCCGGAAGGCCCACCAAGAAGAAGAGTCATCTCCTGTACCAAAGGACACGGGGGGGTGCCGAGGGCACTCAGCTACGAGGGATAAAGGTGGTGGAGGAGATTCCCGCCACCCCCAAGAGCCTGCGAACCGTGATCCTACTACGAGGGATTCTTCTATCAGGGCCTGTTTTGAGTTTTCGCGCGTAGCAGACTACGCCGCCATGTTAGCGATCCTGCGGTCGATAGAAAAATCGATATTTGACTACGTAATGAGGGTGTGCGCAGGACTGTCGCCATGCGGTCTGGACACTCTGTCGTAGGCTAGCTACTAGTAACCACGCGTCTGAGCGCCTTTTTCTTGTATCGAGAGTATTAGCAATTCTTAGTGATTCTTCGGATTTGGTTGGTAGCGGGCCCCGAGGCAAATTAGATCTTTTTGATTGCTTTGGTTGTGAGAGTGGGTGTTTTGTTGGACTTTCCCCAAGGGACTTAAGAATGGATTACGCCCGCGAGGGGTTTTGCTAGAGTTTGAGCAGTGAGCCCCGAGGCATTTTTGGGAAAGAGATTTGTGTGTTTGAGTGAGTCCAGACCCTGGTTGGATATTCCCCGAGGGAAAGAATAATGAATTGCGCCCGCGAGGGTGTGCTTTTTGTGTGCTGGCTGGAAGACGGTAAGCGTTAGTTCACTTCGCCTATGCTAATTTGAATCCGGCAACGGCCATCCGCCATATT
The DNA here is from genome assembly GCA_949628255.1 of Macrophya alboannulata. Taxonomy (NCBI): domain Eukaryota; kingdom Metazoa; phylum Arthropoda; class Insecta; order Hymenoptera; family Tenthredinidae; genus Macrophya; species Macrophya alboannulata. The sequence continues at coordinate 28,144,836 of OX451206.1, read as the reverse complement.
GCCTTGGTCTAAGCCACGACGCTTAATAATTCTGGATCGAATTAAACTGATCTCCGAGTTGGTAGGCCGTTACCTGTGTCCCTGTAGAGTCTAGTTAAGTCGAGTTTCTAATAAATAAGCAAATTTTCGCGTCAAGTATAGTACAAACATTTTTCTAGTCAGTCGGGTACTGTCGCACCTGAGTGCAAGCGAGACAGCCTGAGTCGGTGACTGTCGTCCTCTCTCTTCCTCCCACGAGGAGAGTCAGGCGTAATAGCAGGCGCAAGCCTGTCGAGCCAGTAGGCTATTGGATAGTTCGGAAGCTGAGCAAATATTGAATTCTTAAAAATTGATAGCCCACGAGGCAGGGTTAGATTAAGTAGGATAGTTAATAGTAGAATAAGTTAAATAAAACGGTGGTCGGTACAGCAGGGGCCTAGCCTTAGTCGAGAAGAGACCTCGAGTCTGTTATAATTTAGTTTTGCTTTGTTATTGTTGATCTTATTTTCTTTATTATTTTACACTGCCACCGAGTAGCTTCCAAGAAGCCGTTTGTTGTATTTGTTACCTAGTTTTAGTTGCTGCGAGGCATTGTTGTATCGAGCTAAGCGATATTTTTCCTGTTATTGCTCTCCTACGTGGAAGCCTGATCTTATCTACGATTAATTTTTGTGAAGCTCGATAAACTGTTGTTTTAGACCCGAGGGGTGACACCCCGAGGTGCATGGTCGCTGCGGCGATACTATTTTTTCCTTTTGTTATTAGCATCACGTTGTGCAATCTAGTTTATTTCTTTTTTTGGATAAATTTCTTTTATTTTGTTAAAATTTATATGGCACGAGTCGTTATTGTGTACGCTATTCCCTCACATAATCCCGACCCCTCTCCGCGGTACTGCAGTTAGTCGCCGCTTATTCGTTCCGTACGTTTTCTTTTGTTATTTAGCTTGATTATTATCTCGTGACGAAGATAGTTCGTCTGGCGCCCAAAATTCAACTAATTCATTTTTTCTACTGTCTTGAGTCATTTATTGTCGACTGAGTCGGTCTCGAGGCCTAGTTATCCGGTCTGGACCCGAGGCCTAAATAAGGGTCACGTCACAGTATGTATACTCATAATGAAAAATTATACGGTATACCCATTCCGTTTCATTCATAGAGATGCCAGTAGTGACATACCATAATTTTTCATTAAATACCATATTATTTGAATGTTGGTACCATAATGACCAACTCTAGGGTTGGCAACGCTGCAATATACCCAACTCCCTTAGACGACCTTAGTTAAGGGTGCATTGAGTGCATGAAAACTGTATGAATGAGTTAGGGCAGCCCCGAGGCTGGATTTTACTTCGACAGGCGACCGTGACCGACTTAAGACTGTCAAATTTAGTTCTTACCCCTTTGTTTTTTTTTCTAACCTTTTCTCTATTATGTGCGAGATACGGCCAAATGTATGACGAAGACTCACGTGAAGGGACGTTCACTTGACGAAGGCATCGGCACCCGATTTCGAGAGTTGACCGATAACTTATACACGAGCCGACGCCGAAGGTAGCACCCTCTCGTTCACGCCTCAGGACACGGGGGAGTGCCGAGGGCACTCAGCTACGAGGGATACCGGTGGTGGAAGAGATTTCCGCCACCCCCAAGAGCCTGCGAACCGTGGTCCTCCTACGAGAACTTCCTACGTCCTGGCCAAATTTGAGTTTACGCGCGTGGCACGCCACCACGTAGAGATACTGCGGTCGATCGCCAAAATCGATATTCGACTGCGTAACGAGGGTGTGCGCACGACCGGCGTCATGCGGTCTAATTACTCTGCCGTAGGCTTGCTTCGCAGGTAGAGCGCCGAGCTCCGAGCTTGCTAAGAATCTTGATAGAGTTTGTCGTAGCCACGAGGCGGTTCTGCAAATTCTCTTAGAGGGACTTTTTGTAGTGATGAGCAAAATTGGTATTGGTCTTGCGGTCTTGGTCTTGGTCTTGCATTTTCGCAAGACCAAGACCAAGACCAAGATCGCATCGGACTCATCAAGACCGATACCAAGATTGCGTGCGCAAGACCAAGACCAAGACCAAGACAAAGCCTGCAAGACTCGAGCAAAAACAAGACCGAACTGCAAGACTCTTGCAGTTTTGCTATACACTTTTGTTATATTCGAACTAGGTGAAAACTAAAGAAGAGTCTTTATATTGGTTCGAAAATAACTATCACACCTTGGATTTCAAGTTGTTGAGTCTGAAATATTAGTCCGGGAGCCAGTGAATATTTTTGGAACTTATTTTCGCACGCCGCTACCAAGGTTTTTTTCGATTCAATAGATGATGCTTATCAAAAAATCTAATAGACTTTTCATTGTTTTCCGATGGATTCAGCGTGGGGGGGCGTTTGAAAAAGTGAAAAAAACGTCAATGCGTTGAACTTATTCTCGCAAGGATACTACTTATTGTACTTATGAAGGCGATCATAAAGGCTAGTTAAAGGGTAGTCTGGCTGATTTCTGAAGATGGAAACTTCGTCTGGCACGCGAAAAACCGGAAAAAAAAACTTACGGAACTTATTTTCGCATTTTTGAAAATTTGTCAGATAGTTGAATGGGTTGTACAATTGGCGAAAAAAGCAGTCTGGCTGTTATTCGAGGTCACTTGAGCCTTGCCAGACCGACCGGAAGATGCGTAACCTGGTAGCTTATATGCAATCGTCATATCAACGTGTGCTCCTATACAATGAGTACGGTCTTAATTTCGCCCAAATACTTTTTTTTCCAGATGATATTTTACACTCTAACGTGAATGAAAAAGACAGTCTGGCTACTATTTTCAATCACCAAAGCCTCACCAGACTCTAAAATTGCGAGTTCTCGAGCGTTCTATACGTCGTCTCCGACGGTACAGGGACGACTCACGTTCTATTAGCTATTTTTTTTGTTTTTTCTTTCATAATTGACATCTTGAGAATGAGCATGTGCATGAATTCTCACGCAAGCAATGCCATGTAGCATATTTTTATACCTTAAAATGAAAAAATTAGGTCATTATACCATCATATTGTTTGTAAGGGATGATTTCTTTTATTGACAATTAATTTTTGTCTCAATATACGTTGTAACATTGCATGTTACTAGGTACCCGAACTCCCTTAGACGACCTTAAGTACGGGTATGAACAGTGCCTGGAAACTGTAGGTATGAGTTAGGATAAGCCACGAGGCTAAAATTCACTCCGAGAGGCGACCGTGACCGACTTACGACTATTGAGTTAAGACTGATTTTTTTTTGTTTCTCTTACACTTTTCTCTACCATGTGGGAGACACGGCCTAAGGGATGGCGGAGACTAGTACGGCGAATGTTGGTGGAGTAATCGAAGGGGTGTAGTCAAACCCCTACGCCTATGCTTCCGGAAGGCCCACCAAGAAGAAGAGTCATCTCCTGTACTAAAGGACACGGGGGAGTGCCGAGGGCACTCAGCTACGAGGGATAAAGGTGGTGGAGGAGATTCCCGCCACCCCCAAGAGCCTGCGAACCGTGGTCCTACTACGAGGAATTCTTCTATCTGGGCCTATTTTGAGTTTTCGCGCGTAGCAGACTACGCCGCCATGTTAGCGATCCTGCGGTCGATGGCAAAATCGATTTTCGAATGCGTAATGAGGGTGTGCGCAGGACTGTCGCCATGCGGTCTAGTCACTCTGTCGCAGACTTTGATCTAGAGCGAACATACGTCTGAGCATTTTTGGTTGTAGTTTCTGGTGCGATTGTTAGCGGTTTTGCTAGAGTTTGAGCAGTGAGCCCCGAGGCATTTTTGGGAAAGAGATTTGTGTGTTTGAGTGAGTCCAGACCCTGGTTGGATATTCCCCGAGGGAAAGAATAATGAATTGCGCCCGCGAGGGTGTGCTTTTTGTGTGCTGGCTGGAAGACGGTAAGCGTTAGTTCACCTCGCCTATGATAATTTGAATCCGGCAACGGCCATCAGCCATATTGTCTTGTTCAAAGCCACGAGGCTTAATAATTTTGGATCAAATTAAACTGATCTCTGAGTCGGTAGGCCGTTACCTGTGTCCCTGTAGAGTCTAGTCAAGTCGAATTTCTAATAAATAAGTAAATTTTCGCGTCAAGTATAGTACAAACATTTTTCTAGTCAGTCGGGTACTGTCGCACATGAGTGCAAGCGAGACAGCCCGAGTCGGTGACTGTCGTCCTCTCTCTTCCTCCCACGAGGAGAGTCAGGCGTAATAGCAGGCGCAAGCCTGTCGAGCCAGTAGGCTATTGGATAGTTCTTAAGCTGAGTAAATATCAAATTCTTAAAAATTGATAGCCCACGAGGCAGAGTTAGATTAAGTAGGATAGTTGATAGTAGAATAAGTTAAATAAAACGGTGGTCGGTAAAGCAGGGGCCTAGCCTCAGTCGAGAAGAGACCTCGAGTCTGTTATAATTTAGTTTTTTTTTTGTTATTGTTGATCTTATTATCGTTATTATTTTACACCGCCACCGAGTAGCTTCCAAGAAGCAGTCTGTTGTATTTGTTACCTAGTTTTAGTCTGCTGCAAGGCATTGTTGTATCGAGCTAAGCGATATTTTTCTTTGTTATTGCTCTCCTACGTGGAAGCCTGATCTTGTCTACGATTAATTTTTGTAAAGCTCGATAAACCGCTGTTTTAGACCCGAGGGGTGACACCCCGAGGTGCATGATCGCTGTGGCGATACTATTTTTTTTTCTTTTTGTTATTAGCATCACGTTGTGAAATCTAGTTAATTTTTTTCTGAATAAATTTCTCTTATTTTGTTAAAATTTATATGGCACGAGTCGTTATTGTGTACGCTATTCCCTCATATGATCCCGACCCCTCTCCGCGGTACTGCAGCTAGTCGCCGCTCATTCGTTCAGTACGTTTTCTGTTAGTATTTAATTTTGCTATTGTCTCGTGACGAAGATAGTTCGTCTGGCGCCCAAAATTCCATTGAATTCATTTTTTTTTCTGTCTTGAGTCATTTATTGTCGACTGACTCGGTCTCGAGGCCTAGTTATCCGGTCTGAACCCGAGACCTAGATAAGGGTCACGTCACAACTTAAAACTGTACGAAATATCAATCGAAAATATAATAAACCAGCGGCTTTAGGCTGCCCATGTGCCAGCCCTTCAACTTCCCGTTCTCACGCTAATTTGAGCTTAAAAAATTCGCCATCATAAATTCTGCAAATCTGACTTCAGATTCGTGATCAGCGCCCCAAACAACCTTGTGGTATCAGTTTTCATTCGAATCCATTCATTCATTCTCCAGACATCATGATTTTCATTTTATTTTTCAGAATTTTGTTATTTAAATGAATCGAAAAAAAAAATCTGACTTTAGGTTCGTAATCAGCGCTCCAAAAAACCTTGTGGTACCAATTTTCATTTGAATCCATTCATCCATTCTTAAGATATCATGATTTTTATTTTATTTTTCAGAATTCTGTTATTTAAATAATTCGAAAACCACTATACCGATCGAAACCAAAATCTAATCAGTTCTAAGTTTCGAAGAGGTGCGTCGATTCGGACGAAGTTGATCAAAATCTGACCACTCGTTCTCGAGATATCGTCGGACAAAAAAATTGATCACATACATACATACATGCATACATACATACATACATACACACACACACACACAGACGTCTATCTGAAAATGATCGGAGATGATTCTCTAGACTTCAAAACGTCGAGATCTAGTGGAAACTCAACTTTTCATTTTCGGGGTGAATACAATCTCTGATATCAGAGAAACGGGAAGTTGAAAATACACAAAATAGAAGCATTAAATAAATTTTTTTTTATCTCATTCCGCGGCTTTTTCTGCCTCATCCAGACAATCATCATCATTATAGCGTCGTCATCATTATCTTCATCCGAATCATCTCCAGGCAGTCCAGCATCATCTTCATCATTCGATCAATTTTTTTTTTACGATTTTCAAATATCTGCCAGACTGATTTCCCACCTCCGGAAATCAGCCAGACTGTTTTTTTACTGAGTATTATTATGATGCGAACTAGTACAACAAGTTTCATCTATGCGAGAATAAGTTCAAGGCAAAAAAAAAACCCGATTTTTGTGAATTTGAAAAAACTGCCAGACTGACTTTCCAACTTCGGAAACCAGCCAGACTGCTTTTTTCGCAGAGTTTTAGGGTAATACTAATTAATAGAACAAGTTTCATCCGTGCGAAAATAAGTAGCATGAGTTTGTAATTTTCACTCATCGATTCCATCGGAAATCAATAGCCAGACTGTCGATTCCTTGAAAAACATCATCAATTGACCCGGAACTACTATAAATAGGGCTTGCGAAAATAAGTTCCAAAAAAAGTTCACTGGCTCCCGGACTATATTCTTAATTTCTAATATTCAAGCAACACAAGATCGACAAGCAACATTGTACTAGTATAATTCTAGTATCTATTATTTTGTCGGCCGTCATGAGGATTTGCACGTTTATTGTAGCCGATGCACTAGCCGTAACTTGCGTCGACTCGTCAGTAGTGATTCCGTGACTCCGTCACTCAATATAAGCGAGCCGTTACTTGGCAGTCTGCAGACGCGAAGTAAGTATAGCACATAGTCGAAACATGAGTGATCAGGACGTGATGGATTTTTCATCGGCTAAAAGTAGTAGTTAACTAGTGATAGTGAGAGTGGAGTTGAGAGAATCAGAGAGAAGGGTCCAAACGCTGAAAAAAAAAAACAATCGCAGCAGTCGCGTAAAAAAACTACGAAAAGCAAATTTGATGTATTTTTCGAAATAGTTAACAAAGGTAAAGACACATTTGGCTCGTGTAAATTGTGCAAGGGATCGAAGAAGGTTGAGTTGAAAATGAAAAATCGTAACACTTCGGGACTAAGGAAACACCTCCTGTCGAAGCATAAAAATGAGGCGAGAAAACTCTTCCCGCGTGACCAAGTAACGCCACACGTTCCAGATGTTTTCAAGTGTACTGGACAGGTAAGTACTTATAATATAGAAAATTATTGATGCCATTGTAATAATGATGTTATTTTTGTATATAATCGTGAATATTAATCATAATTATTATTTTGATTATTATTAATTCAATTGATTCATATATTTTTCATATACCAAAATACAAAGCATCGATTACGATATTTTCGAAAGAGAAAAGACATTTGACAGTTTAACGTTCTCTTCTTATCCAATGAAATAAATCTTTTTCTACTCCTTCAAACAAGGACAAAGACTGTAGAAGCCTTTTGTTGATTGCTACGAGCGAATATCGCACTCAAAAATCGATGTTTTTTTTCATAACATTGTTTTTTATTTCACTCAGAGAATTAGGCGAATCGTTTCTTAAATTTCGCGTCATGTAGTAGTCTGTATTTTGCGAAGACCGTGTCTGGTCTTTTTTTTATCGATCCCAATAAAATAAAATGATAATTCGAATATGCCGGAAAAATGATTTTCCAATCGGTGTAGTAAATTCTTAAGCAAGACTAGCTCGTGCGCAAACAAACTTTCTTTCCCAATTGTATGAGCGTAGATGGTGAAATTATAAGCCCATTGTTCATTTCAATTTTCAGGGGGCACAAAGAAATAAAGATTTTACCACAGCTACGGTGGATTGGATTACTAAGAAGTATCTTCCTTTTTCTTTTTTTGACGACCAAGAAACGCAGGACTACTTTCCTACGATTTGCCCAAACCTTAAGTTTCCCAAAAGGTTCACTCTTCGACGACAAGTTAAAGAGCGATTTGAAGAGCTCCAGACCTGTGTAAAGGATCAGCTACAAAAATGTACGTCCAAAATGGCATTCACAATTGATGGATGGACGTCCATAGCTGGTCGGACTTTCTACGGTGTAACAGTTCATTTCATAGACAATGAATGGAATTATCAGTCTATGGTCCTTGATTTTGTCCCTTCCCATGGTCGACACACTGGAGAAGATATCGCAAGGATTTTCCACAGATCTTTGGGAGAATTCAATTTAGAAAATAAAGTACAAGGCATCACAGTTGATAATGCATCAGCAAACACCAAATTCATGACTGAACTTGGAAAACTACTCCCAGATTTCGATTCAGAAAATCAGCATTACCGCTGCATGGCTCACATCTTGAACTTGGGTGAACAAGATTTATTGAAGAGCTTGACATTGCTAAGTGATAATGATAGGGAAGAGGAGAACAACAGTGAAGATGAAGACGAAGACGACCTGGACCATTTACCAGAGATTCACGACACAACCACGGCTATCACGAAATTGCGTTCTATTTTCAGCAAGATAAAAAGGAGTGAGGTGCTGAGTAACAAATTCCGTTCAGCATGTGAAACAGCTGGTACGCCAATAACTCCAAGTCCCATGCTAGACTGTCCAACTAGATGGGGCTCTACCTATGATATGCTTGGTGTAGCCTTGAAACTGAAAGGAGGAATCATTACGTTACGCGGTATTATACCTGAGTTGACTGATTTCCGAATCTTCGAAGGAGAATGGTTGATATTTGAAAAGATATACAAGTTCTTACTCAACTTTAAAATCCTCACGACGAAACTTGGTGGAGATAAATATGTCACTCTTCCCCTTGTCATTGTTTCGTTTAATCTATTACTCGACAAAGTCGAATCTACTGTAAAACAGTTGGACGAGAAAATCGATCGCACTGAGGTAGATGAGAGACTCATTTTGGGTTTCCAAGCTGCACGAAATGAAATGTTGCAGCATTATCGAATGACCAACTGGATTTACTGCACAACGCTCATCCTCGATCCAAGACACAAGGCAGAAACCTTTGATCTAACATCCTGGGGAATCGATATAAAACATGAAAGCCTGCGAAAACTTGAAGCAATATACGGAGAATACCGAAACCGAGAGCCAGTACCAGAGTTACCTGTTCAGGAGTGTCACGACTGTCAAGATAGTGACAAAGAAGATATCATAGATTTCAATAGGCTGTATTCAGCTCCATTGGATCCGACAGCTTCCCAAGCTTCCAGGAGACAAATAGAGGAATACCTGAGTCAACCAAGGGTTGCAGGCACAGAGGATATTTTACAGTGGTGGGGGCAACATCAGTTACAATTTCCCATCTTGGCCAGGATGGCTCGTGATTTCTTATCGATTCCTGCAACCTCAGTTCCTGCTGAAAGACTTTTTTCAAAAGCGTCTTTGGTAATTCGCAAGCACCGTAACAGGTTGAATAACAAGTCCGCGCGATGGCTACTTTGCATCAACTCTTGGGCGACAAAAACACAATAAATTACCTGTGTTCATTATGTCTCATTTTTCACTTTTTTTTTCACTGTACTATAATATATTTCATACTTGCTTTGTTTCGAAATAAATGAAGATGTTTTTCAGTTAGATTTTTCAGTTGATGCCAAAGAAGTCGTGTAAGTTTTTTTCAGTAGATGATAGATATTAATATATTTTTTCATTTGGACAAAAATGGAAAGTTTTTATTTTCTTTTCTTGGATAAAGACTGAATAAAAAGATTAATTATTGAATTGAAATACCGTTTTTATGTGATGTACAGCTTGTTTCCCTTACTTCGCAGTTCAATTCCTGTTTCCCGCTGATTGGCCCATTTATACCTACGTGTCAGTAGTAAAAAGAATTTTTTATACGCACTTTGGTTAGAAATCAATAATAGGTCTAGTGTTCAAGATAGATACTTGAGTATGTACCACATGATCAGTCAAGTAACTTTCCATCTTTTCTACTGTTTAATTGTGTATCAGTAGTTAAAAGCCACTTGCTCTCATTACTTGCAAAAGCTATCGAATACGTGTGCATGAGCCATCAATTGCAGTGGGGTGAAAAGAAGCAAGATCGCAAGAATCTTGCGAGAATCTCCTGAATGTGTATGACCAAGACCAAGACCACATGCGACTTATCAAGACGAAGACCAAGACCAAGACCAAGTGTGCAAGATCAATACCAAGACCAAGACCACATGCGACTTATCGAGAACAAGACCAAGACTGTCTGTGCAATACCAAGACCAAGACCAAGACTACCATAGTCTTGGTCTTGGTCTTGCTTTTGCTCATCACTAACTTTTCGAGTGAGTGTGAGTGCCTGAGGTCGTTACCGTGGGTGTTGGAGTGCCTGTATGGTCACAGAGATTTTTCCTACGAGGAAAACTGACCGAGAGTGTGGCTGGACAACGGTAAGCGTTAGCCAATTTGACCCGTAAAAATTTGAATCCGGCAAACGGCCATCTGCCATCTTGCCTTATTGCGAGCCACGAGACTTAGTAGAATTTGGGGATCAAATTAAACCGATCTCCGAGCTGGTAGGCCGCCACCAGTGTCAGAAAGCATAATAGAGTTTCGAGTTTGAGTTTTTATTTTTTTTCTGGAGTAAAAGTTTCGAGTTTCTGTTGCGTAAGAGCAGTTATTAGAGCACGTACGCTGCACACACGAGTGTGAGTGAGACAGCCTTAGTCCGTCACTGTCGCGCTCTCTGCCTCCCACGAGGAGATTCAGAACGTTAGATCAGGATTGAACATTTCTCGTATTTGGCAATATTGGTTTTGCTTACGTAGACAGAGTTAGAGTAAGTTAATTTCAAGTAATTTTGGGAAATAGTTTAGTCACGCCCTGCGGGCAGATTTTTGTCTTTTATCTGTAAGTTTTGTTCCGCGAGGTACTGATTGGTCGAGTTAATTAATTTTGTATTTTTTTTCATTGTTATTGCGCTCCTACGTGGACGCTTGTAGTTAATTATTATTGTAAAACTCGCCTCCGGTTAACCCGCGGAAAAGCATTACGAGTGCCTGATTACAGCTACAGTCTAAATTTTTGTTTGTATTCTTATCATTATTCATCATCAATTTTCTTTAATAAATTCGATTTCATGTTACCCAAAATCGCCACGAGTTGTCTATTAAATGAGCTAATCCTTCCATTGTAATACCTCCCCTCTCTGCGGTACTGTTGCTAGCCGACGCTTAAGATAGTAAGTTCTGTGTTGTGTTGATTTAGAATAACGTGGCGAATCGTCGCCTGGCGCCCAGCAAAAATTGAAAAAATAAGATATCGAGTCCGTTGTTGCCGATTGTCGACCAGATTGACCTCGGATGCTGGTTATCCGGTCCAGATCCGAGGGTCTACAAAAATCGACGTCACAGTTATACCAAGAGTTTTCGGTGAATCCGCACGACCCCTGCCTACGGCCAAACCAACACAGACACTCGCCGTATGCGTCAGGCTCGTTCGGGAGAGGATGCAATGCTACTAGTAGCCTATCCCCTCCTGAACGAGCCTCATACAGGCGGTGCGTGCCTGTGTTGGTTTGGCCGTAGGAGGGGGTCGTGCGGATTCACCGAAAACTCTCGGTATATCGAAACGTGAATTCCGACCGAAAACTAAGACTGGATCACATTCAGAAATTAATTGGGAGCAAATTTATTTGTACTTGGTAACGTCTATTGATTTCAATACTTTTGTAGATTAAATATCTGCAAACTATTTTTGTGGGAAGTATCACATTAATGTACAGTAGACTCTAGATAAAAGGCCACTTCGTATGGCCAAGCGAGTGGCTCCTCCTCCAGACGTAGAAACACACACACTAACATGCTGTTCCCCACTACAACTCTTCGCCAAGCCGCCGGCGTGCTTTGCGCAGCCACTCTCGCGCATGTTTCTCTCTCTCGCACCACGCCTGACGGCGCACTCGTAATTTTAGTAGAAGAGGCGCTTGGTTATAGGCCATTTCTGAGAATTTTCCTCTCCTCTAGCCCCGTCAGATGGCCTTTTATCTAGAGTCTACTGTACTTGGCGAAAGGTTTTTGCACCAGAGGTGCTTTGGGGGGGGGGGGGGGGGGGTTCATTACTTTTTGTACCACCTCGCTTCGTACTTAATCTTTGTTGAAATATAATAAAGTAGGAGTAAATTTATATCGTTTGCGGTCACACCTCTCCCGTATATATCTGTCTATTGTAATCGCTAATAGAGCGAGCGGTCACGTGAGGTGTGTATACACATCGACACGTACACATTTCTACTGCGGAAAGCGAGGCAGTACTGTACTGTACAAGAGAATTCAGTCGTCGCCTATACGTCGTAACCGTCACATATTATATAACTTGATGTTATGCGAAACCGTTAAACTAAACCTGGCTCCATAATAAAATTCATGCACGTTCTTCTTACACTCAGGTACCGGAGCGTAATCAGGCCTAGAGTATAATGAGGCCTCTTTCAAAAATACTGGACTTACAATAGTGTGAATGTATTGGTTATTAAAGGAAACAGATAATAAAGACATATTATTCAATTAAATGTATGTTGAAAATTATAATAAGCAACACTTGCCGCCTTCATAAGATAATTATTTTTAAGTGAAAATGATATGAAGCAATTTGAAATAAGGTGGGCCGTATATGCCTCAAGTGCCCTATAGAAGAATACTCTCTGAAACTTTTAACCCCAAAAGACGTATGGTTATTGAGAAATTTTTAACACTAATTGTATATTAATTTTTTTTCAACTTTACGGAACCGCCATATTTTTTTGTATGTCATCGCTTTGAAGTTTACTTCAGGCTGAAACTTTTTTATACTTCGCTTTTTTTCGTATGATGTATAGTTTTCGAGTTATACCTAATTAAAACTCGTGCCATGACGCTCGCTGTTTGAAAGGAACAAATTTCCTCATTCATCTATGGGAAATCCATGGGAAATTTCACTATAATTTTTTCTCCGTGTACAATCGCCGTATAGGCCGTAGAGCCCTCATGCGGGTATAGAGACTGGATCGAGTCCCGCGCCGCGCGTTAGAAATTCTTCTTAATGTACAGCTGGGCAATAAAGTTCATCAAGGGTCGAAATTGAGGCTCAAGCGTTTCAGCGTCTACGTTGTTGAGCAGGCCCCTCGCTCCGCATACCCCTTTCCCTGAGCCCAACGATGCGTTACGGCTGGCCGGTCGGCTAGCTTGCCCCGGCCTGTGGATATTTCGGAAATTATTTTTATTCCGTTTTCCGAAGTATTTCGTTCTTTACTTGGAGTAGGTAATCTGCCCGATTTACCTTCTCGCCTACCGACTCGTCATACGTCGTCGACAAATTTATATATAATATATCGACACCTGATCTGAAATTTCTTGATTTTAGTGAAGAAGAGTTAAATTTGAACTCTTAAGAAGAAAATAAAATGAACAACAGTAAAATAATATAGATGAAATTTATATCTATTACAAATACCAACAAGTAATAAAATATAATAATATGAAAACTGACAGATGTATAAAAATATAATTATCTATTAAATATAATTCAAAAGCTATAAATACTAACGACAGGTAGATCACGTAATATCATATTCATATTTCAAGAAAAATTGATTACTTCTTAATAATGTCTTAATATACTATACATGGTTAAAATTATCGAAACTTAAAAAAAACATGACCCAGGAATCTCGAAATCTCGAAATATCGTATGTAAATCGAAATCTCGCATGTATTTTATTCGTTTGCTGATTGGCGGTTTGAATTTTTAACTTTTAGATATGTGATCGTGTCGTTTGTTTTGTAATAATCTGTCATTCTCAGTTTCGGAAATATCGATGACGTTTCGGTCGTGTATATGATTTAGAAAATATGGTTTATATATATGTAATTTCATAGTTTATAAGAGGAGTAAGAATGTAAATTCATAGTTGATAGGAAAGTTCATTGTGCATTAGGATAGGTAGGTAATTCATTAAAAAACCTGAAAACACATTTATATAACTAGGCGAAAGGTTATCGCACCAGAGGTGCTTTTTATGGTTCGGATATAAAATCATTGACTGGGATATTCTTTTTCCCTATCGGAACACCGAATTTTTTGCCAAAAGCAAAGACCTCTTTTACTTCCTCAGGAATCTGACTACCCGTGACATTAACTAACCATTTCTCCCTCCATGGTTGTCTCACACCATCCTGACCACGAAAGGTGGTTTTCTTTTGTGAGTTGAGCAATTTATCCAATTTCTTTACAATTTTGTTTTTAGCAACCAGAGATAGTCGCTTGATTTTCGCCACTTGTGATTGGAAAAACTGGGTGTATACAGAAAAGGGTAGAAGGCCTACAATTTTATCATAAAACCAGCCAAAACTGAAGCCAAGGAATTGACTTTGCTTTTTTAAAATATGGTTTAAATATGTAATTTCATAGTTTATAGGAGAAGTAAGAATGTAAATTCATAGTTTATAGGAAAGTTCATTGTGCATTGAGATAGGTAGGTAATTCATTGAAAAACCTGAAAAGGTTATTCAAGAAAAAAACATGCTCAAGAACATGAAGAACACAGTAATGGATTCAGAATCGTTCATATTTTGGAAGAAGAAAATAAAACAACTTACGATGAAAGCAGTGTACAGACTGATTTTCGACAAATATTAATACATGGCTCATTTCACCAAGGCGACGTTAGATTCCCATCAATATATCCATGGCAATTTCGAATCCGGTTACATCATGGACGTCAAACACTATTGATGCGGTGTTAAATTATGGAAATCAATTGTACATTGATAGCAGAGCTAAGCGTAGGGTTGTACACGAAAATGACGACCATGATTCTTACTTGTCGGTATCAGAGGTAATAGCGAGAGTATCTATCCTCTCTGTGAAATATTGTTTTACATTCGGTGCGGTAATTTTTGGGCACCTATTCGATGACGATAACGATATTGGTATGCCAAATTTGAAGGATGGGTTACTCCGCTTGTTCGATGAATCGGATTTCGGCATTGTAACATGTAACGGAATATCCGTATCGGTTGGCAGGTTCCATGACAAATTTTGGGCATTTGATTCTCATTCCAGAGGTCAAGATGGCAGAGTTACTTGCAATGGGGCAGCCTGTATTGCAACTTTTAATTCAATCGAATCTTTATGGTCATTGCTTGTCGATAATATTCCGAAGATAACGGACATTGCTTGTAATCAATATGACTTGACACCGGTCAGAATCCAACGTAATACTAATAAGAGAATTGAAAATGGGAATTATCAGAAGAATTCAAATGATCTCAATTCAGTACAAACGAGTGATAAGCAGATAGACTTAGATAATAGTCAGAGTTTGACTGTTTACAGAAAACCTAGAGAAATAGTTTTTATCGAGAATCATCGGCATAATTCAAATGAGCTTAGTGTGGACAAGTTAGACCAAACCGATGGCCAGAGCCTGACTATTTATAGAAAACCGAGAGAAATAATTCTTAGCGAGAGTTCTGAAAAGAAATTGACATTACAGTTGGAAAGTATTCCCGACGTTAGAATAAATTCAGTCAAATGTCAACAATTTCGTGGACACAGAAAGAGGTTATATACACTTGTAAAACTGATAGGTGGTCTTTAGATATAAGTTCAATGCAAAATATTGATGAATATTACCTTGGGCCGATGGATGTGCTATGTAAAATATGCAAGGCAAAACATTTTGCCGCGGAACAAGTATCGAATAAGAATTCTTTTAGCGATTGTTGTTCTCATGGAGACGTGGCACTTGAAAATATGCCAAGTTTATAGCTGGAATGCCCCATATATGTATAAGTAAACAAAGTCCTCACAAATTTCGCCTCATTTATTGGCGCCATTATAAGAAAAACTGTGTCGACCTATGTGTGCATATCTTTTATTTATATAAGAACTTTATCTGCCTATATCACCGTTATCGTGCGCTTCAGGCAAAAAATTGTAACAACCTTTCTCGTAGGTAATTAAATTTTCTATCTTTTTGTTCAATAATTTTTTTTGTATCACTTACCATTTACGACTTATGATTTATTTATTCATTTGAGACAAATCAATCAATAATTATAATAAGAAAAACTGTGTCGACCTATGTGTGCATATCTTTTATTTAGAGAAAAACTTTATCTGCCTATATCACCGTTATCGTGCACTTTAGGCAAAAAATTGTAACAGCCGTTCTCGTAGGTAATTAAATTTTCCATCTTTTTGTTCAATAATTTTTTTTGTATCACTTACCGTTTACGACTTATGATTTATTTATTCATTTGAGACAAATCAATCATTAGTTATAATACAGCTATAAAAGGATTACAAGGATAGAAGAATATACAAGACAAAGACACTGAATCCCGGTTTTAACGCGCGCGGAGCGCGCGAATGATATGACGCTAGTAAGTTAAAAAATTCAACGAAATATTTATTGATAAAATCTATGATAATATAAAAAAAATTAACGATTATTTATATTTTAATATATATAATGAATATATGTATACAGGGTGTCCCAACTTGAACAGGACATTAGGATATCTCCGAAACGGGAACTGCTATCGAAAAATGGTTCAGATGAAAATAGTACGGTTTCGAGGAGGACACACGATGGTAACATCAGATTGGTTGTAAGTAGTACTGCTTATGATAAACTGGCATGAGGATAAGTTTTTTAAATGGCAACCGATTTTTTTTCCGGAACGAATATTGTACCTCATGGTCTGGCAAATTCAGCCATACGTGATAAACGTGCATATCGCTCACGGATCGCGAGTTATGACCGTTGGAAGCTCAAAAAATCGTCGTGCTATTATCATGACAGGTGTTCTGTTTGAAATGAAATTACGATGAGCGATGCTGCATTCATGTATTTGAATACTTATTCGTTGAGGTAGGCATTCATGTACTTGAATACTTACTCAGTTGAGATACAAGCAAGGGTGTTTGATGAATTTATCAAATGTTCAAACACATTTTCCTCCGTCTCATTGCAAAGTTGCAGCCGACGTTGGAACTGTTGGAGTGTGGCGAGCAGAGTATTACGTTGGATGTGACGACAAGCATTTCTTATCCTCTGTTTCATATCTTCCCGTGTCCTCGGCCGCTGAGCATTCATAATGTTTTTGATGAATCCCTACAAAAAAAGTGGGACCTAGGACCTAGTCACTTCCAACGTAATACTCTTCTTGCCACACTCCAGCAGTTCCAACGTCGGCTGCAACTTTGCATGCACCTCAACTGAGTAAGTATTCAAATACATGAATGCCTACCTCAACGAATAAGTATTCAAATACATGGATGCAGCATCGCTAATCGTAATTTCATTTCAAACAGAACACCTGTCGTGATAATATCACGACAAATTTTTGAGCTTCCAACGGTCATAACTCGCGATCCGTGAGCGATATGCAGGTTGATCACGTATGGCTGAATTTGCCACACCATGAGGTACAATATTCATTCCGGAAAAAAAATCGGTTGCCATTTAAAAAACTTACCCTCATGCCAGTTTCTCATAAGCAGTACTACTCACAACCAATCTGATGTTATCATCGTGTGTCCCCCTCGCAACCGTACTATTTTCATCTGAACCATTTTTCGATAGCAGTCCCCGTTTCCGAGATATCCTAATGTCCTGTTTAAGTTGGGACACCCTGTATAGCCATAAATTAAATATTATTTTGTCCTACTTTAAGAAACTGCAAGATACATATTACCACGCGATATACATCAACTATACTATATTTAATATTTTGTCATTTCGCCGTTACTAGTTATAACGTTTTGCAGTCGTCGAGTAAATCAACCGGCCTTTGTCACAAATTGCGCAAGATTTCGGCGACTTATAGAAAATCTACCTGACCTTTGGATTGCAAGGGTTCTTTTTTCTGATTGGCCTGGGCGAAAATTGAGCGTTGATTGGCCCGGTCGTAGGTTTGAATTCGCATATATAGTAAGGTGAGTTAATATTTGTCGCAATTGAAGAAAATTGAGTAAGCTGAACAGAGAAAACCAAACTGACGAGTAATGGGAAAACCAGGCGAGCCAGATTTATCTATGGATACTAAGGGTCGGATCGTCGGGCTAGTGGAAGCCGGTCATTCACGTGCTGAAACTGCAAGACGAATTGGAGTTCACGTAAGTGAAGTTCAAAATGTTTGACCAGCCTAAGGTTGGCTGATAGTGAAATAAAAAAAAAAAAAATCTTTGACTTGGTGCAATGGTGAATGTATTAGATGAATTTTATGGATTCGTCTATTTGTATATATGGGGTAGTCTCCTTCATCCGGGACACTTTTCTGCGCATAGGTCACCGATCTTGGTGCCACGCGAGATTTTGACTCTTAACCGATCCCTAACAGGAAATCTAGAGCCATTTGCCTTGGTATCAACTGGTTCAAAAGTTATTCGATGTTCAAAATATGAAAAAGTCTGTTTTCGAACGCACCGGACGATCTTTAGGCGTACGTAACTTTGGTTTAAGCACTCATACAGATGCTTTCCACTAGTGATTTGGAATCACAAAACTTCCACCTTTCACGCTGTAGACTCAGAAATTTTTGAAAAAAATTTTTTGTCAGCGATTTTTTCAAAAAATTTTTGTCTTCCAGTTTTCGAACCGTAGGTGATAATTTTTTTTGATGAAAATTTTACCAAAGGTAGTCCTTTGAATACTAAAGAATCCCTGAAATTTGTGGGAGGGTGTTCGGCCTTGTTTTTTTTTTAATAATTCGACAGTGAATTTTAATTATTGGAGGAGCGCGCTGGAGTATTTGTTCAACCAATAAGGCATAATTTTTAGTATCAGGATTTCACGGAACTTGACGTATTCTGAAAAATTGCTATCAGAGAATCACAAAATGTTATTTTCAAACCAATCCCAATTAATTGTTAGCATTGTTGCAGACTGGCGACAGCCAGTGAAGTCAACAAAATGATTTTCAAGACGCACTCTTCATCAAAGACTTTCTACACCAAAAGCGTACAAAAAAAAAAAAAAAACAATGAGAACCACGACGCATTTTTGCGGATACCGGATCAGGACCAAACAAAAGCAGCCCTTTCCAGAGCTACAACTTCTTGCAGAAGTCGCCGGTCTGCAACAATGCTAACATAATTAATTGGAATTGATTTGAAAATAACATTTAGTGATTCTCTGATAGCAATTTTTCGGAATACGTTAAGTTCTGTGAAATCCTGATACTAAAAATTATGCCCTATTGGTTGAACAAATACTCCAGCGCGCTACTCCAATAATTGAAATTCACTGTCGAATTATTAAAAAAAAAACCAGGCTGATCACCCTCCCACAAATTCCAGGGATTCTTGAGTATTCAAAGGTCTACCTTCAGTAAAATTTTCATAAAAAAAAATTATCACCTACGGTTCGAAAACTGAAAGACAAAATTTTTTTGAAAAAATCGTTGACAAAAAATTTTTTTCAAAAATTTATGAGTTCACAGCGTGAAAGGTGGAAGTTTTGCGATTCCGAATCAGTAGTGGAAAGCATCTGTATGACTGCTCAAAGCAAAGTTACGTACGCCTAAAGATCGCCCGGTGCGTTCGAAAACAGATTTTTTTATATTTCGAACATCGAATAACTTTTGAAGCAGTTGATACCAAGGCGAATGGCTCTAGATTTCTTGATAGGGATCGGTTAAGAGTCAAAATCTCGCGTGGCACCAAAATCGGTGACCTATGCGCAGAAAAGTGTCCCGGATGAGGGAGACTACCCCATATGCAGGTGGATACTGTGCGAAAATATGTAAAACGATGGAGGGAGCAAAATACAGTGCAAACTACTCGACGCGGTGGACGGCCTCGTGTCACAACTGCTGCACAAGACGATGAGATCGTCACAACGGTGAGAGAGAACGGGTTCGTCAGCGCGACGGAACTAGTACCGCTTTTTAATGTGAGATGTTGTCCTCTCACTATGAGGAAACGATTCAGAGAAGGTGGACTTGAAAATCGACGCCCGGCACGAAAATAATATCTGACTGAAGCTAATCGTGAAGCGCGACTCGCTTTTTGTCGTGAATATTTACATTGGAACCAAGAATAGGCGAACACGATTTTTTCTGACGAAAAAGTATTTTCCACCGATACAATGGGGAGAACAATACTCTGGCGAGCGGATGGAACAAGATACGAATCGGAAAATATTTGTCACCTGCAACGTTCAGGACGAATTAGTTTGGCGTACTGGGGCTGTATGTCGGTGGCTGGGCCTGGTGAACTGGTCCCTGTATCCTCACGCATGGATTCGGTAGAATACCCGGGTGTATTAGAAGACGCGATGCTGCCTAGTGCGAGAGCTTTTTCCTGACCGTGAGCCGCAAGAATTTAACATTGTTCAAGATAATTCGCCGGTCCATAAGGCGCATATCGTACAAAACTGGCTAGCGAAACAAGAAGGAGTTCACACTCTGCGATGGCCAGCAAGATCACCGGACCTGAACCCTATCGAAAACTTATGGGGTGAGAAAATATTCTTAATTTCACGATCGTTCGTCGATGTTAGTGATTGTTTCAGTTCTCTAGTTACCAATGTGATTTCATGAAATCATTGCAGGCATAATGGTTCAGGAGTGGGGAAATCACGTTCCTCGGACGAAAGAGGCCTTACATCGACATGTCATGCAAGTTTGGAACAGTCTGCGTAATCAGCCGGGAATTTGCCAGAGATTAGTTGCCTCGATGCCTAAACGACTGCAAAACGTTAGAACTAGTAACGGCGAAATGACAAAATATTAAATATAGTATAGTTGATGTATATCGCGTGATAAATATGTATCTTGCAGTTTCTTAAAGTAGGACAAAATAATATTTAATTTATGGCTATATACTGTGACGTTGCATTAGGTAATGCCGTCACAAGGTCAACAAGTGCGAAGCGTCTGGCTGGGGGAAACTCCCGGAAGTTGGCAAATAATAGGGAACCCTTAGGTTTAAATAATCGTCTTTAATTTTTTTTATAAGTTTTTGTAACTCAGGCTATAAGAACGTTGAGATCTCTACCGCCGTGGGAGTACCACGGGAAGACACGGCAACGCCCTGAGTGATCCTGAGGTCTGACGTCTGCTGATGCTAAGAATCTGCTATCACATGGTGTGCGATCTTTGATTCGCCAAGAAAGCGTCAAAGAAAGCGCATCCTCTCGGCTAGTAGGATTGCCTTGGCTCTCGCAACGGATAGACGGTGTACAGGGATGTGCACGAGCACCTAGTGGTCCTCCCGTCATCCGACGAACCTACCGCTACCGAAGCTGTAAGTGGAAGTCGGAGGGTGGAGTATAGGGCCGCGTGTGAACGCATTCACAGCCTCCCGCCTTCCGACTCATCAAAACAGCACCTGGACCATCTACCGTCTCGACCACTGTTACCGCGGCCGGGTTAGCCAAGAAAACTCCCGGTGCAGACGTTCCGTAATGGAGTTCCTCTCGTGAGCGAGGCTCTCGTTGCCCAGCACGACAACCCTGGTGGAGGATCTGGCGAATTGACCGCAGTTGTAAGGTCGTCACCCTCCACCCGGATCATTGGATGAGCGAGATATCGTCGTATATCCAGCGTCGAGGAGCTACCCTAAACGGCAGTGAGGAGAAAGCGGCAGAGCCAAGGGAAATTCCTACCGCACCCCGCACCACCATCAAGCGCGGTAGAACCTACCATCTAGAAGACATCACCAATTAGCATCGCAGAATTGTCAGGTGACCTATATTACCAATCAGGATTACCTAGCTCCGAAAAACCATGGGCAGCTCGTCAAGCTGAGAACAATACTCAGCCTATTCTACGCTCACCTCTAGCAGCAGCCAGACGTGCCATACTAGTGTCTCCCGTACCGTATCGAGATTATCGAGTTTATTTTCAATTGTTTTGTGTAAGTGCTATTGCAGCCATCTTTTGTAAGGTAAGACCTGATATTGTTTATTGTAAAGACACGAGGTAGTTCAAGTATTGTTTATTGCTAGTTTATCGGGATATCGTTGGACCTAGAGGTCTCGTATCCGGTATTTCTTAATTACGTATTGAGCAACCTCGTGGCTGGTCACCAATTATAATTTCTTCTCTGGTGTGAGCTTTAGTATTGTTATTTCGTAACGCCTATCGTAGCAAACTTTCTCATTTTCTTTATCTTTACTATTTTCTTGATTTATGTTTTGTATATTGCCTGTGTGGGAAAATATTGCATGCCAATTCTTCCTGGAGTAAAACCCGAGCGTAGGTAGCCGCGGGGACCGCATGGCTCCGCGTCTACGTTATTTAGTATAGTAGATCTTAGGGTAGTATCTTTCTTTTGTCCGCGAAATATAGTGTAGCCTCTCTTAAATAAAAGTGCGTGTCATAGTAATTACGTACCTTTCGTTCGTATTACTCAAGTAAATTCTATCGTCAATACCATTTAACCTAGCGGATCAGTGTGTCGTCAGAGTAAAAATCTTTGTTGCTGTCGAGTACCGAGTGTCGCTTTGTGATGCCGTGTCCAACGTAATTTAATAAAATTTATATCGAGCCAACTCGACGCACACTCATTCCCGTAACATATCTTTTGTGTGAAAACCAATAGCCTATCGTCGATGATTTTCATTTAGTAGAGTTTTCTTTAATCTAGTAGCTTCCGTATAATAATTATAGTAATTTGATAATTAGCAATCATCTGAAATTATTGATTGATCTGTCGCTAGTATAAAACTTATTCTTTTGCCTTAATGTGGTATGTTATATTTTGTTTTCGCTAGAGGCGAACCTATCGTACCTTGTACAGTTTATTTTATATAATACACGGCCGCGAGGCTCAGCAAAATTTGAAAAATTGTGTTCTGGTGTACCCTACCCCTCTATCATAAAAGGCTGTGCTAGCTAAGTTGTCTCCCGTCGATTTCTCGAAATTTGTCAATTATTATTAATTCAGTAAAACTGACACAAGTGTGTCTGGCGCCCAACCTATCGTAAATTCGGCAAGAGGAATCGCCGAAGAGTGGCGTAGTAAGGGATTTTCCTCCCCCGAGTTAAAACTACGTTACAATACATATATTCATTATATACCGTGAGCGCCAGGTGAAACGGGTCAGTGAAACGACGATGGCGCTAGCTTACTTGAGATTTAAGGGGATGGTCTAGTCGATTTTTACCGGCATAATTATTCTTTCGAATATCTCGCAAACGGAGGTCTCAATCGGATTGTTCTTTTGGCAGCGGATGATCGACGAGCAATGAGTTCCAGTTGGCATGAAAATTCAAGAAAATAGAATTATTTTTTTTTTATTTTATCGTTAAGAGTGAGCGTGTCACTTATGTCGACTTATATCAGAGTCTACGCATCCTTTTCGCAAAAACGAGCTTCGAAGCACCATTATATAGGGAATTACGAACACACCCATCAAAAAACATCTCTGTTTTATGCAGAAATGAGGTCTGATTCTGAAAACTCGCAGTTCGTTGTGATTAGCGGTTGTAAATTGTTGGGAAGCCATGATAATTCTCGGTTCGCGCCGAGGTTCCGGCATTGACCGAGGGAGAGCGCTCAGCTCGCGAATCGTTGCATCGTCTTCTCCTTCGCATAGCTACTGAGTGAGAAGAAGATGCAACGATTCGCGCGCTGAGCTCTCCCGCTCGGGCAATGCAGGAACTAAGAATTGTCATGGGATCCCAACAATTTACAATCGCTAATTACAACGAACTGCGAGTTTTCAGAATCAGACCTCATTTCTGCATAAAACAGAGATGTTTTTTGATGGGTGTGTTCGTAATTCCCTATAGAATGGTGCTTCGAAGCTCGTTTTTCCGAAAAGGATGCGTAGACTCTGATATAAGTCGACATAAGTGACACGCTCACACTTGACGATATAAAAAATAAAAAAAAATCATTCTATTTTCTTGATTTTTCATGCTAATTCGAACTCATTGCTCGTCGATCATCCGCTGCCAAAAGGACAATCCGATTGAGACCTTCGTTTCCGAGATATTCGAAAGAATACTTATGCCGGTAAAAATCGACTAGACCATCCCCTTAAAGGGAGAGCCAATACACTAAGAATATCCCTAGTTCCATATTTAATGGCGTTTGACGTCTACGCTTCGAAAAGCCTAGGGATATTTTCGCGATGGGAGTTAGTTCCCCTTATAAATTTCAAGAATGCTAGCGCCATCGTCGTTTCACTGACCCGTTTCACCTGGCGCTCACGGTATATTAAAATACAAGTAATCGTTAATTTTTTTTATATTATCATAGATTTTATTAATAAATATTTCGTTGAATTTTTTAACTTATAATTTTACCCATATATAGTGTATTAAGACATTATTAAGAAGTAATCAATTTTTCTTGAAATATGAATATGATATTACGTGATCTACCTGTCGTTAGTATTTATAGCTTTCGAATTATATTTAATAGATAATTATATTTTTATACATCTGTCAGTTTTCATATTATTATATTTTATTACTTGTTGGTATTTGTAATAGATATAAATTTCATCTATATTATTTTACTGTTGTTCATTTTATTTTCTTCTTATTATCTACTGTTGAGTTCTGATTATGGTTTTGCATTCAATAAAAAAACGGGTGTGTGGCCGCCACGCGCGTTAGAAGTGAAACTTCACAGATAGAGGGATATGGACATATACCTACCTATATATACCTATATATACATACATATACCTATATATACCTATATATACATACATATACATATATATATACCTATATATACCTATATATACATATATATACATATATACATATGTATAACTATATATATACATATATATGGGTCATTCCATGTCAATTCAACGACGTTGCGACGGTGACCCTCTTCGATTTTTTTGATTTTTTAATATGTTTGCATACATGTAAGAAGAAGTCTTCAGCTAAATTTTTAGCTCTTTATTTCCACCCACTTCGGAGTTATCGATTTTTGCTTAAAAACGTATATCTTTGATTATAATTATGATAATCGCACTTTATAGGAGTCATTTTTTTTCTTTTCCAACGCTCTTTCTGAAAAAAAATTGAAAAACTGAAAAAAAAAATTTTCAATGTTTTTTCGGCCATTTTTAGTCAAAAAATTAGTTTTTCGTTCAATGGGACACTTTCGATTTTTTTCAAAAAAATTCACAAAATTCTACGTTGAAAAACAAAATTTTTGAGCCATAAACCAAGATGGGCTTCGAATAACTTCTAGTAAAAAAAATTAAAAAACTATTTTTTTTCCTGTAATTTTAATTTATTTTCCTCGTTTTTTAATTTTTTTTACTAGAAGTTATTTGAAGCCCATCTTGGTTTATGGCTCAAAAATTTTGTTTTTTAACGTAGAATTTTGTGAATTTTTTTGAAAAAAATCGAAAGTGTCCCATTGAACGAAAAACTAATTTTTTGACTTAAATGGCCGAAAAAACATTAAAAATTTTTTTTTCAGGTTTTAAATTTTTTTTCAGAAAGAGCGTTGAAAAAGAAAAAAAATGACTCCTATAAAGTGAGATTATCATAATTATAATCAAAGATATAGGTTTTTAAGCAAAAATCGATAACTCTGAAGTGGGTGGAGATAAAGAGCTAAAAATTTAGCTGAAGACTTCTTTTTACGTGTATGAAAACATATTAAAAAATCAAAAAAATCGAGGAGGGTCACCGTCGCAACGTCGTTGAATTGACATGGAATGACCCATATACTTATCATTTTGGGATTTCATGCATACAAAAAAAAAAAAATTTTATTCGGGGAGCTTCGCCCCTCGACCCCCCCCCCCCAGGGGCTCCACCCCTGGACCCCGCCGGGGCTTCGCCCCTGGACCCCACCAGGGCTTCGCCCCTGGACTTTACCCTACCAACGGCTGAAAAGAAGTTTCACTTCAGAAATATTAAACGTTATCTGAATTTATAAACGGCCAACTGAGTATGTTACCTGAATTCTTCTCCCCATATCCCGATTCTTAATTTTTTCATTCAATATAGATATATACTGTAACGTGCACGGCTGTTCAAGAGCCGTATCGCGCAACACCGACAGCGCATAACAACCATGACGTCACAACGGGTATAAAAGGGGGCGCTCTATCCATCTCGCCAGCACTCGTATGGCAAAGCGCCCGACTGACTCACTAACAATTCTCACAAAATCTCGAGCAATCTACGGCAAAGCGCCTAGTTGACTCAAACTCTCTTTACTTGATAGGAACCGAGCTAGAGCAGCCGGTTACCTTTAACGTAGCTTCTTAACACAATTTGATTGGTCAAAACGACAACTTCAAAATTAATGTTAACTTAGCTTCAAACAAAAGAAAATATCAAACATAAAAGACGTCTTAGTCTAGTCTATCGACGCAAACTAAATCGATTATTTTATTTCATAAATTCAATAACTTTTCTCCAACTTAAAATCTATTCGAATCTATTATATTCAAACTCAACTTAAAATTCAAAACATTCTTTCTTTTCTTTTTCACGACAACACAACATTCTGAAATCAGCTTTCGCTCATACGTTCGAACATTCAAAACAAAAACAAACCAACCAGAGACTTATCAAAATCATAGATTTATTTAATTAGCATAATATAATTTTTCATTATATCGAGTCACAACAATTTATCATTTTTGGATCATTTTTATATTCGGTTGCAACCTTTCTTATTGATTCATTTCATATTATTTCTTATATTAAATATCATCTATTCTATAGGAGTTGACTCATTACAGACATCATCCTACGAAATTCCTGTCTCTTTAATAGCATAACAACAGCTAGCTAGTTAGCACAGCTGTAGAGTAAACACGCACAGCGGTGGTCTTTGATCCCTGTCTCGTGTTGTTTGCTTTACAATAGTCCGAGTCTGTACAGGCTTGGCATTACTGTCCGGTTTTGAGGCACGCAGCCTTGAGAAACTATATAAACCGAGTCTGATTTTATATCAGCTTTGTTAAAATAGATACTCCGGGTCTGCAAATTAGCGAGTGTTTTCTTGGCATTATTGTCCGGAGGCACGCAAAAGGGATTGTATTTTTCAAAGTTATTCAGCAATAGTTTTTTAGGAGCTCAAATTTCGAATTCGACAACGAACTCATGCTTGCTTGGAATTTTTGGTTAATCAATAATTAATTAAAAATTCCGCAAAAGTTACAATACATTTGCGAAACTTACATAAAATAATAATTCTAAGAAATTAAGAATTTGCTGTAATCGAAAATTTAGTAGATCACTGCTGAATCTGAAATGCAAATTTCGATCAATTGGGGATCATATTTTTAGATGAAATTTTTCCAAACCAATTGCATAAGTTAATTCTGTATAATATCAAAATCAAGTTCAAATTTGACTCTTCTTCACTAAAATCAAGAAATTTCAGATCAGGTGTCGATATATTATACATAAATTTGTCGACGACGTATGACGAGTTGGTAGGCGAGAAGGTGAATCGGGCAGATTACCTACTCCAAGTAAAGAACGAAATACTTCGGAAAACGGAATAAAAATAATTTCCGAAATATCCACAGGCCGGGGCAAGCTAGCCGACCGGCCAGCCGTAATGCATCGTTGGGCTCAGGGAGAGGGGTATGCGGAGCGAGGGGCCTGCTCAACAGCGTAGACACTGAAACGCTTGAGCCTCAAATTCGACCCTTGATGAACTTTATTGCCCAGCTGTACTTGGCGCGAGACTCTTGATTTAAAAATTTCCCGCCTCATACGCTACGTCGGGGTTATACGCGCGCCACGGCGTGGCTACTTCGTTCCGAGCGGCACTGGCAACACTGTTGGATGGCGACGACGACGACGATGGAGACGGAGAAGACAAAAATTCTTGATCGAATTGAGCATTTCGGTAAATCGGAATATTATATCTCAGCTCTCCGTCCACCGATTGCATAAAAATTGGGCTTAAATGAAAGCTATTTGAAGCCATATTCTGCGATAAATATTTGAATTTCGTGTATAACTCGAGTCGGAAAATATAAGGATAATACAATGGCCGTATAGGCTGTAGAGCTCTCATGCGGGTATAAAGACTCGGGTCGAGTCTCGCGCCGTGCGTTAAAAATTCTTTTTAATGTACTTGGCGCGAGACTCTACCGAGTCTCTTGATATTGGAGCTCCTCTCGTGGAAATTTATATATAAAACAGTTGTGATAAGGCCTAGAACGGACACAGACGTATCAAACCTCTGACAGAGATCTTGTCAAGTCCACCCATTAGTTCATTGGCTATTACAAATTGTGAGTTCGCAAAAGTAAAGAACTCACGCAAGAATCGAACTAGATATGAGAGACTTGACAGATGTGCACTTGGCTATTTTCGTATCACTCTAAACCCCTTACATAGTTATACAGGGTGCGCCAGAATTAAGTGCACAAAATGATAGAGGTAATAGAGGGGGTCGAGCTGAGTAAATCAACCTATATAACATGTGGTTTTCGAAACACCGATCGCGAGATACGGTCGGTTAAAAAATCGCATTGGGCGCCAGCATGTAGACAACCAAGCACACAGCGAGTATCCGTTATTCGTCTATTTGATAAGCGTGCTTGGCTGTTGATGCGAGTCATACCACTTTCGAATTCGAAAATTTCGAACACAAATACTTTAGATATCAAATTTTATTATGTAAACAAGTAATTCCAAGAGGTTCTCCAAATTACACCGTGCAACAGGCGAAAGTTCAATACCGAAAGTATTATGACTGGCATCAACAGCCGAGCGCGCTTATCAATTGGACGGCTAACTTATGCTTGCTGTGTACTTGGTTGCCTACATGCCGGCGTTTAAGGCGATTTTTTAACCGGTCGTATCTCGCGACCGATGTTTCGGAGACCACATGTTATATAGGTTATTTTACTCAGCTTGAGCCCCTCTATTACCCCTATCATTTTGTGCACTTAATTCTGGCGCACCCTGTATATGAGGGAATAATTGGTCCAATCAATACTTATAACTCACTTTGAGAAAGTCGGGAAAACATCATTTGATATCATTCACCTGCAGTGGGCAGATGAAATGGTTAAAAGAATGAAAGGCAGTATTCGCACTTACAATTCACCGCTAAAGTGACACGTTTGCTGACTGCTGGAGGAACATCATTACTGGCGATGCAGAGATACGCCCCCATTTGTTTACGTTCAACGCGATGAAACTGCAGTGATGTTCCATTGAATGTGTCGTGCCTCGTTAAGCTCGATACACCTACGAAATAAAAGAAAAATCGCACGTTAATTAGTTTCGGAGATTTCTGAATGGAGATATTTGCTGGGACTTATTTCTTGTTTATGTCAGACATTGCTTCAAAAATATCGACTACGCTTGACTGTCATACGTACGAGTATACTCATGAATGAATCGATGATGTCGGGGTTCGGTCGTACTTTTGATATAGCGTTCCGGTTGAATCGCGGCCAACCATTTATCTTCGGCTCTACGGAGACTTTCAATGAGTTGATCATATATCGACGGTTGCGTGGAATAGATATCTCTTGGTCAAATATTTTGAGTTTGCTCGAAAAGCCGACCATCTCGAATTTAGCCTGGAATAACAGCTACAGCAAAACTGGAGATAGCCGGTTTTTCAAAAGAAAACTTCGAGATAGCTAACAAGTAATATATCCTAACAAGTAATTTTAGAATTCTTGAACTGAAAAACTCGTTCAATAATCTAAACATAACAAACTCTACTATGAAGATATAAAGTTACTTGAAATATAGTTGAACGCCAGGCAACTTCATATATGGGGTATTCCATGCCAATTTGACCAACCCATGACCCTGACCCCCTCAGATTTTGTGATAATTTTTTTTCGGATTTTTACTATTTTTGATTATTTTTTCAGAAATTTCCAAAGTTAAAAAAAAAAAACGCCACGTTTCAAATATCTGGAAAACATCGATAAAATTCTACGAAATGAAATCATTTTTTGCAATTTAATTTCATAGTGGTGTTTTCGAGGGGACACCCGGAGTAGGAATAAGCCAAGGGAAAAAGTCCAAGTCGGATACTGTCTTTCTTTTCAGACCTCAGTCCTCACGGTGAGAAATGGAATGAATTCACTTCTTGTAGATGTGAAGTTAACACTCGAACTGTCATCTGTCAGGATGGGATTGAATCAATCCAGTCGAGTCAATTTGAAGTTATTTGTCGCCTGACGTTTCGGCAGTGGTATTCTGCCCTCATCAGAGGCTATTCATTGAAAGGAACAAGTAAAAATTAACATAAGACAAGAGACTCACAAAAATTGAAGGTTACTTAGTAAATACAGCGAAAAAAAAATTAAAATCTGCTTAGTAAATACAGTCAAAAAAATAAATAACAACAGCGAGTAGATATATAAGGGGGGTTCTGGATATAGATTCCTGCACCGACACATTACCGACATCTTATCCGAGACGCAAACCTTTCATTCTGGAAAGTTCGACGATAAGGTCATACTGTCACCCTCGACACCAGGTCGTTCACTCCTATGAATAGCGTTACACACCCTTAAATTGACGGTACACCCTCAATTCATTGAGGTCATACACTCTCAATTTAACGTCACATACACTCAGGTCAACGTCACACGCCTCAAATAAAACTCTGACCCTAAGGATAAGTCGAGGACGGGGGGTCTGCCAGAGTTTCCAGGAATTGAGTCGGCGCGAGTCATCAAAGAGGTGATGACGAAAAGGGGTCAGATGTCATAAATCTTTACACGATAACTGTCTCGCATCTCCTGTATGCAGGTGGTCAAATTTTTTTGCTTATGCACGTGCACTTGACATATACACGGTTACACATACATACACATACACCTATTCTACACAGTCTGCTCATGTATTCGTGTGTGAGATGAAGGCAAAAAATAGATACGGCTAATGGATTGGACCCATTACACTAATTTATGACAAGTGTTCTGACTAATTCATGACAAGTGTTGTGACAAGGTCACTCCTCCCCGATTCCTGGAATTATCGCCAGGCTTCCGGCACCCTGTGAGATTTGAGAAGTTCCGAATGCGTGACTCTGGAAAGATCTATCGAAACGTTGCCAGCTATAAAAGAGCGAAAAATTTAGGATTGACACCTAGTATTCAACGGATCTTCGAGTGGTGCAGAATCTTCTCTTCTGACGTCTCTAAAAAAATCCAGTCTCACAATGGAGACGATGTTGGATGTGCAAGGTTTTCAACAATTGAACAACGAATTCATACTGAAGGAGCTCGGTGTAATCACTGTTCAAGCGGATGAGACAGGCACGCAAAGTCTGGGTCGCATTCTCGTCAAACCACCATGTTCTTGGGAAACCTTATCGGTCAACTGTAAAGCTACCACCGCTTGGTTAACGCGGAATTATCATGGAATACCGTGGAATGATGGTAATATGCCTTACGATGATATACCAAAAGTAGTGAAAAAAGTTGTCGATCAGGCAAATTATATCTCTGTAAAAGGAGAGGAGAAGAAAAAGTAGATCAAAAAAATTATCAACGATGACTCAAAGTTCGTGATCGAATTGGGAGAATTGGGATGTTTAAGTCTTGAAATACTACAATACATCGAAGTCGTTCATTGGCATGGAGACTATCACGGGAACGTTCCCAGGTATCAGTGTGCTTTCGAAAATGTTCAGCGATTGAAAACTTGGTATTTAGCAAATTGTACTGGCTCTTGTCATAAATCATTGCACATATACCTTCAAGTAAGAAGTTTGAAACGAATGAAGACGG
This sequence comes from Macrophya alboannulata, assembly GCA_949628255.1. Classification (NCBI taxonomy): domain Eukaryota; kingdom Metazoa; phylum Arthropoda; class Insecta; order Hymenoptera; family Tenthredinidae; genus Macrophya; species Macrophya alboannulata. Next base: position 28,113,418 of record OX451206.1, on the reverse strand, counting down.
ATGAAAAATTTTAATTATTAAAAAAAAAAAAAAAAAAAAAAGATATGGTAAATTACCGCGTTAAATATTCATTTTTATGCTCGAATGAAAAAGTTTCAGTGATATATTCAAGTTCGCTGCATCAATCTAGCGTCTAGAGCCATGGCAAAGAACCAATAAATTGTACGATGATGATATTTTCCAGGAGAAGAAAGGCCTGAGATGGAATTGAAGATCAGAGAGCTAGTATTTTGGACCAAAGAAACACCTCTCCAAATTTGCACAAAATCTGTGCACCGGAACCCTGGGATACTCCTAGTAAGTATAACCAACAGTGAATGGTTGAATAAATATTGAAAATAATTTTACAACAGTATTAATGCTGACTTTTGTCATGTGCCTTCTCGTATTCCGATCTCCGTCCGTGTCTTTCCTCTCAAAAAGCTTACTCTAGAGTAATTAGATACCGCTGAGCGGCATAATTTTATTTGTAGAAATACATTAATATACAGTTTAAGTAATTATGGACTTATATCAATTTCTTTACTCCACCACTTATGGGATTGTATTCAACTACTCGATCGTGTAAGATCAAACAGTATGCTGACGTATCGGCAGGAAAGTTGTCTTTGGCTTCAAACTCGAGACGAAAGACGACAACGATAGACAACTGGTCCAAACTTGAGCGACTCGTTTTGTTTTGAACAGTCAATGACGAATAGGGGAGCGTACTGTAGAAATTCACTCTTCTTCAGCAACGGTTCAGGTTCCTTGCCGTAATAGGAGGTTTGGAAATTTGCGAACATCTCGTACAACAGAGCATACTGATTATGATTCATATCGAGATTCAGGTTTCCGTAGGGATAACATAGAGAATTCAAGAAGAGTTTAACATCTGTGATATTGCAGTGATCGAAATGGCTAGCATTTTTATTCAGCTTATTCTTCCCGCTTGTTTGGAAACCCAGTATAACGTAGCGAGGTTTTTCCAGCTAAGTCGATGTCTTCACAGTCCAAACGTGTTTGGAAATGGTAGGCAGTACAGGATATTCGTACAATTCCCAATTGCGAAAACTTATTGAGATCGGCGAGTCTTTCTCGATAAAACTTAACAGCTGTATTTTGCGCTCATCCTAGAGCTTAACATATGGTAACAACCATTCGACTTTATCGATCAGGATTTTGTATTCCTCACCTTGAGTTTGCAGAACCGCGTTTGCATCGGTCTTCGATCGAGTCAAGATCAATTCGTGTTTGGCGTTGACGATTATCTCGTCACAGTTGAACGTATCATAGTCTTGATATCTTTCATGGTTATATTTGACGCTACCAACACCAAGGTGTCTGACGAGGTCCGACGGTGGACGAAGGTTACCGACACTGTCAAAGTGAATGACTTCGTCACCGTTCTTTCGGTACGCGACCCAATGTGTTCCAGGACCATCTTCATCATCTAGATTGACGATCGCTGATTCACACCTACGCGGTGTTTGGCGTTGACGATTATCTTGCAATAGTCTTCGGCGAACCCTAGCATCATCTTCAACGGTATGCATACATCGAAGTTACCAGCGGCATGGCTTGCGTTCACATTAAGCCAACCAGCATTCTCTATCATCCAATTCTGCCCAGGTCTCAGAAAAGGGTAACCTTTCATAAGACTGGTGAGACCGCCGTTCTTGCTCCTATCGATCTCAATAGCATTTATCTCGTACCGCATTTCTTCAAACAGATGACAAACACCGTTGTTGACCAGTGTTGAGACAGTCGACGGAGTTACATCAGCTTTGACTATCTTCCCATACACATGCAACGAACTTTTGCACGGTAATACGCACAGGTCTTGGTGTTGAACAGCGATATGAATTTCGTCACTGTTATGGAAACTCGATGAGGCATAAGGTTTGTGTGCGTGAACCTCGTAATGTGCGATAGACTTGTCAAAGACGACGGGTGTTTGAATGTCTAAGATTTCCTCATCCATGGTATACAGCAGATGACACAGATGCAAGCGAATCGTAGTTTTACTTCACAAATACCTCTTCCGAAAGGTATGACCTTGAGACCCAAGCTTTTCAGAAGCAGCACGTTCTGAGTTGTCAGCTTTTTGAGAACCGGTTGACGACTGACTTGTTTGAAGCATCTCACTTTACTAATAAAACTACTTCTGTTATAAACTATTCCCATTATTGAGCCTTGATATGCAACCTCACAGTTATAACCTCTTCACGGAAATTGACCAAATCTCCGTCTTGATCGACTATACGGAGTTGGATGTGATCTATGGTTCTTACGGTGACTGGCAGGTAAATGACGTGAGACGGTACTTCAATGATCTCATAGCCAGGTGAAACGACGGGAAAAAACTCATGAATGGTGTGTACTTTGCGCTCATTGACGTAGGCACCCGTTGTAATGTTACACTCGACTCGTAGTAAGTCAACTTTGAGAATCGTCACAGGAAGATCAGACTCGTGAGCTTTATCAGCTTTCAGAATACGTGGAGTGAAACCTAAGAGGCCACCTATAGAATCGTCTGGTAGAAAATTTACAGGGTGACTGCATTTGATTTCGCTACACAATGTATTATTATTTGGGTTGATGTTGATGGCGATACCCTTATCCAGTAATACACCCTGTACAGGGTGTACCGAAAAGTTTGGTCACTGCTTCACCGGGTGATTCTTCAGCTCGAGATCGGTGAAGATCTACCAAAACTTGTAGCCGCAAAACTGACCTTGGCCTCCAAAATGAAGGTCAAAATTTTTATTGTCTTAAAAAATCCTACTAATTCAGAGGATAAAAAGTTCCCGAGGAACCACAGGTCTAAATCGTTTCCTTCCCATCAAAAAAGACTTCGGAAGATAAAAGAAATTCGGTGTAATTATAACAACAGAAATTCTAATCGGTTGGCGGTCACAAGACTTTGGTCTCGACTTAAATTTCTTTTCATGATATTTTTAATTTTTTTGAAATTTTTTGTATTTTTTTGCAAATTTTTCCATTTTTTTTTACACTCTCGCATTCTCTTGAATTTTCTTGAATTTTCATTGATTTTTCGCATTTTTTAGAAGATTTTCAGAGTCTATTGAAGTCTTAGGATTTTGAAAAACAAAATTTGAATTTTTTTGAATTTTTTTTAAATTTTTCACATTCACGTCTTGCGATTAATCTTTACTGCAGATTACGGCGTTGACAGTGCGAGACTCATAAGATCGAACCGTCATGATCAATCGGTCTTAGCAGTCGCGCTTGATGACCAGCCTAGTCCAGAAATCCTTAGAAAACTTCAAAAAACTTTCGAAACAATCAAAGAAAATTCAAGAGAATGTAAAAAAACTCAAAAAAAATGAGAAAATTGAAAAAAAAACCCATAAAATTTCCAAAAAAATTAAAAATATGATACAAAGAAATTTAAAACGAGACCGAAGTCTTATGGTCGATAACCGATTGGAATTTCTGTTGTTATGATTGAACCGAATTTCTTTTATCTTCCGGAATCTTTTTTGATGGGAAGGAATCGATCTAGACCTTGTATCTATGGTTCCTCGGGGACTTTTCATCACCTGAATTAGTAGGTTTTTTTAGGATAGTAAAAATTTTGACCGTGATCTTGAAGTTCAAGGTCAGTTTTGAGGCTACAAGTTTTGATAGATCTTCACCGATCTCGAGCTGGAGAATCACCATGTGAAACAGTGACCAAACTTGTTACACCCGGTACAGGGTGTACCGAAAAGTTTGGTCGCCACTTCACCGGGTGATTCTCCAGCTCGAGATCGGTGAAGATCTATCAAAACTTGTAGCCGCAAAACTGACCTTGACCTTCAGAATCAAGGTCAAAATTTTTACTATTTTAAAAAATCCTACCAATTCAGAGAATAAAAAGTCTCCGAGGAACTATAGGTCTAGATCGATTCCTTCCCATCAAAAAAGACTTCGGAAGATGAAAGAAATTCGGTGTAATTATAGTAACAGAAATTTCAATCGGTTATCGACCACAAGACTTCGGTCTCGTCTTAAATTTCTTTTTATGATATTTTTAATTTTTTTGGAAATTTCCGTGATTTTTTTGTTTGATTTGAAAAAATTTTTTGAGTCCTTTCGCCTTCACTTGAATTTCTATTGTCTTAAAAAATTCTACTAATTCAGATGATGAAAAGTCTCTGAGGAACCATAGGTCTATATCGATTCCTTCCCATCTAAAAAGACTTCGGAAGGTAAAAGAAATTCGGTGTAATTATAACAACAGAAATTTCGATCGGTTGTCGACCACAAAACTTCGGTCCCGTCTTGAATTTCTTTTTATATTTTCAATTTTTTTGTAAGATTTTTTGATTTTTTTTTCAAAATTTTTCAATTTTTTCGGTTTTGAGTTCTTACACGTTTTCTTTGGTTTTTGTGAACGTTTTTCGAAGTTCTTTAAGGTTTTGTGAACAAGGTTTAAGAGCGATTGACCATGATGGTTCGATCTCATGATCTCATGATATCGCGGTATCAACGCCGTAACCAGTAAAGATTAACCGTAAGACGTAAATGTAAAAAAATCTAAAACGAAATCTCAACAATTCAAATCTTGTTTTTCAAAATCCTAAGACTCCAAAAAACTTCGAAAAAAATTAATGAAATTCAAGTAAAGGCGAAAGGACTCAAAAATTTTTTTTAAATTAAACAAAAAAATCACGAAAATTGCCAAAAAAATTTTAAATATCATAAAAAGAAATTTAAGACGAGACCGTATTCTTGTGGTCGATAACCGATTGAAATTTCTGTTGCTATAATAACACCGAATTTCTCTTATTTTCCGAAGTCTTTTATGATGGGAAGGAATCGATCTAGACCTATGGTTCCTCGGAGACTTTTCATTCTCTGAATTAATAGGATTTTTCAAGACGGTACAAATTTTGACCTTGACTTTCAAGGTCAAGGTCAGTTTTGCGGCTACAAGTTTTGATAGATCTTCGCCGATCTCGAGCTGGAGAATCACCCGGTGAAGCGGTGACCAAACTTTTCGGTACACCCTGTACAGTAATGTTCAATGATGGGGTCCCAGTGGCTCACTATTTTTTCAGGACCAAAACGATAACGAGTTTCCACTTTCGCGAATTTCATGTGCCGATGCCCAACGAAGCAGTAGCTGACAAACAATTGATCCCGATTGTTTGTTGGCTACTGTTTCGTTGCCAATAGGTACATGAAATTCGTGAGAGTGGAAACTCGTTTCAGTTTTGGTCCAGAAAAAATAGTGAGTCATTGGGACCCCATCATTGAACACTACTGTACACTTGGCTAAGTTGATTCTGGGACGGAAGTGCAAAATCAAAAAAGTTACCAAGCTGGTAGTTACTAGGCAAGTAGTGAGACAGTCGCCGCGCCACTCTAAAGACGGCCGCGAAACCAGCACGAGGTGGTATAAACTTCGATGATTACATAATTTCTGGGGTAATCACAAACACCGAGTCACTTGGTAACGTTTCGAGTTTGGGTTATCTGTCACTCTTTTTGAAACTTTGCAGACGGCTCGTGCTGTCTCACTACTTGCCTAGTAACTACCAGCCTGGTAACTTTTCTGATTTTGCACTTCCGTCCCAGAATCAACCTCGCCAAGTGTACACTTGACGTGTTGGATTGTGACACATATGAAGTTGCACCCCTTTTTGACAAAACATAAAAAAGTTGAGCACGATAATTGTCAGGCAGCGCTCCTATCACCTGTGTATTAGATAATCATCACCCTGCGGGTATGTCGGGTCGCGACGTTACCGACATTTTCCGTCAAAATGCGAGGTAGCGAGAAAATGTGAATATTATTTTTGCTAATTGCCATTAATAGATAAGAATTTACGAGGGACTCGATCACGGGGAGCTGTAAGATGACCGGACAATCAGGTATGGATTATCCAATTGACTTTATTCACAAATCATTAATCTCATTCACAATTATTCATTTCATAAATCTATTCAATACACAGGTGAAACAATGTGACATAGTGGTGAATACTTGCTACAGTGTCCTAAAAATAATTAAAGTAATCAAGTCCTAGCTTGAATTAACCTGGTGAAAAATACCTAATTATGAATCATTATCACCGGATCGAGCTCGTCAAAATTGTTTTGCAGTATAAGCATAAATTATGGTATGAAATACTATGTTTGAACATTTGATTGTATTTTTGATTGAAATTTAATTACAACTATTGATATTGATCCAGCAATAAGTTTAGTCTAGTGAAATATGAAATAAAGTTCACATTATACATGAATACAAGTTTTATAAATTAACTCGTGAAGATTAGGAATTATTTTTGTAAAAAACATTACAGTGTCTTCCTATACTATACAATATAATAGCAGCTGATAGTTCCATAGTTTTTCATAATTTTGTATCGGTGATTTTCTGAATGTTAATGATTCTAGACAGATTATTTTTCATCCAAAGAAGATATAATGTGAACCTGCTGAAATTTTGATTTGTCATAATTTTATTTTTCAAAATTCATAATTTTTTCATGCAAAATTATAAAATTCCATTTACACTATGTATATGTGATTAATTTTTGAACAGCAAAAAAGTGCGAACATAACATCAGAATAACATACAAAATCACAACATACGCTTTAAACTAATATAATCTTTGCTATCATTTAGAAATTCTACATCTTATCAAAAACCGCGCCTATCCTATAAACGAACGCCCGGACACACTATTCAACAAGAAAAAATAAATATAGTTGGCTTGCAGGTAGTCACTGGTGAAATTTTGTTAGATAATGCTTCTACATTTCTAAAATTACCAAGAAAAAAAAACTGATCATAAATTTCTTAATACAAAATGTTGGATACGTTAGTATATGTATTCCTGAAAAATAACAAAAATATCAATGTTCTGCGACAAAAGTGTATGCGCAAGGAAGCCTTTGCATACAATTTTCTGCGTACACACTATCATCGCAGAACAGTTATATTCAGAATTAAGAATAAAGTTCTTCATCGAAAATGTCGAGGGCCCAGCCGTTCTGGAGTTACAGAAGGGTTTGTCCTTCCAATCAGAGGGCCGTGTTGTGCCTCGCTCAGTCACGTATTACGCCTGTAAAATGATCGGTGCCCCCTACATATGAACTTTGACTGTGTGAATTCGACGTACGCGATTTGAAGGTACCTCCTAATGTCAATCGTCGTCTCCGCTCCATAGTTTTCTCTGTCCAGGTCGTCCAATTGGTGATTCTCTTGCCCCACGACTTTTGCTCTGTAGACGAGGTTGTCCAGGTAGTCAAACTGACGATTCTCGTCATACAGATCGTTAACTCCGTAGTTTTTGCTATTTCTGTCGTCAGTCTGGTATTTCGCTGGCCCCACGTGTTCAATGCTCTGTAGACGACGTTGTCCAGGTAGTCAGGCTGACGATTCGCGTCATCCAGCTCGTTCCCTTCGTAGTTTTTCCTATTCCGGTCCTGAGTTCAGTAGTCCACGGGTTCCACGTGTCTAACGCTCTGTGGATGACGTTGTCCAGGTCGTCAGGTTGACCAGGTCGTCTACGGAGCGTTAGACACGTGGGACCAGCGAAATACCAAACTGATGACAGAAATAGCGAAAACTACGAAGCGAACGATCTGTATGACGGAACTCGTCGGTCTGACTACCCGGACAACGTCGTCTACAGAGCGTTAGACACATGGGGGGTGGGGGTTAAAATTCCGAAAGACCAGAAAGTAGACTGGTTAAAATGTCGAATGACAATATTAACGGATGTTCAAAATATAGAAAGGCGATATCACGCGAACCTCGATAATAGTTTCGGAAAAACAAAGAGCATGGAAATCTAGAAATAAATTTCTTTCAAAGAGAAAACTCAGAATAGACCACACTGCGAAAGTCTAAATGCCGAATTGGGCATAACATCGAAGTCATTGCAATATAATTTATTGTGATAACAATTGTTAATAATTAAGAAGATAAGGTCTTATCATTCAAGCCGAGTCAATTTATTCATTTTTCACCTGACGTTTCAGCAGTGATGTACTGCCCTCATCAGAGGCTATTTGTTACGAAAAAATATATATACAATAAGTAACAAAGTAGACGGTCAAAAGAATAAAACTAGTTCTGACATACAAATTTCAAAAAGTCAAAGAAAAAATAAAACATAATATGAGATAGTTACAATAAACATGAGCGACAGTTGTCAGATAGATAAACAAATAACTCAGTACCTTAGGCTAATTGATGCCGTAATGCAAAGAACTCGATGGTGGTGAATCATGTTGCTTTACACATACACATTAGTTTTGAGGACCGGTGTGCAGCACAGAAATTAAATGGGACACGTTTATTTCTTAAGAAGAATTATCATGTTTTTTTCACGTTAGCAGACAAGGGTAATGTCACAGTAGCATTAAACAAAGACATCTATGTACAAGAAATGAAAACTCTATTCTCTGACACTGAAACGTACAAATTAGTAAACAAGAACCCGCTAGGTACACTACAAAAGACAGCATATAGAATATTAGATAGGTGGAATGTTAATGGTTTCCTACCCAAACAATTCCATAAGAACGAATTAACTCAAACCAACACCATCTTAGCCAAAGGTTACGGTCTACCTAAAATTCATAAAAAAGATATTCCGTTTAGACCCATTATCTCGGCCATTGGTAGTCCTACTTATCCTATATCGAAGTTCTTGAGTAGTTTATTAACTAATAGTATTCCGAAAACTGAATCTTACATCAAGCACAGTTGGGACTTGATTGATAAACTCAAAGATCTACAAGTGCCAGCGGATCATATTTTCATTTCCTTAGACGTCACGTCGTTGTTTACAAACGTACCTCCTGATTAAGTTAAGTCAGCACTCATGAATAGATACTCTTTCATCGCGAAACATACAGTCATGCCTTTAAGTGAACTATTAGCAGGCGTAACGTATTTGTTGGAGAATGTTTATTTTCAGTTTGATAATCAATATTACAAACAAATTTTTGGTACCCCTATGGGTTCTCCGGTCTCATCCATTCTAGCTGACATAGTTATGGTAGACTTAGAAAGAGATTGTTTGGCCAGACTGGACTTTGAACCACTTTTCTATTACCGCTACGTAGATGACATTATCATGTGTATACCTAACTCTTAGATTGACCACACACTTAACACATTTAATAACTACCATAGTAGACTGCAGTTCACACATGAACTTGAACAGGAACGTAGGTTAAGCTTTTTAGATGTTCATGTTAGCAGGGATTAGTCTAACGTAATAATCACCAACTGGTATCGAAAACCGATTTTCTCTGGTAGATTCTTGAATTTTAACTCGTTTCATCCTATATCTCAAAAAAAGGGGAATAATATTCAACCTGGTAGATAGGGCAATTTCACTATCGCATTCGAAATTCCACACAGAAAACCTTAACTTAGTTCGATCTTTGTTACGTGATAACAACTATCCGGATACCTTTTTTGGAGAGTTAATAAAAAAACGGGTTAAACATTGGAGATACAAGAGTATACAGAAAAATAGAAACAAGATTATTATCACGTTGACTGATCCAAACCTGAACACTTCGACTATCATGGTAGTTAAACAGTTATAGCACACAAGAAACAAATTTGTGCGACTACCCTATGTAAAAGGTTTCACGGAAAGATTCAGTAGTTCTCTTAAGAAATTTGATTTTACACCAGTACCCTTCATAGATAATAACTTGAGTTCGATAATCATTAAAGGCAAAGATCGTACTGACAAATGTGACCAACGCAATGTAGTATATAAAATCCAGTGTAATGATTGCTCAGCGTCTTATGTAGGCGAAACTAAACGTCAACTCAAGACGGGACTAAAAGAGCATAAGGACAATATTAAAAAAGAGGCTGATACACTATCTGTAGTCTCGCTACATCAAATAGAGTGTAAACATACTTTGGATTGGGACAATATCTCTGTATTAGATAGGGAAGCAGTGTGGTCAAAGAGGATCACCTCTGAAATGTTACGTATTAATTTGCAACCGAAAGGTCTAAACAAAAAAGAGGACACGAAAAAACTTCATCTCTCTCATTCTAATTTGCTACACCGTTTAAGATCGTAAAGTGTCTCATAGATTTTAGTCAGCTATATGTGATGGTGCTGTAGGGTGATTTCTCGATGTGTATTTGTGTTGACTTCAATTTTCAAAACAAAACATTAATTGACGTCATCATTGACGTCGATAGTTTTTTGGTGTGATTGACAATAGCTAACGGTGATGTATGTCAACACAGTGACTCACCAAGATTTACCTATTTATAACGCATATTGTCACACCTGTACACAGTAGTTGCTTTTAATCTTAAGAGGATGGCAGTTACTGATCCTCTTAAGCAACATGATCCACCACCATCGAGTTCTTTGCATCACGGCATCAATTAGCCTAAGGTACTGAGTGATTTATTTATCTATCTGACAACTGTCGCTCATGTTTATTGTAACTATCTTATATTATGTTTTATTTTTTGTTTGACTTTTTGAAATTTGTATGTCAGAACTAATTTTATTCTTTTGACCGTCTACTTTGTTACTTATTGTATATATATTTTTTCGTAATAAATAGCCTCTGATGAGGGCAGTACATCACTGCTGAAACGTCAGGTGAAAAATGAATAAATTGACTCGACTTGATTGATAAAACCTTCTCTTCTTAATTAACCACACCCGAGTGATAACTTCAATCATGACAATTGTTAATAATATCGTAATTGAATTAGAAATTTGAATTGAAAAATTATAATCATAAAATTTAATTACAAATATTGTTGATATAAATGCTAATTCCAAACTCCAAGAACCCACCTCAATTGTTATGTTCAGTTCACCGATGTTAATTTGTATCGGAAAATCCACCGATTTTTTTGGTAATAATACAAGCACGATATACATTTTTTTTCATTGTTGAAAAATTGTTTGTAGCAAAATTGTTATTAACAAATGCTATAAACAGCGGTAATACATTCTTTTGAAAAACACTATCCGCTATGTGCAAGTCGATAACAGCGCCACTCGTGGTGATTATCAGAACAAATGGTAAGCGTCTTGAGTAACACGTGCCGTAAGCAAAACATTGAAAGTGAAGAAATCGTTCCAGTTTCTTATTATCTTTTTTTAGTATCCGTATTATAAAAGTCTACAAAGTCCATTCAAGTATTCAATAGTGATTAATGTATCAAAAAATTTTCAAATATCATGCTATATTTACCAAAAAATAATAGTTTTTGCCTATCAATCTTCCGGTAACCTAACAATAGCAAACAAATGGCTATCTTCATACGGGCGGGATTCAAATCAATATATTATTCTATAAATTTCAATCCGGAAGGTATTGGAAAAGGAAAAAAACTAGCTCAGTCTCATGTGAAAAGGGTGGAAGAATGTATGCCAACTTCAAATGAGAATGGTATCATTCGATGTTATGTTATCCGTCAAACAGCAGTGACATCGCCGCCATATAAAGTTGCTTTGGAAGTAAGTGAAAATTTTAATTTGTTTCTCTTGACTAAAATTAAAAAAAAAATATTAACAATGTCAATTAATGTTTTTTTTTTTATTCATTACCAGATTAACCAAAAACGTGAAGTTGTAGCTGCTCAGTGCCAGTGCGTTGCAGCAGCTGGCAATAAATGCAAACATATTTATGCTTTGATCCATTACATTAATTCGGATAGAAGTTCTTCACAAACAAGTCTCGAGCAACAATGGGGAAACCCAAGCGCTGCTCGAATGGCCAAAGAAATATATTCAAAACCACTTGTTCTTTCAGAACGTTTCAAAATGAAAAGTAATTTAAGACAAATTAATATAAGTTCTCATAGAGTGAAAGTAGAAGATATCAACCATCCATGTGCCTCACGTACAATGTTGCTTGCAAAAGAAAAAATTGGTAACATTGATTCAATAAAACCTATCAGTGAGAAAACTTCTATTGAGGACATTGAAAAAATATGTGAGGTTTGCATCATCACTTTTATTATATTCAGAGAAGAAAAAGCAGTATTTACTGGCAATATTAGCAAAATATCTGACAGTTTGACATTTTTTCATAACAATAATATTAAAGTGGATGATGAGAAATCAATTGATCTGTGTAAGAAAACAGTAAAACAGAATCAAAGTAATGATTGGTTTGAAGAACGAAAATTGCGAATTACAGCGAGTCATAAAGCTCATGCAATTAAAACTAGAAAAACAAAAAGCATAAAAAAGTTGATATTCGAATTTTTAAATTCGGAAAGGAATGAATCATTCCAAACAACCAAGTACGGTAATATGATGGAAAACTTCGCAAGAACAAAATACCAAGATTTATATGAAGTTCAAGTTTTCAGAATAGGATTAGTAGCATCGACGATTCAACCATAGTTAAGTGCCTCGTTAGATGGAGTTGTGATAGAAGACAGCATAATAACGAAATTGGTGGAAATTAAGTGTCCTTATTCATGTAAAAATATTGGTATTCTTGATTCTTCCACTCAGCGGATCAATGTTCCATATACAAATAATAAATGGGAATTTCGAACTCAAAGAAGCGCATCGGTATTACACACAATGCCGAATACAAATGTACGTAACAGGTTCAACCGAATGTGATTTATTTGTATGGTCTCCAAAGGATACTATTACTATTAATGTTTTAAGAAATGATGAATTTCTTCAAGATTTAATACCAAAATTAGAAGATTTTTATTTTAACCATTACTTGGAAGCTTTATATAATAATTTAACTGCTAGTCATGACAATTATATATTTTAAAATTTAACATCTAGTCAATACATAGTCAAACAATGTTCTTAGTTTAAATATTTGTTGGGATATTCGAAAGTCTTTCTATCTTGAAAAAAAAATATATGTGATATATTAACTGTGTTAATTAGTCGTGAAATAGTAAAATATAATTAATCATTAGTCATAAATTATATGTTAATGGGGTTTAATATTCGCAGTAATAATTTTCATCAACTTTTTGTTTTGATTCTTGAATTTTTATAGTACTAAACACTTGTGATAAATAACTGTACAAAATAGGAAAAAGATAGTCAATATTTTGAGAGAACATAACTGTATTGTGATAAATCTAATGTTTCTTATTAATATTTATATTGCATACAAATTTTATATTTATGATTTTTTATACTGTTCCTATATACATCTAATAAATATAACATTACATTATATTATATTATATCAATACATATATGTGACTATAAATAAATTATATATTTACAAATTAATTTTTCTAACACACTTATCCTTCACTTACAACATCAGTAATACATTCATTATCACTCTCTTTTGAAATTGGAGGCTGTAAATTTACTAATACACAACACATAAATATAATGTCATCACAACATGATAGTAGGCATATTGGTAGTTCATTAAGTATTTGATAAACTCGTAATCTCTGCATAATTCGTTCAATATGGATTCGATGTCGAGATACTTGATATGTTTCTGCAACTTCTTCAGCTGAGAATTCATTATGAAAAAATGGAGGCATAACTACCAATGCTCCTCCACGAGTAGCATCTACGATTGTTTCAATTTCTGGGAACCCTTTATCAGCCAGTACCACATCACCTGGTTCCAGTAATTCTAGAAGACCACTCTTTATAGTTATCTGAGAATCTGTCGTTTGCCCGCCATGACATTTTGATACTAATGAAATATATCCATAAGGTGTACATCCAACAAGAATTTTAGTTGTAAATCCTTTTTTATAATGTGAGTATAAGTATACTCGATCTTCAATCGTTGACGGTTGCTCTACTCTAATTTCAGTACAGTCAATAATTACACGACAGTTAGGATAAAATTGTTTGAAATCTTCAGGCATCGTCGCCTGCACTACATTTCTTGAAGGCCATGTAACATGATCTTTACATGCTTGTGCTAAACGTTGTAAAATAGAATGAAATATTCATGAAACTGTCGTTCTGTAAGTAGCAAAAAATGCACTGATAGCAGAAAAAGAAAGTCCACATTTCATTTTGATTAAAAAAATCAACAAACAATTTTCTAAAGTAATTTTATGGCCATTCGGGGTTCTAGTATCTTTGAAAATTTTCACAAATAAATTAAATGTGTCAAATTTGACACCGGCAAGATCTAATAACGCTTCTTCGGTGGTAATCGAAGAAAATCCATTAAAAAAAGAAGTATTATTTTTATCAATATTATCTTCTGATTTATTTGATTCTCGTCCTGGAATATTACTTTTGAATGATGTATTTTGTTTAATAAGATCCGTAGAATCAACACTGATTGTATTAAGATCATTAATTTCGGTTGTTCCACAGCTTTTGTCTTCGAATTTTTTCATTGTTTTATTCACAAAAAAGTTGTCTTTTGTAAGGGGAATGCAAGCCTGGACTCCTACTTCGGCTGTTTGTGCATTCTTATTAAAATCACAAATAAAAGTGAATGAAGTCTCTGGTTGATCAAGAAATTCTACTTGTGTACTCTGGTCTTTTTGATGAGTACCTGATGAACTTTCATTCAGTGCCGGTCTAAGCCCACTTCGCGCCCTCGGGCGGTATAATTCCGGGCGCCCTTTCTGAGATGAGAAAATGCAAATATTCTATTGATTTTTAGTGCAAAAAAAAAAAAAAAAAATCAAACAAACAAACAAAGCAAGAATATTGTGTCCATATGGAAAACCTTATAATGTTTGGATACGAAAAAAATTACAATTTAATATGAAGAACACAAGCAAAATTTTAAACAAAGTATAACTGGACGGACACAGAGAAATATCAACAAATACGGACAAACAGATAGCGAGATCATTGCCAATGAAAACTATAAATAAATACGTTTTGCTATTTCATGAAGACAAATTTTCAAGTTCTTACACGAGACGTAATGGTTGGAATTGGATGACAAGGACAGGTTACTAAGTTGGCACTATGTTCCAGCACTTTAACTTTTTACTATATTTCTACTCTACATCTACTGTTTCCTCTGCTGATATCGGAAGTTATTCAGGCGATTCCCTCGAGCTTCAACATGAATGCATTTTGGCCTATAGATGAACAACTGTAGTCATTTACTCGCATCATTCGATGCACTGGCGTGGGGAGTGCTGCCAGAACTAAAATTAGATCGGCCTAGTCATCATTGGGGTGCATTTCTTTGAATCGCTGAAATAAGTCAATTCTATAAAACGAATCTTATAACCATAATATAAAAGATGGGACCTTTGGCGCCCCAACTCACTTGGCGCCCTCGTGCGGCGCCCGACCTTGCCCCCCCCCCCCCCCCCCCAGAGGCCGGCACTGCTTTCATTCAAAATTTCTTCCGGCTGATTTCCTGGTTCAAGTATCATATTATTAGTATCTTGATTTCTTGATTTCTTCAACTTCGGTTCTCGATTTTCAGATTGATCCTTTATTTGACGTTTAAGACTTCGCTTAAATCTAGAAAACAATTTTTCTTATTATTAATCACCTCCAGATGTTTAAGGGGGGGCAGCACTCGATTTTTACCGGCATATTTATTCTTTCGAATATCTCGAAGACGGGGGTCTCAATCGGATTGTCCTTTTGGCAGTGGATGATTGACGAGCAATGAGTTTAAGTTAACATAAAAATTCAAGGAAATAGAATAATTTTTTTTTTTTATTTATCGTAAAGTGTGGGCGTGTCACTTGTTTTGACTATTATTGAAACCTACGCATCATTGACGCGAAAAAGAGAATAAGAGCGCTGTTGCGATTGAAATGCCGAACACGATCATCTAAAAACATCTTTGATTCGTGCAATATTAACGAGTAATTTTGTATTCCCGTAATTAGTAATAATTGTCTTTTCTCAATCACTCGGAAACACATGTTTTCTTATTTTCTTCAACGCCCGCGAGATGGCTCGTGCGCCGAATCTTGCTTTGATGATGCGGCTACCACGCGGCACAATCGATGAGAGATGCAATATGGATCCCGCTCCCTTGATGCGGCCAGTGGCGCCACCGGGTCTGAATCATGGTCGATATTGCTTGCGACTGAGAAACTCTGCTCAATATGCCGGTAAGTGAATAGGCGCCTGTCACTGATGCAGACATGTGGGATACGGAATTACTTTAAAATGGTTACGGAATGTTGTTATTGTGGTAAAAAAGCACAGAAGACTGATAAAGCCAGATCATTTCATCAGTAAGTATGCATAAATGAAAAATATAATATATGTATATGTATGTACTCTTAGTAGAGGTTAGGGTTCATTAGTTTACTATAAAAAAACATATTGTTAGCTGTATAGAAAAATCACGTAACTACCAAAAAGTAAAAAAGTTCGGAAAAAGCATGACGTACTCCAGAAAATAATTATTTGATTATCGCTCAAATTTTTGAAACGTAAAAATTTTGGTAGTTACGTGACTTTTATATTTGGCTAACGATATATCTAGAAATGTGTCTGAACGGGACGTGTTGCTGAACAGTATACGTATATAGAATTGATCATATTGTTTGTCCTTACTCAGATTTCCAAACCAGCCACAGCTACTACAATCATGGTTGAAGAACCTTGGCTCAAATTTTTCAAGCTTTGAAAACCATGTGATTGTGTTCCGACCATCTTCAACGAGGATGCCTACTGAGACGAACTCTCAATGTCAAATCAGTCGAGGGAAGCGTTCTAACCCTCTTCGGAACGTATAAATCTGCATGCGCATACTGTTTTGTCTTGAAGACACACGATGACCATAGTCCGTTGCACAAGTGATTACAAATTTTAATTACATCAGATCAAACATTCTAGAGAAAGGATGAGACTCATATCTTAGTACGTCATGTTTCTCTGCGTCACCGAAAACATGTGCAAACCCCACGGGCGACAATTATCAACAGTACGAATCAAACAAACACGTATTTATAAAGTATGTTTGCTTTCAGATTTCCTCTACGAAAGCCCATGCTCCTGAAGAAATGACACGCAAGTTCTAGAAAGAAAAATTATGTCCCCAGTAAAGAGAGTCGCAAGGATTCAAAAACAACACATTGCTCTACTGCAGAAGAGGATTTCTTCACTAAATCCATCCATTCTGAATTGATTCATATAATATAAACAATAGGGTGGTCGTTAAAAATTAAATTCTTTCCGACGCCCAAAAAAATCCTTCCTTTCGACGAAAAACTGAGGGGAAAAAACTTTTTTTTGGTTTTCAAAAGTAAGAACACGTGCCGGTGGCCAATTGAAGTTTATTTTTCGATAAAATTGTAGTTTTTTGGAAATATCTCTTACAGAATTTAGTTTTGAGAAAAATTAGTGGGGACAATTTTGTAGGAAATTAAATTCTCTACAAAAAAGGTTTCCATCAATTTTTCCATAAAGTTCATATTTATCATTGATAAATCAGTTTATGAGAAATAAATTTGCACTTTTTCGTTCTGAAAATAAATAAATAATATTAAATATAATTTGGTAGTCACTAGACCTATTTAAATAAATAATTGTAGATAGAAGTTACAAAATTGTTCATATTTCCGGAAAAATAAAGTTTTTAGTCCTAAAATGACTGACATAATAAAGTTTATAAGTTTACTAATGAGAATATCTTGATAAATATGAACTTTATGGAAAAATTGATGGAAACCTTTTTTGTAGAGAATTTAATTTCCTACAAAATTGTCCCCACTAATTTTTCTCAAAACTAAATTCTGTAAGAGATATTTCCAAAAAACTACAATTTTATCGAAAAATAAACTTCAATTGGCCACCGGCACGTGTTCTTACTTTTGAAAACCAAAAAAAAGTTTTTTCCCCTCAGTTTTTCGTCGAAACGAAGGATTTTTTTGGGCGTCGGAAAGAATTTAATTTTTAACGACCGCCCTAATAAACAATGATTACACTGGCTTACACGGTTCATATACCTATACCCTTGTCAAATTATGTAATTTCTCATAAATTTATGGGTGCTAAGTACGGGAAAAATATTGAAAACATTCTGTCAGGTCACATTGAGAAAATATTTATTAAATTCAAACTTTAAAAACAATGGCAAGCCGAACAAATAATAAAAACGATCAAATAACACGTAAGCTTTACGATACCGATTACTTTTTTTATCATATATTTCACAATTGCCGTCGAAGTCCAGCGGTGACGTGTTGCGGACATAATTTCAGACGATTTGAACTATTTTGAAGTTGTTCACGATCATACACGGCATTGACTGAAGAGAATTACGGTTAGACGAATGAAAAGTGACATTCTTAGTAGCAAAATGCGACGTGATAGAAAGTTTTTAACCGTTTCATATTAATAAAAGTTAACTGAATAAGAAAATAAGGGTTTCATCTGAGGTACATAAAAAATGTTCAAATTTGTAAACTAATGTTAGACAATCGCTTTATTTGAAATGACAAAGCAAGTCACGCAATTGTACGATAAGTTTTATAATAAAATTACCCATCGAATTGTTCAGCTGCTTATCCAAATGACTATACGATTGATTTTTTTGTATTTATCAATAAACTGTAATAAACTGAACACCGTTAGCGTGAATCGTATTTTCAACTCAAACTCCCTCTAAACGCGCGTAGGCAAACCCGATACGTCAAAGACGTAAGATCCTTCCCTCTCTCTTCCACTGACCTACTGTCGCAACAGGGTTTCGTTACATATGATTGTATGTGCCTGGCTCACTCCGTTAGCGCGACAAGGATACAAGTTCGTGTATACTCTCGCACTCACAGTTCGGGACAGCTGACATCGAGCATTTTTTGAGCATTTTCACCGGTATATTGCTGGGGTAAAAATGCTCAAAAAATTCTGAAAAAATGTTCATTTTCAGGTGCTTCCATTGTAAACATTTCTTCAGAGTTTCAGATTTTTAAACGAATAATTGCGGACGTGAGTGAAAAAAAATTGAAACTTCGGCAAACCCCACGTTATTTAAACGTAAATTTCAAGGGCCCGGTGGCACCATGAAATATTATAATAAAAATTTCGAACTTTGGGAACATTTTTTTTTATTTATTTGAGAACGTTTCATCCACTCGGAGCGAAAAATTTCAAAAAAAGGCTAAATAACTGTCGCCCTATATATATATATATATATATATATATATATATATATATATATATATATATATATATATATATATATATATATATATATATATATATACACATATATATACACAGGGTGTAACAGAACTCGAGACGAGCATTTTACAGGGTTAATCTTGGTCAAAAATTTAATGGAAATTTCCTTTGCAAATTTAAAAAAAAATGCTTAGATTTTTGGGGAAAATAAATTGAATAATAGCCAATGAGGCACGACCTATAGACGAGTGCCTGTCGGCTGTCGGTGTGACGCGCTTGCTTGTGTGCGTACGTGCCCCCTCGGCTCCGCGATCCCAGCAACAATCCGGTCTCATCCTAAAACATTTGAAATATGAACGAGTGCAAGGATCGTAGAGCCGAGGTGACACCCACGCACACAAGCAGGCGCGTCACACCGACAGGCGCTCGTTCATAGGTCGTGCCTCATTGGCTATTATTCAATTATTTTCACAAAACATCTAGGCATTTTGAGAAAAAATAGCAAAGGAAATTTCGATTCCATTTCTGACCGAGATTGACCCTGTAAAATGCTTGTCTCGAGTTCTGTTACACCCTGTATACATATATGTATTAGGGTGACAGTTATTTTGCCTTTTTTTTTGAAATTTTTCGCTCAGAAGGATTAAACGTTTTCAAATAAATAAAACAAAACGTTCTCCAAGTTCGGAATTTTTATTTTAATATTTGATGGTGCCACTAGGCCCTTGAAATTTACGTTTAAATAACATAGGGTTTTTCGAAGTTTCAATTTTTTCCCCTCACGTGCGCAATTATTCGTTCAAAAATCTGAAACTCCAGTCAAATGTTTATAATGGAAGCACCTAAAAATGAGAATTTTTTCAGGTTTTTTTGATAATTTTTCTAGCATTTTTTGAGCATTTTCACCGGTATACTGCTGGGGTAAAAATGCTCAAAAAATGCTCGAAAAATTCTCAAAAAACTCTCAAAAATTTTCATTTTCAGGTGCTTCCATTGTAAACATTTCATCAATTCGAGAAAATTATTTTATCACATAAATTATGCAAATGATAGTTTATATCGACTTGCATAGGTGATATTATGTTGCAGTGACATATGTATAACAGTTACAGTATCTTTATCAATAACATTTACTTTATTCCCTACATATATTCCGCCTGTACGCAGGTCCGTATGTATGTGAAGCAGATCTCTGTCATTGTCTATCGAATTCTGCGAAAGTTAGTTCTAGAATCTTTCAGAATCTGCTGAAACATTCTTCATCATTTATCATGCGAATTCACAGTCTAGGTGAAAGACTTTGGAATTCGACCCTTCGTAAATGGCCTCGTCGTGTTTTTATAAGTATATTGTTACATAATGTATACCAATTTGTTCGGGGCCTGTAGAGTGATATCTATGGCAGACCCGCGCTCCGCCCCCATCGCAGTGTCGTCACAATCGGATTTATGCGAGCGAGCTCATACGGCAATTCGGCAAGCCAAACTTAGGCCCGACGTGCAACGTTCGGGTCCCTGGCGACGAGTCGGTCGGTCCTGCGCCCTCATGTTGTAGGTGGCGCGAGTGGCATCGGCTTTTGTTTTTTTCGTCAGTTATATAAGCGTGCTTATATAAACAACACCGTGTCGCAAAGACTAAATTTGTGAAGCGATTAACAAAGAATTTATGTAAAATACATATCTTATGTCAATCTCGACCTGTGTGTTAGAACCTAATTGTCAGACAGTTTATAAATCTTGACTACTATTTTTGTGAACCGTACAATCGAGTATTATCGTGTTCACTTATCTGCTCTACAAAAATGGCAAAGTCGCACGCAAAGATAAGAAACTGTCGCTTGTTCGAACGGCGGCTGTCATCGAAACAATTGGCAAGACGACGGTAAGTACTGGATATGTATTTCTGTATTGGATTGTTACGATGCATGATAATGCGTGCAGAAAGATTTCATTCCTCTTTTAATTATATTCCGGTGATAGAAGAAAATTTCGACACTCTGTAGTTCTATGAAGGTGTACGCAAAATTTTTCGTGAAAAGTTAATTACTTTTCGACCGTTGTTTTTCGGGGTTGGTACTTGGTTTATCTGTATTTGGCGGGCATTTTTGTAAAAATTACAGGAAAATATAAGTTAAACTTGAATTTCAATACCCTCCGGCCCGCCTAGTACCACTACCTCTGATATTTTCATTCTTTTCTTAATTTTTTGTATGTTGGTGTGTTTTACGCATGCTATGTATATTGAAATGTAAATAGCTATCAAAAACTAAGACTGGGTCACATTCACAAATTGATTTAGAGCAAATTTAATTGGCAACGTCCATAGATTCCAATACTTTTGTATAAATGCTACTTCGAATATTTTTTTAACAGAGCTTCGAATATTTTTTTAACAAAGCTTTCATGGATACAATGAAGAGATTTTTAGCTGAATACATTCACGATAAAAAATATTTTTTTTACATTTAAATTTTGTTTTTTTACTGAGATACTTATTGAGCGAAACTATAAAACCATCATTTTGACGTTCCTTATAGATTTCTCGATAAGTCGTATTTTGTTAGAAATATTCGCAATGGTACGCCGTAGAAAATAAATTAAAATATACATTATAAGTTGTAATAATTTTTTTTTACATTGTTCAATAGTTCAGTTTTTCTGGTAAAAAATGGTTTTCATTTTTTTTTAATGACGGCGTACCGTCGCGAATATTTCAAAGAACATTTGAGTTATTGAGGAATCTATAAGGAATGTATAAATAATGGTTTCATAATTTCGTTCGAAAAGTATTACGGTGATAAACAAAAATTGTAGAGAAAATTTTTTTTTCATGAATTTATTGCTAAAAATCTGTCCATCGTGTCTACAAAAGCTCTTGACTCCCTCAATAACGCATTAATAAATTTTCAAATAAATCGGTCCAGTCAACCCTGGGAAAAAATTACTTGACGTTCTGTATTTTTTTTTTTTTTTTCTCTAAATCCAATTGAGATCTGATACTTTCAGGATCTTAGTATTTTCATAGTACGTACTTATCCATAAAATATTATTGAAGAATCTGAAAAAATATATGTTATAGGGTAGAATATAAGACTTGACAAAAAAATATTTTCATATCTAGGCCAAAATTATTGTATCATAGTTTAATAATAACAGAATTTGGGGAAAAAACATTGTTTTTTTTTTATTAAGGATCTTATCAAACTATATAATTGTTGTTTATTTTTGAAAGAGCTATTGTGAGCCTCAAAAACATGCTAGATTTTTAGATCAGTCGGTGAAGTCAATCCCGAGAAGAAATAAATGGTCAGGATGTTAGTAGTTTATCAGTACCTACATGTCCTCAAATTATGATAAAGATATCTTTGAGGGGCCGATTAACCAACCCCCCCCCCCCCCATTTCCTTCTTGCTAACTATTACTATTTTTTTGTACTCGGTGAAAGGCTTGTGCACCCGAGGTGCCTTTGGGGGATGAGAGATATCCCACCTATCGCGTGAATATTTGTATCGCAGACTTCAAAGCCATTTTCCAACAAATCGCAATTTGATATCGTGCATCGTATCAGTCCAGTGTTGTAAAACGTACCTGAATTTTAGTACTTAGGTACAGGTACGGATATACTTGACACGTATGTCACATCATATGTATACGCACTCAGGTACCTTATTTACGTTCGGTGCAATTGTATAAGATATAGCGCATCCTACAGAAATATTATAATGTAGAATAAGTAGGGTAAAGTCTGGATTGATACTCCATCCAAGGGAAATGTTTTCGAAAAAATGACGTGTTCTATGGAACAATCGTGTTGTTGCACCAAGTTATTTTACGAAGCTTTGGCAATTAACTAAGAAGACTTCAAGAGGGATCCTTTTCTTCATTCTTTGTCAATGACGATAAGCGTATTATTGCATTTAATTTCCTTACAATTAAATTGGCGGAAGAGGCGATTGAATATAAACTAATCTTTAAAATGCGTTAAATGATCCGTAGTTTCTAATTCTGTTGGGGGATTTTCGTACTCCACAATATCGCGTAGGGTTGATTATTGAAAATTTGTCGTTGATTAAATAATTCGTTACAACTTATTTGAATCCGCTAAAATATTAACTAATAAATGATCGATCATCATCGGACTGATGAGGATATACAGGGTGTTTTTTTTAATCGCCCCAGGCCGATATCTCGAGACCTCATCACGATACGAAAAAATACTTCGGATGAAACTTGTATCGCGTGGAAAAGAACATGGTGCAGCATCATTTTCAGTAGGTGGTGATGCCAAGGCCGGGGGAAGGTCAGGTTTGTGTTCTTAAATGGAAACCCATATTTTTCATAACGCAATTTTGTTCTATTTGAAAACTCAAACGACTTTTGTATAAAATATTTTTTTGTGAGACGTCAATTTTTCTTGCTATTTAGCTGAACAACTAGAGATTTTTGAACTTTTGAGAACTTTTCACCTCAAAACTATCAAGTTTGGATAAAAATTGTAAGAGGCAAAAAGTGCGTAATTTCATGCAAAGATTCTTGTAGAATAATTACAGATTTTTTTCAACAATTTTTGATTTTTCCTTACGCAATTGAAGAGGTTGCAATAAAAAGTTATTGGGAAAAATTCTGCAATGATTCTCCAAGAATTTTCACATGAAATTACGCACTTTTTGTCTCTTACAATAGTTCTCCAAACTTGATAGTTTAGAGGTGAAATGTTCTGAAAAGTTCAAAAATCTCTAGTTGTTCAGCTGAATAGCAATAAACATTGATGTCTAGCAAAAAAATGTTTCATACAAAAGTCGTTTGAGTTTTCAAGTAGAACAAAATTGCGTTATGAAAAATATGGGTTTCTATTTAAAAAAACAAACCTGACCTTCCCCCGGCCTTGGCATCACCACCTACTGAAAATGATGCTGCACTATGTTCTTTCCCCTTCGATATCCTACAATTTTCGTCCGAAGTATTTTTTTCTATCGTGATTAGTTTTCGAGATATCGGCCTGGAGCGATTAAAAAAAAAACACCCTGTATAATGCTTCATCATTTGTGATAAATAGATGGCAGCGAAGAAGAGCAGAAAAGCACCCGCAAGAAAAGCGGATGGCCCACGTAAATTTAAAGGTCGAAGCAGACCGTCTGATCGACAATAAGCTACAAGAAGCGTCAAATTCGGATCAATCGGAAGATAGATTTAGTGAACACATGAACGGCGAAGAGGGAGCAATCGAAGGCCGTTTCATCGTTGACATTGCTTACATGCTGGAGCAAATCCATGCTAAATTCGACAACCATGATCCTTTGTCAGTTTGTACATTTCGAGACGTCATACAAACAAAATCGCGCCGCTATGGCTTGCAAACGCAGATCTTCTTTCAGTGCCGTGTCTGCAATTTTGAAGATAGTATTTGGACCGATCGGACAGATGGCGAAACGATGGACATCAATCGAAGTGCTGTCGCGGGGACCATCGCTACGGGAATAGGGTTCTCGCAGATGGAGGAACTCTTTGCCTCCATGAATATTCCCTGCATGTCGAGCACTACATATAGGAAATACAACATGGAGACGATTGCCGCCTTTGAGAAGGCGGCTATGACTGAAATGCTGCAGGCTGGCGAGATCGCCAAAAAACTGGCACTTGAAAGAGGGGATTTCATTGTGCACGACGGCATGAAAATTCCTTTTATCACCGTAGTAGCTGATTGTGGTTGGATGAAACGGTCGTATAAAACAGGAAAATATGATTCTCTGTCCGGTGTTGGTGCGATCGTCGATCAACATACCCAGAAAGTGATCTTCATTGGCGTCCGCAATAAATTCTGTTGTATTTGTGAGTGGGCTGCACGGCGCGACGTTACGCCAAAAGATCACGTCTGTTTTAAGAATTGGGGCCGTGACCAAGCATCCACAGGAATGGAGAGCGACGCGCTATTGGAAGGTTTCAAGACAAGCGTTGAAACTCACGGACTAATTTACAAAACTTTAATAGCAGACGGAGATAGTAATGTCTACAAGTCGATAGTGGACAACGACCCGTACTCAAAGTATGGCATAATCGTTGAAAAAAAAGAATGCGTAAACCACTTGCTACGCAACTTGGCAAGAAAAGTCAGAGACGTAGCCAAGACCAAAGGTCGCAATATTTCCCGGGAAAAGAAATTAGTAAATGGTAGCGTACTTAAATTAAGGTCTGCTATTGAACATGCAATACTGCATCGCCGGACAACTGTAGAATGTGATCCTACAGGTTGTACAAAAGTTGATCTTCTGAAGAACGATGTCCTGAACGCACCGAGTCACGTTTTCGGTGATCATAGGAAATGCAGCGAGCTAAACGGCTTTTGTCGCCAAGAGACTACTAACGAAGGAATAAACGTGGTCGAGAACCTCAAAAAAGCAGGACTTTTCCAGCAGTTGGAAGATGCTGTCACATATTTGAGTTTACATGCCGATAGTTTATTGTACCACGCGACGAATAATATTGCAGAATCCTTCAACGCCATCGTATGCAAATTGATAGCAGGAAAAAGGATCAACTTCGGTCAGAGGGGAGCCTTTCAGGCTCGGTGTGCTGGCTCTGTTCTGCAACACAACACCCAGAACGTTGTGACGAAATTTCACCAGAGTGAGGGAAAAATCCCACCCAGCACTGCAACTGTTTTTGAAGCCCGACGACAGCGTAAAGTACGCCGCAATGCGCTATCGAAGAAATCGCAAAAAGAATCACGAGCGCTTTCTTGCGATAAAAACAAGGAACAACGGGGACAGGATAAAAATTATGGCCCCAACGCAGCTAAGCCGGATATTCCTGATGGTCTGTACGACGATCTCGTGGAATTACATCATAGCCGGCTGTTGGTGAATCAAGAAAAGCGTACCGAAATTGAAATACAGACTAGAGGGCAAGCCGACAGTGCACTCTGGCAAACCGTGCGGAGAAAGATATTGACGGCTTCAAATTTCGGCAGAGTGTGTCGGATGCAAGACACCACATCGTGTTCTGCTACCGTACAGTCGATACTCTATCCATCAGTAAAGAGTACACCTGCTATGGTCTGGGGTCGCTCAAATGAAACCAAAGCCATCGAGGAATTGCAAACTAAATTAGCAAAGGAGGGAAATTCCGTGACTGTTAGGCCTTGTGGGTTGTTCATCGACCCAAATCTAGAATATTTGGGAGCTAGTCCGGATGGCATCATCGATAATACCGCCATCGTCGAGGTAAAATGTCCTAGATCTGCACAAAATTACCATCCAGAAGATGCGATTGAACAACGCGTCACGGAAATACCCAAGTTTTTTGACAGGAATGATTCGTCGAAAATGAACACGGCTCATCATTATTATTATCAGGTGCAAGGACAGTTGCATGTAACGCGCGCTGATACGTGCTATTTCGTCGTGTGGTCACCGCTGGGACTAAAGTACGTAAAAGTATCACGAGATGATGAGTTCTGGAAAGATCGAATGGAGCCCTATCTAACTCGATTTTACAAAGAGTGCTTGCTGCCCGAAATAATAGACAGCCGATACATCCGCAGAATGCCAATTCGGGAACCAAAATACGTTCTGAAGGCCAGACAGTTGAAAAACCAGTCTGTTGCAACATCCAAAGTCGGAAGATGCGTACAGCGTATAAAAACAATAGCACTGTCTGACTTTGATACCACACCGGCAAAAAACGACAACGGAAGTTTACTTTCGGAAGCGCAAAGGACAAGTAGCGACAGCGGATCGGAGGACAGGAAATCTCGTGTAGCGACAACAGTCGCACCCATGAAGCTGAAAAGAACACATCCGAAAGATTCGAATTCTTGGACCATAACATCATCGGACGAGCAAATGTCAGTTTCAGAGAGGGAAGCGAAAATAAAGCCTCTGAAACTAGTCAAACGTACTTCCGAAGATGGAGCGTCATGGGTTGTATCATCCTCAGATGAACAAATTGGTTTAATTAAAAATAAAGCACGAATTCCACCGCTGAAGCTACTGAGACGCAGTCCTGCACATGGAAATCATTGGGTCGTTTCGTCATCGGACGAGCAAGAGTCTGCGCATCGGAGCCAACAATCGTGTAGCACCGTATCCATCCCGCTGACAAGGCAATCTTCAGCACCTACTGATAACGCAGAAGAACATGAACCTGGAATCCCATGGATCGTTGTATCGAACGATCATGTCGCAGGTAGTCCAACCCAAATAGAAATTGACATTCTAGAATCGGTGAATAAGAATGTGAACTTTAACGATATTACAAGAGATGTGTTATCACAAAACTCACTACTGAACGATACATCAGTAGATCAGCTTCTCTCAGTGATTGAGGAAACATCCCAATTTGATACGGCATCTTCGCTTTGGCTAACACATCCACGGTTCGTCAAACCTTCGTTGAGGAGACACGATATTCACATTATCGGTGGCAACGCATTCAGACATTGGCGATGTATTCATTCCGATGGACCCCAGTTGTTTGTGTATGATAGCTTGGGCTGTAATGGGTATCAATCACTGAAAGACGAAGAAAAGAGGTTCATTTCTTTACGGTACCCGAATTTGAATTCTGAAGATGTCGTGTTTCCAGCCGTCCAAAAACAGTCGGACAATTTCAGCTGTGGAGTATTCGCAGCAGCTTTCGCTACAACAGTAGCTTTGGGCGGAAACCCTTCGCATGCGATATACTCGAAGGACGTAACAAAACTGAGAAAACACCTTCTAGGAATAATACAGAGCAGAGAATTATCAAGCTTTCCTAGCGTGTAATTCATAGCGCATAATATACCTGTGGTTTATAAACTGTGAAGCTTTCCAATAATTGTGTGAATAATTTTTATTATAATGTTTTTTTCTTTCGCCTTGAATAAAGAATAAAACAGTTCGCAGCTTTTCGGAGTTGATCGAACGTTTCGTCGCAGTCTCGCATCTCTTCCAGGAGGTGACCGAGCAGTCGACTCGAACAATTGTTCAACAGTTCGCAGCTTTTCGGAGTTGATCGAACGTTTCGTCGCAGTCTCGCATCTCTTCCAGGAGGTGACCGAGCAGTCGACTCGAACAATTGTTCAACAGTTCGCAGCTTTTCGGAGTTGATCGAACGTTTCGTCGCAGTCTCGCATCTCTTCCAGGAGGTGACCGAGCAGTCGACTCGAACAATTGTTCAACAGTTCGCAGCTTTTCGGAGTTGATCGAGCGTCTCGTCGCAGTCTCGCATCTCTTCCAGGAGGTGACCGAGCAGTCGACTCGAACAATTGTTCAACAGTTCGCAGCTTTTCGGAGTTGATCGAGCGTCTCGTCGCAGTCTCGCATCTCTTCCAGGAGGTGACCGAGCAGTCGACTCGAACAATTGTTCAACAGTTCGCAGCTTTTCGGAGTTGATCGAGCGTCTCGTCGCAGTCTCGCATCTCTTCCAGGAGGTGACCGAGCAGTCGACTCGAACAATTGTTCAACAGTTCGCAGCTTTTCGGAGTTGATCGAGCGTCTCGTCGCAGTCTCGCATCTCTTCCAGGAGGTGACCGAGCAGTCGACTCGAACAATTGTTCAACAGTTCGCAGCTTTTCGGAGTTGATCGAGCGTCTCGTCGCAGTCTCGCATCTCTTCCAGGAGGTGACCGAGCAGTCGACTCGAACAATTGTTCAACAGTTCGCAGCTTTTCGGAGTTGATCGAACGTTTCGTCGCAGTCTCGCATCTCTTTCAGGAGGTGACCGAGCAGTCGACTTGAACAATTGTTCAACAGTTCGCAGCTTTTCGGAGTTGATCGAACGTTTCGTCGCAGTCTCGCATCTCTTTCAGAAGGTGACCGAGCAGATCGATGCAAGGAAAACCTTGTGGGAGACATTGTCAATTAGCCTCCTCGTGGCGTCTCCTGGAAATACTCGTGATTGCGTGAGTAGCAAATAATTGACGTTCACACGTGAAACTGATCACCGTAGTACAGACGTCTTCATCTAAAAGAACTTTTGAGTAGATGGTCTAGGCGGGTTCTGGACCAACGCGTGTTAGTGCACACGTACACGTACACACACATGCAAGCCCTCCCGTGTCCGTGTGAGGGTCTGGAGGGGGAAGCCGATGTCACACTATCGCGTGTTAGTGCACACGTACACGTTCATACACATGCGTGTCCTCCCGTGTCCGTGTGAGGGGTTGGAGGGAGGAAGATGATGTCACACTATTAGGTGTCCGCCGTCTGATTAGTTGACCGTTATCATAAGCCCCCTCCAACCCCCCTCACCGTTGTATACCTATATATCCGGTGACGTTATAATTAGCCCCCCCTACAATTTTGGAAATGACGATTCTAGCACTTACCTGTTAGGTATTTACGAATTTCAAAATGGCGGCTTCTGATAAATCGGCGTTTGTGTGTATGTAGGTCACGAGAATCGAATAATGGGAGGTCTGATATCGGCAAGCCTGTGCCCGGAGTTCTTTCGTGCGTATAAAAGTAGCACTGTTTCGATAAGGTAAGTATGTCCGCATATGGCAGCCGGTTCAGGACTGTATGGATTTGATAGTAGCGTATGTCCAGTTGCAATTGTGATCGGTGGAGCTGATCTATAAAATAACCATCCTGCGGTGTTAACACATCATACAAGTTTGAACTTTCATAACCTATGGTTGTTATTAGTGATCACGAAAATGGACTCGAGCAAATGTTTCAAACTTATTAGCATTATGGAAAATGCTTACGATATTTTGAAAGAGAAATCATCAGTTGCAGAAATACAGAAATGGCTGCGATTTGGAACTCAAAATATCAGACTTCTGAATAAAATCTTACGAAAATCCGCTTCAACGGTTGGGGAAAAAACAAGAATTTTGACAACGATAGGAATCTTAAAGTCGTTGAAAGCACGGTTTGAGCAGTATCGAAAAACTGGGGGAGGTGTAAGGAGACTGCGACGAAGTGACAGGGTAAAGTGGGAAGATCTGGAGTCAGCTTTCCATGGAAGTATGAGAACGGGAGTCATAGCCAATTTGCAACACAAAGATCCAAAACATTTTCTGGATGATTCGAAGAAACTAATCATCGTCAGATTGAAGAACATTTTGCGGAAACAAGGAAACTTAAAAATAAATGTAGTTTTATCCTGTAAATTTAATACTGTGAAAAGCGGTGAAATTATTGAGGAGATGAAGTTCTTCAATACCAAAAACGAAGCTGTTTTACCAGCGACAAATATTGGTGAATGGTTTGATGAGAATGTAAAGGAGAAATTGTTGGTTAAGATCGAAGACTTTCAAGAAAAGGATTCAGGATGGTCGTTGACTGAAATTATAAATTTGGCTGTGAATATCAACAAATATGTACCACTACAGGGAGGTATATCCACTTACACACAGTTACCAAAGTATATACAAGATAAAAAGGCGGTGGTGAATATTACGAATGACGATCCCTACTGTTTTCTTTGGTCAATCACAGCAGCTCTATTCCCAGCAGGTGATCATGTCAGTAGAACGAATTCTTATCCGCATTTCAGCACAGTACTAAGGTACGAAGGTTTGACTTTTCCCATGAGTCTCGATAAAATTTCGAAATTTGAAAAATTAAATGGTTTATCGATGAACGTTTACGGTATAGACGAACATGAAATAGTACCCGTTTATTTGAGTCGAGAAAAATCGGATAAGTCTACCATACATCTTCTTATGTTAGAAACTAATATCGAACCGAATGAAATTGATGACGTTAACAATACAATATATCATTTTGCATGGATCAAAAATTTATCTCGACTGTTAAGTTCACAAATTTCGAAACATAAAGGACATACCTGGTTGTGTGATAGATGTTTGAGTCATTTTCAAACCGAAAATTGTTTAGCCAAACACCGTTTTGATTGTGCGAATATAAATAAATGTAAAGTAATATTTCCGTCCGAAAAAGATAAAATCTTGAAATTCAAAAACTTCAAACATAAAGAAAATGTTCCGTTCTGTATTTACGCTGATCTCGAATGTCTCTTGCAACCGGTTAACGATAAATCTGAGTCTGAGAATAGAAGAATGTACGAAAAACATATCCCATACAGCATTGCTTACTATTTACATTGTACCTTCAACGATTCAGTTTCAAAATTCAGAATCAACCGTGGAAGGGATTGTATAGAATGGTTTGTAACAGAGTTGGAGAAATTGGCTTATGCTTTAGAACCTTATTTCAAGTGTGTTGTCCCGATGGAATCGTTGAATCATTGTCAGAAACAAGCATTTCATTCGGCTAAGAATTGTCACATTTGTGAAAAACCATTCGCACCTCAAGACGTTAAACATCGTGATCATTGTCATTTCACAGGCAAATATCGTGGTGCAGCGCATGAAGGTTGCAATGTAAATTACAAAGATTCGCATATCATTCCAGTGATCTTTCATAATTTATCGGGTTATGACTCACACTTTTTGATTAAAACGTTGGCAACATCGTTCGAAGGGTCAATCTATCTCTTACCGGTTAACAAGGACACATATATATCCTTTACGAAAAGTGTAAAAGGAACATCTATACACTTTAGGTTTATTGATTCGTTCAGATTTATGCCGGGCAGTCTAGAAAAATTAGCTTCTTATCTAAATGACGAGCAGAAAATAATCACGCGTAAGCATTGCAGAAACGTCAAAGAATTTCAGTTATTGACGAGAAAAGGTGTGTTTCCCTACGAGTATATAGACAGTTGGGAAAGCCTTGGAGAAACACAGTTACCTCCTAAAGAAAAATTTTATTCAAAACTAAATGATGTAGATATTTCGGAGGATAATTATTTGCACGCGTGTGATGTTTGGCAAACTTTTAAAGTCACGACTTTGGGTCAATATTCAGACTTGTATTTACAAACGGATGTGCTTCTTTTAGCGGATATTTTTCAAAATTTCAGAAGTAATTGCTGGTTCACTTATAACTTAGACCCGTTACATTATTATACAGCACCGGGTCTCTCGTTTGACGCGATGCTAAAGTGCACGGGTGTTAAACTCGAGCTCCTCGTTGATGTTGATATGTTATTGTTTATAGAAAAAGGAATTCGAGGTGGGGTAGCCCAATGCTCAAACAGATACGCCAAAGCCAACAACAGATATATGGGAACAGCATTCGATTCCTGCCAGGAAGAATCCTACCTCATGTATTTTGATGTTAATAATTTATATGGTGCAGCTATGAGTCACTTCTTACCGTATAGCTCCTTCGAATGGATGTCAAATCTCGAAAAATTCGATGTTTCAAAAGTTTCAGATGAATCTCCTATAGGTTACATACTTGAAGTAGATTTGAAATATCCTCGAGAACTTCAGGACTCACACAAAGATTTACCATTGTGTCCAGAGCATTACATCCCACCTCTTTCGAGATGCAAGATATCTAAATTAACAACTACTCTTTTCTCAAAAAAGCGATATGTCATTCACTATAAAGTTTTGAAGCAATGTTTGAGTTTAGGCATGAAGTTAGAGAAAATCCACCGGGTATTAAAATTTAAACAAGCACCGTGGCTAAAGAAATATATAGATTTGAATACCGAATTGAGAAAAAAGTCAAATAACGATTTTGAAAAGAATTTTTATAAACTTATGAATAACGCTGTTTTCGGAAAAACCATGGAAAATGTTAGAAAACACAGAGATGTGCGGCTAATTACAAAGTGGGATGGGAGACATGGAGCAAGAGCGCTTATCGCTAAACCAAATTTTCATAGCTGTACTATATTCGGTGAAGATATGTCAATAATTGAATTAAGTCGGACGAAAATTAAATTCAATAAACCTATATACGCAGGATTTTCCATTATGGATCTTGCTAAAACCTATATTTATGATTTCCACTATAATTACATAAAGCACAGATTTGGAAACCAAGCAAAGCTAATGTATACTGACACGGATAGTCTTATATATCACTTTACCGTACCCGATATATACGAGCTCATGAAACGCGATTTGAACCGATTTGATACTTCCGACTATCCTCCGGAAAATGTTTATAAGATGCCGTTGGTCAATAAGAAAGTATTAGGATTAATGAAAGACGAAAATAACGGAAGGATAATGACTGAGTTTATAGGCTTAAGAGCCAAGTTATATTCCTTCAAGGTTTTAGGTGAAAATAGAGAGCAGAAACGTGCCAAGGGAGTCAAGGGAGCTACACTAAAAACCATAACTTTTGATGATTACCTTGAATGTGCTCAGCAGCATCAAAATCTGATAAAGACTCAGAACTTCATTCAAAGTAAGAATCACCAGGTTCATACGGTGACGCAGCGGAAGATAGCCCTGAGCTGGAACGACGACAAGAGGATCATATTTCTTGACACTACTGACACACTTCCGTGGGGTTATGATACATGTAAATAAACTGTACATAGGTTGTAAAATAAAGACAGATGTATATTAAAGATTTATTTATTCAAAAAACCTTATAAGTCAGTTTCATTTATCCAACTATTGTGTGTATTGTTAAAACCTAACCACTTAACGTATAATCTCCTTCCACGTCTCCTGAGCACCTTTTCCACGAGGTAAATATCAGGATTCTTGACTTTAAGAAGTTCCTGTTCGTAGAAACCACCCGCTATAGGCTGTTTCTGATAGTCTTCAAGCTTGTACGTTACTGGATTAGTATTGGCTACTTGGATAATGGTAAATATTTCAGTCGTCCAATTTGGTGTATAACCTTTCTCAAAAACATTCTTATATTTGCTGATTCGAACTTTATCTCCAACTTTGAATTTTCTCGGTTTAAGAGATCTGACTCGAACTTTTTGGTATACAGCCTGCAATAATGCCTCTTCATTTCTGGAGGAAACGTCTTTTGGCTTCATGCGAATAGTACGGTGCTTGGAGTTGTTGTAATCCCAAATCAAATCAGATAAGATGTCTGTCCACTTGTAATTACCCTGCAGGCTGAACTGCATCCACATTTTGTTTTTCAGCGTACGATTAAAGCGTTCACAGATCGATGCCTTCAAGTTACTAAAGGTTGAGTATAGCTTGATATTATACCGCCTCATGAGAGAATCGAAATATGAATTATAAAATTCTCCGCCTCTGTCAACGTGTAAATTCTTCGGGACACGTCCCTGTGCGAGTACAGATTCCATAGCACTTGCGGTATCTTTACCCGTCTTACTCTTCATCGGCACGGCCCAGGCATACTTTGAGAATATATCGATGACGGTGAGCATGTATTTGTAGCCTTTGTTTTCTCCTGCGTACGGTGCCATGTCAACGAGATCCGCTTGCCAGGTTTCGTCCAAACCACGAACATCTACACGACGACGTTGATAATTCTTTCTAGCTGACCGGTGCAGCTCCGTCACGAGCGCTAACTTTTTCTCGTTCATTTTCCAATGCTGTCAGTCTGGTGTCCAAGCTGAGAATGACCTTGGAGTTACGAACCGACAACTCTTCTGCCGATTCGATATCACCACTCAGGTTTTGAAGAGCAGCTATCGTACGGGAGTACGAGACGGCTATCGCTGAGCGGATTTCTTCTCTCACAGCGTCGATTTCCTGCCGCATGAGTTTCATAGTAACAGCCTCATTTTGCTGCACGGGATCGGCTACGTTGCACAGTCGTTTATTATCTATATCGTAATGTCCGTCAGCGGTGAATTTGAATCCAACACCGGGAGGACCCCGACCGCTGGGAGCCGTAGCCTTGTCCAACTGTCGTCCAAACACATCGACGCTCATTGTGGAAATGATGGTGGAAACGATGAGGGGTTGCTTAATAAATGATGCCAGCTTCGCGCAATTCGTCGATTATCGATACGATTTCGTTGGAGTGGCTCGAGTTACCAGCTGCTTGGGAAGCCAGGAGCAAACGAAGACGTTCCACCAGCTCATTGGGGTCGTCCCAGTGAACGTAATCCGTTCCTCTACCTTCTTCAGCGACCATAAGCTTCGGTAGCACACCTTTACCCGTGCGTGGAAGGGGCACGGTAAACGCTTGCGCGATAAATTTCTTGAACTTGGGGTTGTTCAGCTCCCGAACGGGTTGACCAGCTTTATAGTATTTTCGATGTGCATTTGTAGCAAATACGATTTGTCTATAATTTTGGATATCATCAGAGCGCACGTAGGTCTCATCGGGTATCTTTTTAAATAACAATTCCAATAAGCCTTTGGTCTTTGTATAAGTCATGTCACCTATATGAACAACGTCATTGCCAAAACTTATCGGTGAGTCACCCATCATTAACTTCCCGTGAGCGAGTGGGCGTACACCGTACACGTTA
This sequence comes from Macrophya alboannulata, assembly GCA_949628255.1. Lineage (NCBI taxonomy): Eukaryota > Metazoa > Arthropoda > Insecta > Hymenoptera > Tenthredinidae > Macrophya > Macrophya alboannulata. The sequence continues at coordinate 28,078,138 of OX451206.1, read as the reverse complement.
TCTAGATCGCTTCTTTTTATATTCTCATCTCGAAACAATTCAAGATAGTCGTTAGAGGCCTCGGGTTCAGGGTGCGTCGGCTGCAAGGTCGTATCCATTTCATTTTCGTCACTTGTTGTTGAAAAGGAATCGTCTACTCCAGGTTCTTCCTCTTTAATCGGGTAAATCTCTTCTTTGCTTGGTTCATCCTTGATCAGCTCTTCTTTGATGGATTTAGCAGTCGTTTGAGAAACCTTCACCAGTTCTTTCAACGGAGTGACCACCGGTTTAAAAACATCGCTCATCTTCTGTTCAGCGATCTCTTTGCCCGACTTTATCATTCTGTGTTTACGTCGAATCGCCGCGCTGGCTTTGGCGATATGTCGCAACACTTCTTTTTGGTCGTGAATTTTTGTGTCCTGCATGTTAACCGAGTCGTATCCAAAACGCTACTGATTCTACGCCCCCGAATTTTCTCCATTTATGCTCACGAAACAGTCAAACCCTTTCCTATATCTACCCTCATTCATCTCACTGTCCTTGTCTATTACGATGAATCCGTACTTATCGTTGTTCCAACAGGCCGAGCACAAGTCTTTGAACTGCGCGTAAGTCATGTCAGTGTTCACATGATCATCGTATACGTGTCTCAAATTCATCTCATCCTGCTTAAATAGGACTAAAAGATTGGTATTGTCACGCACTAGATGTTTGGGGATGCGAGCATAGGTCTGACAAAGATAGAAGCAGTCTACATTTTTGTGTCTCCCCATACAGAAGAAAGCTCTGATGTTATCCTGCTTCTCACAAGCCACGTCATCGAAGACAATGATCGAATTAGGTAGAGCATCGTTTGGTAAAACTACCTGTTCATGCTCGTCAAACGGAAAGTACTCGACACCCTCTACACATTTGATTAACTGCTGCAGGAACTTGTACTTGGGTTGATTCAAAGACTTTGAGTAGATATAGATATTTTCAAATCGCAGTCCGTTAGGGTGTGTTATTAGAGTGAGCAGAGCATTAGTCTTGCCGCAGTTGGACGGTCCGCAAATTACTGCGCGAACGCTGTTTGGTAGCAAATCACCATGCCGTTTTTCAGACTTAACATTCTGTTGCACGACTTTGTCGAAATTCATTACAGGCAGCTTGACAGGCTGTTTCTCGAACCTCATCTCGACTTTGACTGAAGCCAAAAACTATAAATATCGCTTTTATAAAGATGATTCCTCATTCACGTACGGATCGTCGACATGATCGTGCACAAAGCCAAGACAGTCAGTCGTAAGCGTCGTGGAAAAGGGTTGGTCAACAGAATTATCAACAGTCTCCCGGTAGAGCTGCACATACCCGGTTATCAATACTGTGGACCCGGTACCAAACTAGCGAAAAGACTCGCGCGAGGCGATCCAGGAATAAATCCTCTCGACGCAGCTTGCAAGGAACACGATATCGCCTACTCGAAGAATCGCGAGAATCTCGAAGCTAGAAGTGCGGCAGATAAAATTTTAGCTGAAAGAGCCTGGAAACGAGTTCTTGCCCCGGACGCAAATATCGGTGAGAAAGCAGCTGCCTGGGCAGTGACAAACGCGATGAAAGCGAAAACCAAGCTTGGTATGGGAATCCGGAAACCGGTGGTGTTGCGAAAAGTTATCGATGCCGCTAAACGGTCCATGGTTCCAGGAAAAACTGCACAAGTAGCCATCAAGTCTGCATTGAAGGGTGCGCGAGGAGCTGTCAGAAAGGTCGGCGGTAAACGCAATGTCCGTTCTCCACGAATTCTACCTGTTCCACCTAAAGTTGGTGGTTTTTTACCGTTTCTTATACCCCTTTTTGCCGGGCTTAGTGCAACGGGTGCGTTAGCTGGAGGTGCAGCAGGTATTGCAAAAGCGGTGAATGACGCAAGCTCCGCCAAGAGACAATTGGAAGAGAGTCAACGGCATAACAAAACTATGGAAGCTATCGCTTTAGGCAAGGGGCTCCACCTGAAACCGTATAGGAAAGGCTTAGGAATCCACCTGAAAGACCAGTCAAAAAATTAAAAGTGACGCTACCGCGACGGGCGCTAACTGACGCGGACCTGCTGAAGTACGCGACGGTCCTGAACATTCCACATTTCCGCGGCGTCTTTATGCGCAACGATTTGCCTAAGGACGGGCCGCGAAGACGTGAATCAGCGATCGTCAATCTAGATGATAAAGATGGTCCCGGTACACATTGGGTCGCGTACCGCAAGAACGGCAACGAAGTCGTTTACTTTGACAGTTTCGGTAACCTTCGTCCGCCGTCGGACCTCGTCAGATACCTTGGTGTTGGTAGCGTCAAGTATAACCATGAAAGATATCAAGACTACGATACGTTTAACTGTGGCCACTTGTGTCTTGAGTTTCTATATAAACACGTGACGTAGTTCTTGGAAGTCAGTTTGGCTTTCGCAGTAGTCATGAACGATTCGTTTACACTAACCGTATCGGGGAACTCCTCGATCCTCGAGACTCAATACTTTCCTCCCATTGAACTTTCCCCTCTTAAGAACTACTCCCTGGGTCTCGTTGAATTACTGACTTTTAATTCAATTCCTAACGTAGACGTTGGTCACAACAAGATTTACGCGGGTGAAGAAGTAGTAACCATACCTACCGGCAGCTATGAAATAGAGGATATCGAGAACTATATACAGGGTGTATTATTAAACAAGGGTATCGCTATCGAAATCAAACCGAATAATAATACACTATGTAGCGAAATTAAATGCAGTCACCCTGTCAATTTTATGCCAGACGATTCCATAGCCGGTCTATTGGGTTTCACTCCACGTGTTCTGCAAGCCGATAAAGTTCACGAGTCCGATCTTCCCGTAACTATTCTTAAAGTAAACGCACTGCGGATCGAGTGTAACATTACAACGGGTGCTTACGTCAATGAACGCAAAGTACATACCATTCATGAGTTTTTTCCCGTCGTTCCACCTGGATATAAGATCATTGAAGTACCGTCTCACGTCATTTATCTTCCAGTCACCGTAAGGACAATAGATCATATCCAACTTCGTATAGTCGATCAAGACGGAGATTTGGTCAATTTCCGTGGAGAGGTTATAACTGTAAGGTTGCATATCAAAGCTCAATAATGGGAATAGTTTACAATAGGAATAGTTATATTAGTAAGGTGAGATGTTCCAAACACGTCAGTCGTCAAACAGTTCTCAAAGAGTTGACACCTCAGAACGTGTTGCTTCTGAAAAGTTTGGGTCTCAAAATCACACCTCTTGGAGGAAAGATTTTCGCAAAGTAAGACTCCGATTCGTTTGTATCTGTGTCACCTGCTGTATACCATGGAGGAGGAAATCTTAGACATTCAAACACCCGTCGTCTTTGACGAGTCTATCGCACACTACGAGGTTCACACACACAAGCCTTATGCCTCATCAAGTTTCAATAACAGTGACGAGATTCGTATCGCTGTTCAACACCAAGACCTGTGTGTATTGCCGTGCAAGAGCTCGTTGCATGTATATGGGAAGATAGTCAAGGCTGACGGAACTCCGTCAACTACCGCAACATTGGTCAACAACGGTGTTTGCCACCTGTTTGAAGAAGTGCGGTACGAGATAAATGCCATTGAGATCGATAGAAGCAAGAACGTCGGCCTCACCAGTCTTATGAAAGGTTATCCTTCCCTACGACCTGGGCAGAATTGGATGATGGAGAATGCTGGCTGGCTCAATGTGAATGCAAGTCATGTAGATGCCGATGGTAACTTCGATGTATGTATACCGTTGAAGATGATCCTAGGGTTCGCCGAGGACTATCACAAGATAATCGTCAACGTCAAACACGAATTGATTTTGACACGTTCGAAGACCGATGCGAACGCAGTTTTACAAACCCAAGAAGAGGAATTCAAAGTCCTGATCGATAAAGTCGAATGGCTGCTACCATATCTTAAGCTCTCAGATCAACGGAAAATACAATTGTTAAATTTCATCGAAAAAGATGCACCGATCTCAATGAGTTTTCGCAATTGGGAATTGTACGAGTACCCTGTGCTTCCCACCACCTCAAATCACGTTTGGACAGTTAAGACATCCACTCAGCTGGAGAAACCTCGCTACGTTATACTAGGTTTCCAAACAAGTCGAAAGAATAAGCTGAATAAAAACGCTAGCCATTTCGATCACTGCAATATCACCGACGTTAAACTCTTCTTGAATTCTCAATGTTATCCCTACGGGAGCCTAAATCTCGATATGAGTCACAATCAGTATGCTCTCTTGTACGAGATGTTCGCAAACTTCCAAGCCTCCTATTACGGTAAGGAACCTGAACCATTGCTGAAGAAGAGTGAATTTCTACAGTATGCTCCCCTATTCGTAATTGACTGTTCAAAACAAAACGAGTCACTCAAGTTTGGACCGGTAGACGTTCGTCTCGAATTTGAAGCAAAAAATAACTTTCCTGCCGATACGTCAGTCTACTGTTTGATTTTACACGATCGTGTGATTGAATACAATCCTATAAGTGGTGGGGTGAAGAAATTAGTATAAAACTCCATCCAGCCGAACCGTAGGGATCAGTTGTGTCCGAGATGGAGTTTGTCATCGATGTGCAGGGTTTCAAAAGACCTTTTGACAAATTAAACGACTTTACGTTGAAAGAGTTTGCAAAAATTGCCGTTGACGAAGAAGCATCATCTTCTACCCTGCTATTTGAACCGCCGTACGAATGGAACTGTTTACCAGCCCGATACAAGAGTGAAAATTTATGGCTCGAGCGCAATCTTCATGGTTTATCTTGGACCTCTGGGGATATATGCTATAAAGATATTAAAATTATTCTACCAAATCTTGTGAAAAATGCCCGAAACATTTACGTGAAAGGATTACAGAAAAAGAATTGGTTGCAGGGTATTATAAAAGACGTTCAGATCGTTGATATGTTGGATCTTGGTTGCCCCTCGCTAGAGACATTGAAAAAGACATCTAAAACTACCAATTGTACGCACCACAGTATATCAAATTCAAACTGCTCAGCTCAAAACGTTGCGTTATTGCGTGATTGGTTATTAAAGTATCGCGCTGCAAACCCGGCTATCAAAATCACACCCGATGCAAACCCGGCTTTTGAAATCACACCCGAACGAAAACGTCCACAGATGGATAAAGATATGGTTTGGTGTCATACGTGTCAAACGCATCATCGAAAAGATAAATAATTTTACTATAATTATAAAATAAACTGTGTATCGACGTATTTCTGCAAATAAAGTCTTTCTTAATAGATATATGTGTACCATTTTATCCATCACCCCATAGCTATAGGAGTAGTATAAGGAACACCATTGTGCAGCTTATCGGTAGAATTTACCGCTTCAAACACCTATGTGTGAATATTGTATGCTATGATTACTATAATTAGGCTGTCACTGTTTAAACTATTGGTGGCCCGCTCCTATCTAAAATATAAACTGTAAACTATCGCAGTACGCTATCTTGTTTAGGTTCTATTTTATATTGAATATTATTGTAAGCTGATACATCCTTTCCACGCCGAATGTTTAGGCTGATAAAGACTTCCTGGGTAAGTACATGTTGATTTCTTTGCATAAATATGATTCTTTGGAGGGAGGTGAGGATCTAAACACACTAATTGGGGATGGTCATCCTAGCTTCACTCGAGGTTCAGATCTCTGCAGTGAAACACAACTCTAAATCTAATTGAAATTTTTTTGGAACAACTCTTAGAAATGGGTGGGTCTTGTGAATCTTCTTGTGATTTAGTGAAAGTTATAGTTCTGTGGATTATTGTGATTTTAATTTATTCAATTTGGGTATTTTTTTTTATTTTAGCGCTCCCCAATATTTTTCTAACGCCATGTATGAAGATGGTCGTACCTTTAATAGAGCGATGGGCCCTACCATATGAGGTAGCGTGGCCTCAACGAGAAGCTTCCCTTTGGGAAGCTTTCAACAATCAGGCGCGCTGCTATTCGTCCGTGAGATTCCAAAACAACACCAAGGTAGGAATCTACTGCGACGAGTGTGTAGTGAAATATCCAGGTCCCTGGGATATGGAAAATGATCACTGGCTCTATCCAGCCGACGTTTGTCCGTTTGTATGGTTTTGCGACAATTGTGGAGTCGCACTCCTTAAAGTTCGGTGGACGAAATGCGGCAGATGTTCCGCAGCCTTCCGAGCTTATCTGGCTGGGGATCGCCTTCACAGATACGACGCGATCACCAATCAATTGATAGCTCCTCAACCGACAGAACAACCTACAGTTCTGATCGTTCCTAAGGTACAGGCTATACTTAATCATTCCACCCAAAACCGCAGAATAATTGCAAGATAATATATATAATCAACAATGCATGTTTTTTTTTTTTTTTTTTGCATTCAAGGTACCGATTGCTGGATCAAGTGAAAAAACTTTTACTACCCTATAAGACGTTGAGCTCGTTCCCGGATTTCATACATATACCTATACCTACATCTATTTTTCATTTTCATCTATTATATATTTTATATTCGTAAGTTTTTGATTTTATATATTGTTTTTAAACGTAGATAATATTCCTTGTTTTTGATATTTTTATATTTCTCATTTTTATCTATTGCATACATTTTCATAAATAAATTTCTTGCTTTATATTTTATACACATCAACAGATTTTCATATATCTTATTTTTATCAAAATATACAAAGAAGAGTTGCTCTATTTTAATTTGCTCCGTTTTATTTTTTCTCTCTCCCATCCTACCAGAGCCTTAGTCAACCACTATAATCTAATCTAAAATATAAACTATAAACTATCGCAGTGCACTAGCTTGTTTAGGTTCTACTTATTATATTCGAGGGATTAGCTACAATATCACGTACACTAGGTTTACGAGGACAAAGAATGAATATTACATAGTTTCGTTTATAATACCTTTATTTCTCAGAACAAAAATCCGTTTCCAATTTTACATAAAGTTATGTGTGTACTTTTGCTCGTTTACAAAAATTTTAGATAGAGTAATAGACAATGTCGAATTATAATAGAACAAATTTTTAGGGTAATTGACAATATATAAGTATACATATACCAATAAAATCAACAACAAAGTGTAGCACATCACTCTATATAGTTGAATTCGATCTGATTATATTGTCCACCAACGTAGTGCAATTGTAGGCGATTTTCATCACTAGCCAGCACCATCTTCTCGAACAGATCGTCATCATCGTTCAACGGTTTCGCCATCCGTGCCGGTAGAAACACTGTACAGGTGTTCTCCAAATCCGTCGTTATCCTCAATCCATACTTTGTTTGAACTTTACGAATACTTGTGATCTGATAATTTTTTAAGGCTTCCAGCTCTGACAATTTGATCGTTGGCAGAAACGCATCCAACCGACCAACTTTGTTAATTTTAGATAAATCCATCGTGTTGTTTTAATTGAAATTTAGATTTCTCAAAGTGTATTCAATTCGCTTCAGGTTTGATCTGATTTCAATCAGTTTCTTCACTTCTTTAATACTGATCACCAGCAGATTCAATCGTATTTTTAATTCTCTTTGCTGCTTTCGGATATTCTGCATTACTCGAGGATCGGTTGAATACTGATTTTCGGATCTGAATTTTCTCTCTTTTATTCGAACACACGTCGCAAAACAGGAAACTCCAGAGATAAGAAATAGGGAGAGAGATATCGAACTTCTGAACGATCATCACGGTGTTTCAACGTTTGATTGTAATTGCAACTGGACATACGCTACTATCAAATCCATACAGTCTTGAACCCGCTACCATATGCGGACATACTTACCTTATCGAAACGGTGCTACTTTTATACGCACGAAAGAACACGCTTTACCCCGGAAACTCCGGGCACAGGCTTGCCGATATCAGACCTCCCATTATTCGATTCTCGTGACCTACATACACACAAACGCCGATTTATCAGAAGCCGCCATTTTGAAATTCGTAAATACCTAACAGGTAAGTGCTAGAATCGTCATTTCCAAAATTGTAGGGGGGGCTAATTATAACGTCACCGGATATATAGGTATACAACGGTGAGGGGGGTTGGAGGGGGCTTATGATAACGGTCAACTAATCAGACGGCGGACACCTAATAGTGTGACATCATCTTCCTCCCTCCAACCCCTCACACGGACACGGGAGGACACGCATGTGTATGAACGTGTACGTGTGCACTAACACGCGATAGTGTGACATCGGCTTCCCCCTCCAGACCCTCACACAGACACGGGAGGGCTTGCATGTGTGTGTACGTGTACGTGTGCACTAACACGCGTTGGTCCAGAACCCGCCTAGACCATCTACTCTTTTGGTATACAAGGTGTCACAGAAAACATGCCGAGGCTTTCGCATGGTAAATCTTCATCATAAATAGGATCGAAATTTCCGTAGCCGTTTTTTCCTGAGATGCATAGATTTTCCGTTATAATTATTCTAATTCCAACCCGTGACACACGGCCCGGTCATAGGCCGCGCGTCGTTGGTTGGAATTTGAATAATTCTAACGGAAAATCTCTGCATCTGAATGAAAAAACGACTAAGGGAATTTCGATGCCATTTATGATCAAGATATACCATGCCAAAGTTTCGGAATGTTTTCTGTGACACCCTAGATAGAGTCAAAAATGTTGCTCGATCAACATTGAATAAATCGTTTTATGTTCCCAACTTGACAAAAAACTGCACCTTAATTTCTATTACTAACAACGTATAATAACCTATTGGTGTAAGAGCTACATTTTCAATACAATTCAATTTGAGCGCTGATAGCAAAAAAAAGTGTAGGTGAATATAATCTTTTTTGTTGAGGACTTTTGCATTTCATTCTGCCACTTACAATCTGTTGGTTGTGACCTCCCCATGTCTAAGTAGTCAATTCCCTTTTCAAAGTTTTCACGACCAATTTTTATTTCATATCAACACTGCTATATGTATACTACAAGTGATTTTTGTTCTGCAGGTTGCGAGGTAACGAAAAATTGATAATAGACTACCTCTATTAATAATACTTCTTTATCATACTTTCTTGGACAGAATACTAGTTCGATTTTCAGGTAAAGGAGTATAGGAACGAAAGTAAATGAAACTACAAGCGTTATCTAATACGCGGCTCACAGTCGTTATCGAATTGCCCTTGAAAAACGCTATTCTTTTTTAATTTCCACTAACTACACAACAGTTGACGGTATTATAGTATTACATCCGCCTTTCAGACAGTGTGATTTCATCTGAAGATTGTTCGTAATAATATGATGATATACTGAGTACGTAATTATGTACTTTAAAAGCATACCAGTCGAACGAGTAGAAAGAAGGCTAACGTCTAACATAGCTATATGATATTGTCATCATTTAGACATCACAAGACTGGTGTGTCGGATCTGCGGCATGATTTCGTTAAAAGTATTTTAGAATATTTTTTCATCTTCCGTACACTTTGACACGACAGATGTGACAAACTTTAACGATTTTTTCGGTGGTACGAAGTTATAGCATAAGCCATAAACTATGTATAACGAACAATTGAAAGCGTCAATATTGAAAGATCCACATCGCAGAGTTCCTATGATGAATAAATAAACTACAGAACGGAAATATTTTGTATACTTGCCAAAAAACTGTTATTCAAGCGTAATTGCTTTAGAAGCGTTGGTGATAAGGAGTAATACAATAAAACGAAATAAAACGTATATTTTGTTAAATTTTCAAAGTTTTATTATTTATATTTATTTAAAAGTGAAATAAAATCGGGCCTGCCCACCCCCGCCTTCCCCGCCGTCCCTGCCTCCCCCACCTCGCCTGCTTCCCCTACCCCTTCCCTTGACCTTCCCGCCGCCCTTCCCACCGTCTTTCTTCTCGCCGACCTTCTTCCCATCATCCTTCTCCTTGACACCCTTCTTCCCGCCGTCGTTCTCTCCGCTGTCCTTCTTCCCGCTGTCCCTCTTTCCGCCGCTTCTCTCGCTACTGCCCCTGTCGCTGCTGCCTCTACTACACCCACCATACCGACGATTGGACCACTTCCACCTAGAACAGATATAATTTTTAATAATAGTAGAGCAATATCGTGAAACAAAAACCTTTTTGATAACAATTTTGTAAGAAGCAATCTGCTTTGTCCCAGGGCGCTCCATTTTTTATAAATATTATTGAATTATTATACAATGGAAGTTAAGGATGTTTCAATAAGAAACTGCAATCTTTACAGTAAGTCTATCATAGAATCTCGAAGGACAATCATTTTTTGAAATAATGATTCTTCGGTGTACATACGTCCCTTCCCGCAAACCACAACCTCAACAGCCAACAAAAAATGTTCTAGGTCTAAAGGATGCGTGAGTCGACAGGGTTTTAATAGGGCTCATTCTAGGGGTGAAATCCGAGTCCAATTCAATCATTTTTATAATATACACAGAGCTTCGTATCGTACGAAGGATGAGCCGAGCTGACTCGTATTTACGTCGAGAAATGTGCCCCTATAAAATTCTGTCGGATTGATGCACTGCTGTGTACGTGCTAAAAAAAATTTTTCACAGTTGGTCGCATACTCACGCTACATCCCGGTCGTCCCGACGCTGTTGCCTGGCGGTGGACCGGCTTCTTTCGGTTGACTGTAAGTGGATAAAATATTATCATTCACAATGGTGCAGAACGTACTCTATTTTTGCCGGAAGTAAAGTAACTAGCAACAAGAAAATTTCTATAAGCACGGATGTCTGTTCGTATAATATCGGATTATTCAGTTTGTCGGATTGTCTTGGCTTTTTCAGTTTTAGAGTAAAAAATTTATTAAAATATAACATATGTATGTACCTCATCTCGTTCTTGCTGCCGCTTCTCTTTGTCTCTCCTCTCTCTCTCCCGTTTTCCTTTCTCCCGCTCCTCTTTCTCCTTCACTTCTCTCTCTTGGTCCTCTTTCCCCCCCTCCTCTCTCTCCCGCCCTTCTTTCTCCTGCACCTCTCTCTCCTGGTCCTTTTTCTCCCGCTCCTTTCTCTCCTGTTCCTTTCTCTCCTGCCCCTTTCTCTCCCGCTCCTTTCTCTCCCACTCCTTTCGCTCTCGCTCCCTTCTCTCTCGCTGCTCTTTCTCCCGTTCCTCTTTCTCCCGCTCCTTTCTCTCCCGCTCCTTTCTCTCTCGCTCCTCTTTCTGCCGCTCCTCTCTCTCTCGATCATCTTTCTCCCGTTCCTCTTTCTCCCGCTCCTTTCTCTCTCGCTCCTCTTTCTCTCGTTCCTCTTTCTCCAGCTCCTCTCTCTCTCGATCATCTTTCTCCCGTTCCTCTTTCTCCCGCTCCTTTCTCTCTCGCTCCTCTTTCTCTCGTTCCTCTTTCTCCAGCTCTTCTCTCTCTCGATCATCTTTCTCCCGTTCCTCTTTCTCCCGCTCCTGTCTCTCTTGCTCCTCTTTCTCACGCCTTTCCCTTTCCTGCTCGGCTCTTTCAATCTTCTCTCGCTTTAGCTCTTCTCTTTCTCTCTTTATATCCTCGCGAATCGTCAGGAGGTCTGCTATTGTCGCCTCCGCCTGCTCCCGCACCTACCGCAGCATCGCCAATTCCTGCTGCACCTCTTGTTCGCCCATTTTCTGATTAGGAAACGAATTGTATAGTGCTTGATTATGTGATCGACCAGAAAAGTATTCTTAGGTGGCTTACTTTTGATCTTCAATTTTTAATCGCACTTGGCACCCGAAAAAGTGTACAAAATGAAGCAAGAAGGAAGAAGTATACAACATGAAGCTAGAAGGATAAACGTATAACCCCAACCAGCTAAAAGATATTTTTGTTCAACCGACACCGAAAGTATGCTACTACGCTCATGTGAACTGTGCGGAAAATAACTTTTTTCCGCTCTGGAGTGCACTATTCCGCCCTAGAGCGGAAAATGAAACTACTTCCTGCTTGTTTGTACATGCACTTCAAAGCAAAGTTCCGGCGCAGGTATTGTACAAAAAAAATCGTGTGCATCACGGGAGAAAAGGCGCTTCAATAATCGCCTATTTTTCGCCATTGATACACTATATACTATTGCAACACCTGCTCCGAAAGTTTTATTTTCAAGACCTGTGTATCGAGCGTAAGGTATCTTATTTGTGAATGCCCGACTGTATGAAGAGAGTTATCCTTAGGTTGAGACTATAATCTATGTGGAAAACTGGGAGGGTTCCGAAAGGGACAGATGATACTGATCTGAGTTGACGTGTCGATCTTTCCGTATTTTGGGTATGAAGTATCGATAGCGCAATCTAAGACAAACTCCGAAACTCAAAAAAAAAAAAAAAAAGAAAATCTTCACACGGTTCAAAAGTTATTCAGTAAGATTCGAAAATTGGTTTGTTTCAATTTCCTAGAAGTCCAAAGACTTCGGCGAATATCCGTTGAACCCCACCCTTCTGATGTTTCTTGTGAATAAACTTTGGTTGACAAATAAATTAATTTTGGAGTACTACAAATTTCTCAAACTAAGCTGTACTGGTCCCGTCGACTAAGTATAAATATTATAAGAAAAAAGTTTCAAGCAAAAGTGATAGAAAATTGATTACTTTAAAAGTTGTTATTAACAATTTGATATTTTGAAGAGTTTTCAGCCGAAATCGAAAAAAAGTTGATGTAATGACCTGTAAGTCGTAAATGGTAAGTTTAAAAAAAAAAAAATTTTCCAAACAAAATATGTAAAATTAATGATTTTCAATAATGGTTATTATGATTTTTGGCCTAAAGTGCATGGCTACCGAGATATAGGCAGATAGCGTTTTGTAAAGATGGCGACTTACGCGGCATCGGAATCTGTCAGGATTTTGCGATTTTATGCTCAGTACGTGATACTAAACCCGACATAAAATAACTCCTGTAATTTAGTGCAATTCAATATTACCCATTGACTGGCCTAAATACCAGTTACAAATTATAACGGTACCGGGAAAAGATTTTTGAAAAATGATAAACAAAAGCTCCGCCAGCAGCTTCTAAATAATATTCGAGCTCATTTGGGTTCGACGAGTTTTTTTCACTTCATTTCGTTTCGTACACTTTTTTTGAGTATAAACAGGACTGAAAATTGAAGATAACACACGGACCACCCTGAGGTACAATCTAGCGAATAGCTCACAAATTTAGTATACGTACTTACTCTAATAAAGGTTTCGGACGATGAGCGATGCTCCAGCCTGCACCAGACGAACTCGAACGCTCCAAACAGTCAACACACGTGACACGCCGCGCCAAAAACAAACTTCGCGGTTAGTAGCGGAACCCAGGGCGCGCGCGCGCATGGAAACACAGGCGCGGCGTCTCAATTTAGCTATGACGTCGCGTGTCGGAGAGAGTGGCCTCTTGCTTACCGTAGAACCTCGCTCGCATAAATCCGATTGTGACGACACTGCGATGGGGGCGGAGCGCGGGTCTGCCATAGATATCACTCTACAGGCCCCGAACAAATTGGTATACATTATGTAACAATATACTTATAAAAACACGACGAGGCCATTTACGAAGGGTCGAATTCCAAAGTCTTTCACCTAGACTGTGAATTCGCATGATAAATGATGAAGAATGTTTCAGCAGATTCTGAAAGATTCTAGAACTAACTTTCGCAGAATTCGATAGACAATGACAGAGATCTGCTTCACATACATACGGACCTGCGTACAGGCGGAATATATGTAGGGAATAAAGTAAATGTTATTGATAAAGATACTGTAACTGTTATACATATGTCACTGCAACATAATATCACCTATGCAAGTCGATATAAACTATCATTTGCATAATTTATGTGATAAAATAATTTTCTCGAATTGATGAAATGTTTACAATGGAAGCACCTGAAAATGAAAATTTTTGAGAGTTTTTTGAGAATTTTTCGAGCATTTTTTGAGCATTTTTACCCCAGCAGTATACCGGTGAAAATGCTCAAAAAATGCTAGAAAAATTATCAAAAAAACCTGAAAAAATTCTCATTTTTAGGTGCTTCCATTATAAACATTTGACTGGAGTTTCAGATTTTTGAACGAATAATTGCGCACGTGAGGGGAAAAAATTGAAACTTCGAAAAACCCTATGTTATTTAAACGTAAATTTCAAGGGCCTAGTGGCACCATCAAATATTAAAATAAAAATTCCGAACTTGGAGAACGTTTTGTTTTATTTATTTGAAAACGTTTAATCCTTCTGAGCGAAAAATTTCAAAAAAAAAGGCAAAATAACTGTCACCCTAATACATATATGTATACAGGGTGTAACAGAACTCGAGACAAGCATTTTACAGGGTCAATCTCGGTCAGAAATGGAATCGAAATTTCCTTTGCTATTTTTTCTCAAAATGCCTAGATGTTTTGTGAAAATAATTGAATAATAGCCAATGAGGCACGACCTATGAACGAGCGCCTGTCGGTGTGACGCGCCTGCTTGTGTGCGTGGGTGTCACCTCGGCTCTACGATCCTTGCACTCGTTCATATTTCAAATGTTTTAGGATGAGACCGGATTGTTGCTGGGATCGCGGAGCCGAGGGGGCACGTACGCACACAAGCAAGCGCGTCACACCGACAGCCGACAGGCACTCGTCTATAGGTCGTGCCTCATTGGCTATTATTCAATTTATTTTCCCCAAAAATCTAAGCATTTTTTTTTAAATTTGCAAAGGAAATTTCCATTAAATTTTTGACCAAGATTAACCCTGTAAAATGCTCGTCTCGAGTTCTGTTACACCCTGTGTATATATATGTGTATATATATATATATATATATATATATATATATATATATATATATATATATATATATATATATATATATATTTGGGCGACAGTTATTTAGCCTTTTTTTGAAATTTTTCGCTCCGAGTGGATGAAACGTTCTCAAATAAATAAAAAAAAATGTTCCCAAAGTTCGAAATTTTTATTATAATATTTCATGGTGCCACCGGGCCCTTGAAATTTACGTTTAAATAACGTGGGGTTTGCCGAAGTTTCAATTTTTTTTCACTCACGTCCGCAATTATTCGTTTAAAAATCTGAAACTCTGAAGAAATGTTTACAATGGAAGCACCTGAAAATGAACATTTTTTCAGAATTTTTTGAGCATTTTTACCCCAGCAATATACCGGTGAAAATGCTCAAAAAATGCTCGATGTCAGCTGTCCCGAACTGTGAGTGCGAGAGTATACACGAACTTGTATCCTTGTCGCGCTAACGGAGTGAGCCAGGCACATACAATCATATGTAACGAAACCCTGTTGCGACAGTAGGTCAGTGGAAGAGAGAGGGAAGGATCTTACGTCTTTGACGTATCGGGTTTGCCTACGCGCGTTTAGAGGGAGTTTGAGTTGAAAATACGATTCACGCTAACGGTGTTCAGTTTATTACAGTTTATTGATAAATACAAAAAAATCAATCGTATAGTCATTTGGATAAGCAGCTGAACAATTCGATGGGTAATTTTATTATAAAACTTATCGTACAATTGCGTGACTTGCTTTGTCATTTCAAATAAAGCGATTGTCTAACATTAGTTTACAAATTTGAACATTTTTTATGTACCTCAGATGAAACCCTTATTTTCTTATTCAGTTAACTTTTATTAATATGAAACGGTTAAAAACTTTCTATCACGTCGCATTTTGCTACTAAGAATGTCACTTTTCATTCGTCTAACCGTAATTCTCTTCAGTCAATGCCGTGTATGATCGTGAACAACTTCAAAATAGTTCAAATCGTCTGAAATTATGTCCGCAACACGTCACCGCTGGACTTCGACGGCAATTGTGAAATATATGATAAAAAAAGTAATCGGTATCGTAAAGCTTACGTGTTATTTGATCGTTTTTATTATTTGTTCGGCTTGCCATTGTTTTTAAAGTTTGAATTTAATAAATATTTTCTCAATGTGACCTGACAGAATGTTTTCAATATTTTTCCCGTACTTAGCACCCATAAATTTATGAGAAATTACATAATTTGACAAGGGTATAGGTATATGAACCGTGTAAGCCAGTGTAATCATTGTTTATTAGGGCGGTCGTTAAAAATTAAATTCTTTCCGACGCCCAAAAAAATCCTTCGTTTCGACGAAAAACTGAGGGGAAAAAACTTTTTTTTGGTTTTCAAAAGTAAGAACACGTGCCGGTGGCCAATTGAAGTTTATTTTTCGATAAAATTGTAGTTTTTTGGAAATATCTCTTACAGAATTTAGTTTTGAGAAAAATTAGTGGGGACAATTTTGTAGGAAATTAAATTCTCTACAAAAAAGGTTTCCATCAATTTTTCCATAAAGTTCATATTTATCAAGATATTCTCATTAGTAAACTTATAAACTTTATTATGTCAGTCATTTTAGGACTAAAAACTTTATTTTTCCGGAAATATGAACAATTTTGTAACTTCTATCTACAATTATTTATTTAAATAGGTCTAGTGACTACCAAATTATATTTAATATTATTTATTTATTTTCAGAACGAAAAAGTGCAAATTTATTTCTCATAAACTGATTTATCAATGATAAATATGAACTTTATGGAAAAATTGATGGAAACCTTTTTTGTAGAGAATTTAATTTCCTACAAAATTGTCCCCACTAATTTTTCTCAAAACTAAATTCTGTAAGAGATATTTCCAAAAAACTACAATTTTATCGAAAAATAAACTTCAATTGGCCACCGGCACGTGTTCTTACTTTTGAAAACCAAAAAAAAGTTTTTTCCCCTCAGTTTTTCGTCGAAAGGAAGGATTTTTTTGGGCGTCGGAAAGAATTTAATTTTTAACGACCACCCTATTGTTTATATTATATGAATCAATTCAGAATGGATGGATTTAGTGAAGAAATCCTCTTCTGCAGTAGAGCAATGTGTTGTTTTTGAATCCTTGCGACTCTCTTTACTGGGGACATAATTTTTCTTTCTAGAACTTGCGTGTCATTTCTTCAGGAGCATGGGCTTTCGTAGAGGAAATCTGAAAGCAAACATACTTTATAAATACGTGTTTGTTTGATTCGTACTGTTGATAATTGTCGCCCGTGGGGTTTGCACATGTTTTCGGTGACGCAGAGAAACATGACGTACTAAGATATGAGTCTCATCCTTTCTCTAGAATGTTTGATCTGATGTAATTAAAATTTGTAATCACTTGTGCAACGGACTATGGTCATCGTGTGTCTTCAAGACAAAACAGTATGCGCATGCAGATTTATACGTTCCGAAGAGGGTTAGAACGCTTCCCTCGACTGATTTGACATTGAGAGTTCGTCTCAGTAGGCATCCTCGTTGAAGATGGTCGGAACACAATCACATGGTTTTCAAAGCTTGAAAAATTTGAGCCAAGGTTCTTCAACCATGATTGTAGTAGCTGTGGCTGGTTTGGAAATCTGAGTAAGGACAAACAATATGATCAATTCTATATACGTATACTGTTCAGCAACACGTCCCGTTCAGACACATTTCTAGATATATCGTTAGCCAAATATAAAAGTCACGTAACTACCAAAATTTTTACGTTTCAAAAATTTGAGCGATAATCAAATAATTATTTTCTGGAGTACGTCATGCTTTTTCCGAACTTTTTTACTTTTTGGTAGTTACGTGATTTTTCTATACAGCTAACAATATGTTTTTTTATAGTAAACTAATGAACCCTAACCTCTACTAAGAGTACATACATATACATATATTATATTTTTCATTTATGCATACTTACTGATGAAATGATCTGGCTTTATCAGTCTTCTGTGCTTTTTTACCACAATAACAACATTCCGTAACCATTTTAAAGTAATTCCGTATCCCACATGTCTGCATCAGTGACAGGCGCCTATTCACTTACCGGCATATTGAGCAGAGTTTCTCAGTCGCAAGCAATATCGACCATGATTCAGACCCGGTGGCGCCACTGGCCGCATCAAGGGAGCGGGATCCATATTGCATCTCTCATCGATTGTGCCGCGTGGTAGCCGCATCATCAAAGCAAGATTCGGCGCACGAGCCATCTCGCGGGCGTTGAAGAAAATAAGAAAACATGTGTTTCCGAGTGATTGAGAAAAGACAATTATTACTAATTACGGGAATACAAAATTACTCGTTAATATTGCACGAATCAAAGATGTTTTTAGATGATCGTGTTCGGCATTTCAATCGCAACAGCGCTCTTATTCTCTTTTTCGCGTCAATGATGCGTAGGTTTCAATAATAGTCAAAACAAGTGACACGCCCACACTTTACGATAAATAAAAAAAAAAAATTATTCTATTTCCTTGAATTTTTATGTTAACTTAAACTCATTGCTCGTCAATCATCCACTGCCAAAAGGACAATCCGATTGAGACCCCCGTCTTCGAGATATTCGAAAGAATAAATATGCCGGTAAAAATCGAGTGCTGCCCCCCCTTAAGGAATGAAAAGTTTTTTTTTTTTACACATACCTTTCTACAGCACAATTATTTGTTCATTCTTTATTTCGTTTATTATAAATCTTTGGAAAAATGGTTGAAATGAAACTCGGACTCTGCGGATGATCGGACTTTTTATTGCCAATGAAATGTTGACTATAGATTCGCGTATGTTTTTTGGGTTGCCATACACTCCCGTCTGGACTGAAATTTTTTTTACATTTATATAACTAATTACTATTATATTCTGTGTGCTTTACTTTCATATTTATATAATATTTTATTTTGATAAATTTTATAAAATGAAAAAATAAAACAAAATGAATCTATCTATAAGCACACGGTTCGAAATAGGTTAAGTATGGATACTTACTTTACTCTTTTCACCGCATTTATTCACTTTTCACGTTGTAGTTTTTTATGTGAAACAGTCGAAAATAAATAAAAACTTGTTTTATCTGTATTTGATGAATTGTTGGGACAACCAACAACACAACAAATTGAACCACGAGATTTTTTTGGTGCCATAATCAATGCAAATGCTAACAAATTAATGATGACGATGCTTACTAAGTTTTCAAAGTGACCACTGCGAGCGCTGACTGTCTAACACTCAAAGACTCCGCCTACTTGCACATAGCGAATATTGTGGCGCAAAAAAAAAAAGTTCGTAAACTCGTTTTAAACTTGTGAAAAAATTGTCCTAAACATTTTTTGGTATTGCAAAAATCTTCGACATTAACAAATCTTTAAAAAATTTTTAACTGGTTCAGTTTACAGAGTGAAAAATGGAAAAAAAATCTCATTGAATCAAGTTTGAAAAATACTTATGTATTTACAAACAGAATAATTAATAAAAATTGGTGGGTTTTTCGGAACAAATTAACGTCGATGAACTGAATAAAACAACTAAGGTGGGTTTCTGAAGCTTTCGTACAAAACGAGCATTTTCGGGCTTTCTTCGAGTCGCTCTCACGGCCAAGCTATAATGGATAGAAAGATGCCGTCACTCACAGCGCCGGCTTCAGGGAGGGGCAAGCTGGGCAATGGCCCAGGGCGCCAAGTACAAGGGGGCGCTGGGCGCTGCCCTCAACTCATTTTTTTTTCTTATCATTATTCTTTTCACGAATATGTATTATGTAATCACGATTGGCATCACTCAAGATTGTATGTTCGGTACTCGTTTATTTCCAATCAATGTTTAAAAGCAACAAATTTCTTATTTTTAAATTCGGCACTGTGAACGAGCAGGTATAACGTTGCTTACGTTAAGTGACGGTACGTGGAAGTACCGCATGGGGCGCGCGTGGAGCGAGTGAAAGTAGCTCGATGCAGGGAGGGGATACTATGATATATAGCTTTGTCTCGGCTACCAGGCATCAGAATTCAGAAGCCATCAGAACTCACAATTCAGAGCTCATAGTAACATTGACGCGTAGGCACATTTGACAAATCTGATTATTTGGGTTATCAGCATTGCTGCTTCTTGTTTAATAAAAAAAAAAAAAAAAATTGACACATCTTTAATTTGAGGTTTATTCCGATTCGAGGCAACCAAGCCAATTATGTCCGCGAAACCTTCAGGCGCTCAGAACCACAAGCGGAAGGCGCGAGCTCAGAAAGAAGATCAGTCGAGCGCAAAGATGTTGGCGACGTTTTTCACTAAAACACCAGCAAAATTGAACGATGACACATTAGATGAACCTCCCCTTTGCAATCCTGATACAAGCGATTCAGCTCCTACAGTTGTTGGAGAACCTTCGGTCGAGATTGTAGATGCCGACGTAGTAGTAGGTAATGATTTAAATCAAACTGCTCCGATTATTGTACCCGAAAGTAAGTCCTATTCCGATATATGATCTTGGCCTCTAGTAATAGCATCCATTCGGGATACAATAATAAAAAAAAGGGCCAGAACCAATCGTTGGGCCTGATTCCAGGTTTCCACGAAATGCTTCCGATAAAAATCGCCACTTTTCAGTTTTTCACTGCACTAGAATTCTTCCCAATAAAGAAACGATCCCTAGAAGTTGGCTTCACTATTTCAATTCGTCAGATAGTGTATTCTGTTTTTGCTGTAAACTTTTCGAGCCGTTTTCTGAGTCAAAACTAGGTAGCGAAGGACTGAACGACTGGAAACATATCGAAGACTCTTTGAAAAGTCATGAGACTTCGAAGGAGCACTTCATTTCATATCGAAAGTGGCTCGATGCGGAAAAATGTTTACGCACTAGTTCTGGAATCGACGCTGAACTGCAAATTCATATAAATAAGGAATCTGCACACTGGAAAGCTGTACTTGAACGACTCATAGCTATCGTCATGTATTTATCAAAAAACAATTTAGCTTTTCGTGGTATTTCAGACCGTCTAGATTCTCCTAACAATGGAAATTTTTGGGTTTGTTCGAGATTTTCGGTGAATTCGATCCAGTTATGCGCGAACATTTGCGGAGGGTGCGATCTAAGGAAATTCATGATCATTATTGCGGAAAAATAATCCAAAACGAATGATTATCCAACTGGGTGAAAAAGTTAAGTCGGTTATACTTGAAAGGGTCAGAATAGCCAAATATTTTTCAATCATCCTCGACTGTACTCCCGATGTTCGTCATATCGAACAAATATCTTTCACTATTCCATTCGTCGATATTACCGGTGAAAAGATTTGCGTTAAAGAACATTTTCTCAGCTATCGGCCGGCCTCAGACTCAACTGGTGAAGGATTAACTTCGTTGCTTCTTGACGAGCTAACGGCAAAATGTGATTTAGATATGAATAATTGCCGAGGCCAGGGCTACGACAATGGTGCCAACATGATAGGCAAAAACGAAGGGGTACAGAAGAGGGTATTAGATATGTATCCGCGAGCATTTTTCAACCCTTGTGGGTGTCATTTCTTGAATTTGGTTGTTGGAGATGCTGCAAAATCTTCGGTTAAGTCAGTCTCCCTATTTGGCGTGCTGCAGCGACTTTATACTATTTTTAGTAGATCTGTGAAGCGATGGTCTATTTTGAAAATTAGCGCTGAAACCTTCACTGTCAAAGCTGTGAGTGAAACTAGGTGGGAATGTAGGGTTCAGAGTTTGAAGGCTGTCCGCTATCAATACCCTGAAATTCACGACGCTCTTCTAAGCCTAGCAGAAGAAGCAAACGATCCTCAAATTTCTTCAGAGGCAAAATCATTAGCCATGCATTTAGCCGATTTCCAATTTATCGTCACTCTTATCGTCTGGTATGACATACTCTTTCAAGTAAATTTAGCGAGTAAAACAATGCAAGCGAAAGATATGAATTTGGCAACTGCTGTAAATGTATTACAGGAATGTGAAAAGTATCTAAGTGATTACTGAGTCACAGGATATGACTTGGCCGTCATCAGCGCAAGAAAAAACGCTGAAAGCTTGGGTGTTGATCCGATTTTCAAAGAGGAACCATCTCGCAGGAAAAAAGGATGTTTTATTACGAGGGACAGGATGATGCTCCAACTGACCCACAACAGCTATTCAAAACTTCTGTCTTTTACTCTCTCGTAGATACTGCCATTGTGTCTATACAGAAACGTTTTGCGCAACTGAAACAGCACAACAGTGCATGGGGTTTTTTGTACCATATACAAAACCTTCCACAAGATGAAGTGCTTGTTCAGTATCCCAGACAACACATCAGTCTTGAATGCGTCTTTAAGACGTCCATCTGGAGACGGCTTTCAGACGACGCAAAAAGACGACTTAAAGACGTAATTTTCGGGTAAATTTAGGACATATTCCTCCGACGTCTTAAAGTCGACTTTAAAGAATCTTAAAAGCTCCGCGCGGCGGCATGATGTGATCGTATATTGTATATAATTTAGTGTTGTATAGTGCACGCATGAAGTGGAGAAAACGCAGCTATTATTTAAGGTAAGTGTCAACTAGTAATACAATACCTTTACAATAATTATCCATCAAGTATCAATACTGTATTCGATTTCGGTGATAATAGCAGTAAAAATCATGAACGAGTATATGATCCTTCTAAACTGCAGTGTCTCAACTATCGCCGGTATCTACATAACCTATAAATGTCAGTGCCCCAGTCAAAGAATTACACACCGAAAAGACTTATGTCACTATTTGATCCTAGTAAATATTCATTTGGCTTTGTCTGTGTAATATTCGGCCGAATACCGATTTCTTGATCATGAAAAAAACGCACGTATTACTCAAAAATGTATCCATTTCAATAGCAAATTATTACTTTAATACTTTAAATCTGTCTGCGGTAAGTTATGATGAATAAAAACAATTTTTCAGCATTTGTAGGTAGCAAACGATTGCGATTTTCTTCATAGATAATACCTACTTCTGAAAATAGCCTCTCACTATAAAATTCTGATAACACAACGTGCGATCAGAAGAATAAATAATGCGTGTCGTGACACGATCTACTCGCAAATGTAGCAAACACGCCTGCTCCGTCACCCGCGCGCATAAAGGTTGACGCTCACTACAGCACGGCGAAGCACTGCACGGCACGGCACTGCACCGCAGATTTTAATGTTACGATGTTTTCTTATGTCGGTGTTCACATTATGTGGCAACGAAGCAATGCACAGCACCACGTAGCACCGCAAAAATCTCTGAATTATATGTCGAGAATATTTTTTCACGGCGGCTTGCATCGCGGTGCAGTGCTGTGCTTCGCTGACGTGTAGTGTGAACACTCAATACCCCTGCTAATTAATAAATGCAACCTGCTTCATCCTGCTGTGATGCTTGGCTCAGGTTGTTAGGCATCTTTTGCAGCAGATCGTTCATACCAATTGTCAATTTACTACACATAGCTTAGTGTGGTATTTGACAATATCATTAAATAAAATGAATAATAAAGGATGTTCCCCATGGATCCTTCGAAACTTTAATTCGATATCATTTTTGAATCTCGACTATGTCCGCTCCCGAGGATGATTTCAAATAAGTTCGATAAGCATCAGTACCAAATTTCAGTTTTATAGGTATATCAACTAGAAAGGAGGCCTGTATAAGCTTGAACAACTTTATCCGTTTGAACTTGAGTCTACATGAGACCCTATTATTCAAACTTTAGTAGTCGAGAACATAATAAACATTCACCATACATAATAAATATTCAAGTCAAAAGTAGACTATAGTTTATAATTGTCGTGGTATATACTAATTCATCCAATTGCCAAAAATTCTGTTGCTTTTTTTTTTCGTTAATATTGTGGAAATTGCTCTACCATTCAAGCGAATGGTAGTTGTCTGAATAAAATAATTATGCAGCGGATTTTGCGTGAAAAGGAACACAATAAACTTTATTTATTTTATGCTGTTGTCAGGTTAACAAATATATATCCTTTTTGATCTCGAGGCAATGGCAAATCGATGCAAGGCTCACGCGACTATATAAAGTCATAGAGTATCACAAGGGTAATGAGAAAGGTAGACTCAGTCCTACAGCCTAGCTATCCGAGAGCGCCCTCAGGCGACTCACTACTCAAATGCGGTGATATTTCTAACACCCCCACTATCATCGCACACTATTGCACGTCTACTTAACTAAGTATATCCTTAAGACTATACTTTGACAACAAATATATCTTAATCACTTATTTAACCCCAACATATTAACACAATTCAAATGTTTATCATTTACTAAAGGTTTGGTTAAAATATCTGCTGTATTTTCATTCGATGCGACGTGTTCCACGGTGATTTCCTTTTTTGCCTGCGCCTCTCTGGAGAAGTGGTACCTGATATCGATGTGTTTGCTTCTCTTATGGAATTTACTTTCCTGGCTGAGTGATATGGCACTTTGGTTATCACAGTATACTTTGGTTGGGCTGCTTACGTATTTTCGAAAACTCATATGCTCCAAAAGTCTTCTAATGTAGATGACTTCCCTCGCAACGTCTGACATGGCCATATATTCTGCCTCCATAGTTGAGAGTGCTACTGACTTTTGTTTCTTAGATGCCCAACTTATCGGACTGCCTGCCAGTATTACCACGTTCCCTGAGCATGATCTCCTACTATCTACGTCGCCTGCCCAGTCTGAATCCACGAATGCATACAGTTGATTTCCTGTTTCTTCGTACGAAATCGAGTAATTTGTGGTTTTTCTTAGGTATCGGAGAACATGTTTTACTGCTTTCCAGTGTTCCTCGCCCGGGTTATTGTTGAATCTGCTAAGAACGCTTGCAGCGTAGGTTAAATCTGGTCTCGTAGCATTGGCCAAATATATTAAGCTTCCTACCAGTTCACGATAGGGTACGTTCTTCATATTTTCTCTTTCTTCTGTTGTTGATGGTTCCAAATCCTTCGAGATCTTGAAGCTCACGTCCATGGGCGAAGATACAGGGTTACTTGATGACATCCCGAATTTTTCGATCAACTCCCTCGTGTATCTCTCTCGTGAAATTTTTATTGATCCTGTTGTATCCCGACGTTCAACGTTTACTCCAAGTATTTCGCCAACAGGTCCCAAGTCTTTCATTTTGAAAACTTCGTTCAGTCCCTGCTTAGTTTTGTTTAAAGCTTCTAATGATTTTGACGCAATCAATAAATCATCCACGTACACCACAATTATCAGCGTCTCGTTCATTATTTTCCCCACAAACACACATGGTTCCACGTCCGTTTGCATTAGTCCGATTTCGTTTAGTTTTTCACGTAATTTACAATGCCACTCGCGCCCAGCTTGTTTAAGTCCGTACAATGGTCTGAACAATTTGCACACTTTTTCACTCTCATCTCCAATGACGAACATTTCTGGCTGTTCCATGAATAACTCCATCGTAAGTTCACCCTGCACGTACGCTGTCACAACATCCATCTGGTGTAGATGAAGCTTCTCTTCTGCGCAGAGGGAGAACAGAGTTCTTATGGTTTCCATCCTTGCAACCGGCGCATACACCTCTTCGTAATCAACGCCTTGGCGTTGTTCACACCCTCTTGCAACCAACCTTGCTTTGTATTTCTCTATCTCACCATTCTGGCGACGTTTTATGTGAAAAACCCATCTGCAAGATATTACTCTGTTTTGTACCGGTCTGTCTACCAGATCCCAGGTTCCACACTCCATTAAGGATTTATATTCTTCTTCCATTGCTCGCACCCAGTGATTCTTATCCGGTCTGGATAAGGCTTCTTCCACTGTCGCTGGATCACCTTCGAGTGTGTTTTCAGCAATGTTTGCCTCTTGATATTGCTTTTTCGGTCTTCCTGGTTTCCCCGTACGTAATATCTTCGGTCTTCCTGGTCCTCTGTTTATCACTTTGTTCACCGGAGGGGCCTGTTCTTCGCTTGTACTGAAATCATCTTCTTCTCCTGAATCCATGTCCGAATCTCCTCTCCCTTTAACGTCTTCTGCCCCCTCATTCTGTGAATGTAGCGGTAGCTCCACAAACTCTGGATCTGAGTCGCCTTCTAAGATCATGTCTTCAATGAATCTTACATCACGGCTTTTAATTACTGTCTTTGTACCTTTTTTCCACAGTCTGTAGGCCTTTGTTTCGGTTGAGTATCCGACGAGTACTGCATCTTCTCTCCTTTAGCATCGAATTTTCTCACCCCAGGTCCCTTCTTCAACACTGTAGCGTGTGCGCCAAATCTTCTCAGGAATCTCACGTTTGGCTTTCGACCTGTCCACATCTCTTCTGCGGTCTTGATGCCTGCAATCTTCGTCGGGCATTTGTTTCGCAAGAACGCCTCTGTATTTGCCGCTTCACCCCACAGTGATCCTGGTAAATTCGCTTGTAAAAGCATACACCGAGCCATTTCCACTATGGTTCGGCTAGCGCGTTCCGCCACACCGTTTTGTTGAGGTGTGTATTCTACCGAGAATTGTCTGGATATGCCTTCGTTTTTCAAAAACTGTGTGAACTCTTTTGAAATGTACTCCTTGGCATTATCCGAACGAATTTTTATTATCTGCTTGCCTGTTTCTCTCTCTACCCGGAGCATACATGCCTTGAACGCGGAAAATATTTCACTACGCGATTTCAATAGTACAATGTCTATGAATCTTGTTTTATCGTCGATAAAAGTTGCAAAATATTTCGCTCCACCCAACGACGGAATCTTAGTCGGGCCCCATATGTCCGTGTGTATTAGCTCCAAAACGTTACTTGCTCGCGTACTCGACTCTTTATTAAACGGCAAAACGTGTATCTTTGCTCGGTCGCAAATTAGACACGGTAACGGTTTCACTTCTGACGGTAAATCCATCCCGATAACCATTTCATTGTCCTCCAACTTTTTCAAGTCACCAAAGTTTAAATGTCCGTAACGTTCATGCCAACCTTTTAGTTTATCGGTTGAGTTTGTCGCGGTTGCCATAGCCTTGTGTACGTACTCATCGCTCACTATGTAAACACGCCCTCTCTTAACCGCCTCTAAGGCTGTTGACCCATCTTTACGAATTATACCCGCACCGTCTTTCCAGAATTTCAGCGTAAAACCGTGCTGAGTTATCGCCGACACTGACAGTAGGTTATTTCGTAAACCGGGAGCATACAACACATTTGTTAGCTTTATGTTGTACTTTTGGCTACCACGTTTTACACCATTTAAACGTACCGTTCCAGTCCCGTATGATTTAACCGATTCTTTTCCCGCGGTTCGAATCTCACTGATTGGTCCGTCACTCAAGTCTTCGAACACTTCTTTGTTTCGAGACATATGCGACGTCGCGCCACTGTCCAGGCACCACTCGTTTACTTCCGTCGCACACGCTAGCACCGATTCCGCGCTCATGGCATCCTCTTCTTCACAGTTCTCGGATTTTTCACCCTGTTTAGGCTTTTCTTTAGGTTTTCCCTTCATCCAACAATCTCCTGCACGATGCCCTTGCTGCGCGCACTTGAAGCATGTCCCGTAGAACTTCTTCTTGTTAGTTTGGTTTTCTGTGTTTTTCTTGGCAGGTACGTTCTTCTTTGAGTTTCGCGTATACATAGCACTTGACCCACTTCCATCGTCGTTCGGTTTATTAGACTCTTTTCGAGCCTCTTCTTCAATCAATTTTCCTTTAATGAAGTCAATTCCAGGAATTTCATCGCGCGATTCGATGGCAACGCAGAAATTATCATACTCTTCTGGTAACTTACTTAAGAGCATTATTGACAGTAGCTCTGTCGGTATCTCGATTCCTGCGTCTTCTAGAAGATCCGCCTTTTCTTGGAAATCGTTCACATACGACGCCATTGTTTGTGTTGGATCTTTTCGCAATTGGTATAGCTGCCTGTATAGTACAGCCTTCCTCACAGGCCCTCTTGACTGATGAACTTTCGCTAATTCATCCCACGCGGCTTTTGCCGTCGTTGATTTTCTTATATGCCCAATTTCCATCTTGGACACACTAAGCACGATGAGAGCGAGAGCTTTCTCGTCCTTCATCACCCATGTCGCGTCTGCCATTTCTTCCGTTGGTCTCGCAATAGTACCAGACACATATCCCCACAGTTCATTATATACCAAGACACTTTTCATTTGCATCTTCCACACTTCATAATTGTTTTCAGTGAGTTTCTCAATATGCTGCGTTCCGGTACCCTGCATGGCGTCCCCTTTGTTTAACCTGCACGCACAACACGAACTTTTCAATCACCCAAGTCAGACTGGGCCCATAACCTGTCTGAATAAAATAATTATGCAGCGGATTTTCCGTGAAAAGAAACACAATAAACTTTATTTATTTTATGCTGTTGTCAGGTTAACAAATATATATCCTTTTTGATCTCGAGGCAATGGCAAATCGATGCAAGGCTCACGCGACTATATAAAGTCATAGAGTATCACAAGGGTAATGAGAAAGGTAGACTCAGTCCTACAGCCTAGCTATCCGAGAGCGCCCTCAGGCGACTCACTACTCAAATGCGGTGATATTTCTAACAGTAGTGAACTTGAAAAAAAAAATCAAAGAATTTTGCGGCTAAGGAAATTTCGACACCAATTTTGATAAAGATTGACCCCGTAAAATATACCTCACGAATTCTGAATCACCACATACATACATTTTTGAATCATTATTTAATTGTATTTTATGAAATATATGTTTTCAGTATTCGTTAGTCCGAAAGCCTTAGGCAGGATTATAAATTATAATGCTACACATAGTTATACAAATGATATTATGTATAATTTATTAATTATAATACAATTATTAAGTGGATAGTATATTCTGTGAAAAGTTCATTGCACATACACTTTCATCGTAGTTTGTATATAATTTTCTTTGATCACATGCAATACATTTTCAATGCACATACTACCATAATGTTGAAATCCTAGTAAAGATTTTTCAATTCACAATTTTTTAGTATTCGAAAAACAAAAATCGATCTTTGTCAAACTCCCACCGCAGTGTCTCCTTGGAATACGGCGATACTGCATTTCATGGCCGACCCGTACATTTGTACGTAAATAAGACAATTGCTATTGTATTTGATAATTGTTTGTTTTTATGATTGTCATGGCAATGGCAATTATCATCCTGTATCAACAGACGGTGTAGTGAAGTGATAACGGTAAACGAATTTGTTGAAAATCTCGCGATGAATGATGAAGTTCTTATTCTTGCGGTTCAACCATTCAAAGAATTGTATGACATGAGCCATGCGAAATATTCAAACACGGAGTGGAAAGAGAATTGCTGGGAAGATATTTCTAGGGCAATGAAAAGGCCAGGTAAGTGAAATCGAAATTTATTAATACAAATATTTATTACACAATTTATTACCTGCCGAAAACTATAGAGAACCGTTTTTTTTTTTTCTGTAACGCATCGTCAGTAAAATTGACAATATTATTGATGCGTTTATCGGAAATTATTTTTTATCGATATCTTTTTTAAATATCAGACAGGAATTACGCAAGATATACCTAAAGCACAGTGCACAAGTGCACATTTTTTTTTTTTTTTTCCTTTATGGTTATCTCCTCTTACCGAGGAATATACCAACGTACTCTGTTTTTAAACTATATATCTACTGGCAGTTGGGTATAGAAACACTCGCATTCGCACGAGGGACAAGGGAAAACTGCCGAAAAACCTTGTCCAAGTGTAGCTGGACCAAGTGCTCCAATCCTCAGCCTGCCAATTCAGCGCCTGGACGGCGTGACCCGTCTTACAAATTCTGCGGGTTGACGCTCAGGCCTTCCTAGACAAGCCGGGGATTTGAATCCACGTCCTCCTGCTCCGCAGTCTCGAGTGCTAGCACTACGCTACTACGGTCGGTGCACATTTTGAAATGCAATCCAACGTGAATGCGTACACCGTGAATAATTGCGTAGGTACGTCCTATAGGATATGCAATTGCGCATCGAGTACTATAGAACAAAACAAAGCTAACTCTCGCACCAATGTATTAGATAGAGAAAGAGCAAGCAAAATAATATCGCTTTCTTCATCTCAGTATATATAATAGGGTGGTCCTTATTGAGGATTCGGGCGAATTTTTTAGCAAACGCCCCCCAAATCGGCTCAGAATGATTCAAAAACAATTCGGTATTTTTTTCAGATTTTTATCTCAACTCTAACCCCTTCCCCCAAGAGGGTGGATCTCCCCCTTTAAAATACACGTGTTCCGGCTATATTCTCAGTATATATTTTATGGTAAGGGTAATAATTGTTAAAAAAAAGCTATAACTACGAGATTTCAGTGGGCATTGATCCTACTATCTGACAAAAAATTCACATCATCATACCGGGCAATCTAGACGAATTGGACGCCCTCTAAATCCGACGAATTGTAAAAAAAAAATTTGATGAAGCGAGTGTGCAATTCGTCTAGGTTGCCCGGTATGATCATGTGAATTTTTCACAGATAGTAGGATCAATGCCCACTAAAATCTCGTAGTTACAGATTTTTTCAACAATTATTACCCTTACCATAAAATATATACTGAGAATATAGCCGGAACACGTGTATTTCAAATGGGGAGATCCACCATCTTGAGGCGGAGGGGTTAGAGTTGAGATGAAAAACTGAAAAAAATAGGAAATTGTTTTTGAATTATTTTGAGCCGATTTGGGGGGCGTCTGCTGAAAAATTCGTCCGAGATAGTAGTAGAGTAGTAGAGTAAATAAGGACCACTCTAATATATATACTCGAATTTATCTCGCACTTGATACTAACAATCACGAACCCATTCGATATTCTATGAACGTTAGTGTATGGTTAAAAAGGTGTAGCAGATTATCGATATTCCTATTTTTTGAGACCTATATTTGTACGTTTTTTTCGTCGGATCAGGCAACTACTTATGACATAGTACTGGCTGACCAGAAAAATTTTATTAAATTTTTCAAAATAGAGTTACAGTTTTTATAATGCCAAAGTATTTTTGTAAACCAATTGAGTTATTGTTAGCGATAATCGAATATTAACGTAAGCTGTGATTTAAAAATTTCAATGAATTACATTTGTATG
The DNA here is from genome assembly GCA_949628255.1 of Macrophya alboannulata. Taxonomy (NCBI): domain Eukaryota; kingdom Metazoa; phylum Arthropoda; class Insecta; order Hymenoptera; family Tenthredinidae; genus Macrophya; species Macrophya alboannulata. The sequence goes on along the minus strand of OX451206.1, from coordinate 28,047,339 downwards.
GATCTTTGGAAGATGAACATTTCCCGACTGTTTTCGTTTTCATTAGAAATAAAAATTACATATTTATATTTATAGAAATAAACTAATATCCTAAAATGAAGGGTGAAATAATTCGATGATTCTATGTTGTCATGATGAATCAGGTTATAGAATTTTAAAATAAACACAGCCTGTATGAGTTCATATGGGTTTAAAGTCAAGTGTTGGCTGCAAATTGTTCATAAACTTCTTCTTTTTCGTCTGACCATTTCAGTTTGCCACTCAACTGAACCAACCGGAGAAACAAAATAGTTTTTGAACTTCTCCCTGACTGCTACAGCTTCATTGCTTGAATTACCACCCACATTTCGGATATCTTGTAATACGGTAATGTTACCGTCATTGGTATCCCCTAAAATCGGAAGAACGTCATCTCTGAGATAGTTGTGTAAACAACACGTAGCTAAAACGGCTTTATCTATATGCTCGACTTTCATTTTAATTCGCCTCTGGTACAGTCTGAATTTTTAAGCCAATATGCCGAATGCATTTTCAGATATTCTTCGGGCACGTGATAATCTATAATTGTAGATTTTTTTTCATTCGTCATTTTTCAATTGCGATCCAGGGTAGGGCCTCATGAGATATGTCTTCAGAGGGAATGCTTCATTTCCAACGATAACGTGAGGTACTGGCTCGTTCGTTCCAGGCAGAGGCTTGTCAGGTGGTAGATGAAATTTCCCATTGTTCATAGCTTTTCCGAATGCACTGCTCGCCAGCATTCCTCCATCGCTGTTCTTACCATAAGCTCCCACATCAACAGCGATGAATTTGTAATCTGCGTCCACGATTGCCATGAGAACAATTCTAAAAGTTTTCTTATAATTGAAAAACATAGATCCACTGTTGCTGGGTGCTTCAATTACGATATGTTTACCATCCATCGCCCCCACGCAATTTGGAAAATTCCATCTTTCGGCAAATTTTTTTTCGATGGATTTAAACAAATCAACGGTAGGGGCAGGTAGGACTTTTGGAGATAACCGTAACCAAATTGACTGACATATCTCATGAACAATTTGCCGAACCGTAGTGTGACCCATACGATAGCTGAAAGCAATTGTGCGAAACGAATCTCCAGTTGCAAGAAACCTGAAACCAAAAATTAAACTCACACTTATTGAGACTGATTTATGAATGAATGATTTTTTTTTCTTCACATTTTCCTATTGTATAAATAAATCACATTAAACAGATGAAACTGCATCAGTGCATATCCAATCAAAAGTATGAATCACATACATCATCAATGCAACAAAAATTTCAGTGACAACATGTAAGGCTGCATGGCGCTGACTACGTGAAGGATACCGAAAAGCAAGGGCCCGTCAAACTACTAAGAGCGGAGCAGCAGCGACCAAGAAAAGGCTATGGAAGTACGAAAGGCAAATGGCTTTCCTTGAGATACACATTACTGAGCGAGAAACTCATTCGAATATAGATGAACCTAATCACACGCCGGAATCTCAGATAACAAGCCAAGAAGAAGATCACGCTATTTCTAACGAAGAAGATAACGACGATGAGGAATTCAGTAATGCCGTGGATACAAATTATGGTTAGAATAATGACAATATTAATTCAAATTGAGTAGTACCAATAGGTATTAATTGATCTATTTCGATATCGTGATGTTTTTCATTTATATATCAGAGGCTAAACATGAAATGTTATATTACTGGTGTTTGAATAGTGCCAAAACCTTCACAAAATATTAGTCGCTATCGATCAAATCTTCGAATCTCATTCCACGATTTCCTGGTCCGATATTGACCATTAACGTTTTTTTGATATTCTTTTTTTTTGTGTTATAGCTTTATGAGAAGTTTTATTTTCATCATCCAAAAAATTTAGGAGTATAATTGTGAACTGGAAACCATCATAACTTCATAGCCTCTTGCACGTGAACATAGTGACTCTAGGATTTATCTTTCACGCACAAAGTGATCAATGTTGTACTATAATTTTTCAGATTGTGAATCGTCAGCGGTGGATGATGGTTCGATTGAAAATTCAAAATCAGGATTTCGTAAAAATAGACCGAATAGCAACAGATGCGCGCGCGGTACTCCAAACCCATCAGCTGACATAGCGAGTGCTTATTTGAAATATTTGCAGGAGAAGCCTGAACGATCAGTCGAACACAATGCTACCGATAAATTGACCAAATTTTTCATTAACATGGCTGAAACTGTTAAATCGTGCCCGCCATCTCTTCAAGTGAAAGTCAAATCTAAAGTATTTGCTTTAATAAACAGGTACGAAATGCAAGTAATAAACGACCATAACGGTGATGCCCACAACCTTGAATGCACGCTCCTCAAACCAGAAGGTGAAAAACGATCGTGCCCGGTGGAATTTATGTACGGCGACGAACAGCCTCCGAGCACATCACGTCATTATGAATACAATTTTCGAAACGATTATTTGTCTGAAGGCAGCGACCACAGATTCAACCTACCTGGCTGTACCCCTATTGCACAAAAGCCAACTATCATTTCAATCGAAAAATATCACTCAAGTGAGCAGCACGATGACTACCCCACGCTGTATTCAATTTAATTTATACAAGCTGGTAATTTAATTTATATTGTATGTGTCTCATAAGATCTCATATCCCTACATGTTATGATTTCATCAGAATGTTTTGAAATGCTTCGAAAATGAATTATTAAAATACTTAAAAAATATGGTGCAAGACAGTCTTTTTCATGACACTTGTCATGGCCATACAAACCAATGTAATCACCGGAAATGCTGGACAGTATGATCAGAATAGTACAAGTAATTGTTGGTCAAAAATTCAGTCATTTTTTTCTCGTCGAAGTATACGTTGAAATTGAAAGAAATATGGCAACTTTTCATGCCCATTATCTTGATGTAAGATTTTGTGAATTTCAGATTTTTTTCATAAAGCTGTTTCCGAGATTATCGAACAAGTTTGGATTTTATTAGAAATTTCAAAAACAATAAAAAATATTCTATGATTGACAAACTTACTTGATACTAATATTTTTATCTCGGAAAAACATCATCTTTCATTTGGAATGATGAAAAAAAATATAGATCGAGCGTAAATATAAAATTGAAAGTTCAATTTTTTTCGATAAAAGCGAAGGCTCGAATTAGGTGTGCAAATAAATTCTTTTTATTGTATATTTTAGTGGTTCACGAAAAAATAATTCGGTCGTATTTTTTCCTATTTTCATTTGAACAAAAATTGGCGTTTATATACAACGGATTAAAAAATATAACATTGTGACGTCACCTATGCTAAGATATATCTATATTATAAATACTGAAATTCCATTTCCTGTAACTTTCGCAATTATTATTTTCAACGAAACAGAAAAAATACGACCTGATTATTTTGAGTTGCTCTACGTTAGACTAGACCGGCAGTGGACGAACAGACTGGCAGAGAAGACAAACAGGTAGACCGGTATCTTTGTAAAAATCTGTTCTTCGGCTACTAGAGCGCCGAAAATGTGAAGATTCGTTTCAGAACTTATATTATCATACCTATAAGTGATAAAAAAGAAGTTTAGAGAATCACTTCTATTCACGAGTGTGAGAGAACTTATCCCCGAGTATAAGCCATTTTGAATACGATATTCTCGTCCCATGCTGACGGGTTGTAAACTTAAAAAAGGGGGGAACTTTCAGAGCGCAGATAGCACACAACGACTATAAGTACACTACGCACTGTATACAACTGGAATTTCGACAGGAGTTAGGTAAAACTCATTTGGATTCCAAAAGCAATGATGTTTATGTGACTTGGAACACAGTTTTTGTAAATCTCAAGTCATCATCATCTTGAGTAATTCATTCTAGGTTTCTAAGTAACCATACCAAAATTAAAATATTGTAAAATGACTACTTCATACTGCAAGAATTTGAAAAGAAAACGTGATAGTTTTCAAGTTACACAGCGGTTAGTATACGAGTTTGTGATGCGATATAACGTATTCAAAAGATAAAGTTTATGCATATTTACCTTAAACACACTGCTAGTCGTTCTTCAGGTCCGATAGATCTTCGGAAAGGTGTATTTTGTTTTTCCAAATCATTCTTTATCAGACTCAGCAATTCTCTGAACTTCTCGTAGGACATGCGAAAATATTGAAAAAATTTTTCACTGTCACATACTAATTTTGGGAACAAGGTGTAATATTCACCATGGATAGTTCTGTCCATGCAAATATCATGAATCCATTTACTTTTTTTCCTATTCAAACTGCAGGCTTCCTCACAAAGGAGAGCAAGCACGAAATTCTCTTCGTCTGACGATGACGAGCTGTCCATACCAATCAATTTACAGCAAGATAAGCGAAGAAACTTGTTACTGATCAATTGATAGCAAAATAATAACGAAGACGATAGTAAAAAGTGTTACTATGGCAATTCGTAACAGCAGGCAGTGCACGGTGCGGTTCGGCTGATCGCAGTGGGCGCACAACTCGAAAAGTTCGCGGTGCATCGCGGTGCAGTGCCGTGCTGTGCATGTACATTTCGCCAGCCCCCCCGCCCTCGCGTAATCGAAAAATTCCAAGCTAGTTCATTAGAAAATGGTAGGTAAGGATTCGTAAACCGAAATTTATCGTTGGTAAGGATACCAAAAATGCGTTTTTGAGTCAAATGGCTGAGGGGGGCCAGCGTAACGTAACGCCGGCCCCCGACTTTCGATAAATGGATCGGTGAAACGTGGAATCGCTAGAAGATCGTAGGTAAATATTCGTAAGAGCAAATCGAAAATTGAGAAAAATTTCCAAATATTTTTTTTTTTTTGGATTTCAAAAAAATTTTTTTTTCTACAATAACTTTTAATTTTTATTTGGTTAGTGAATCGTTAGTAAAGATTGGCAAGCCATTGAAAATCGTTGTTAATAGGTTCATTTGAAATAGGATAAAAATTTCGAAATATTTTTTTTTTACATTCATACAAGCGAATTTAACAGACCAGACGAACTCAAATTTTAATGCAATAATCAATTTTAATACTAAAGTCTTTTTGAACTGTGAGATTCCCACTCAATGCGAGCAGCGTAATCTACAGAAGACGAAAAAAACTGAAAAGGAACATTCTAAATTTTTATCAAGTAAAAATTCCTTCGGCCCGGGTTCGAACCGGGACTTTCGCATCTGTACTGCGACGCCTTATCCAATTCGACCACCGAAGGACCGAAAGAATCTTTACTTGAAATTTGTGTGATTCTAAGTGTTGACATTTTTCATTGTCTCAATGTCGATGTGTTTGTTTGTAGTGACTCTATCGTTCGTGTGCTTACATTCATACAAGCGAATTTAACAGACCAGACGAACTCAAATTTTAATGCAATAATCAATTTTAATACTAAAGTCTTTTTGAACTGTGAGATTCCCACTCAATGCGAGCAGCGTAATCTACAGAAGACAGAAAAAACTGAAAAGGAACATTCTAAATTTTTATCAAGTAAAAATTCCTTCGGCCCGGGTTCGAACCGGGACTTTCGCATCTGTACTGCGACGCCTTATCCAATTCGACCACCGAAGGACCGAAAGAATCTTTACTTGAAATTTGTGTGAGGCAGTACAGGCGTCGCAGTACAAATGCGAAAGTCCCGGTTCGAACCCGGGCCGAAGGAATTTTTACTTGATAAAAATTTAGAATGTTCCTTTTCAGTTTTTTCTGTCTTCTGTAGATTACGCTGCTCGCATTGAGTGGGAATCTCACAGTTCAAAAAGACTTTAGTATTAAAATTGATTATTGCATTAAAATTTGAGTTCGTCTGGTCTGTTAAATTCGCTTGTATGAATGTAAGCACACGAACGATAGAGTCACTACAAACATTTTTTTTTTACATTGCCAAAAAAATTTTTTTTTCTACAATATTTCTACTTCCAATTCTTATTTGGTTAGGGAACCGTTAGTGAAGATTGGTAAGCCACTGAGAATCGTTGGTACGGTTCATTTGAAATTGGAAAAAAAATTTTAAATATTGTTTTTTTACATTGCAAACAAAATTTTTCTTTCTACTATATTTCCACTAACAATTTTCATTTGCTTAGTGAATCGTTGGTAAAGATTGGTATAAGCCATCGAAAATCGTTGGTAGGGTTCATTTGAAATTGGAAAAAAATTTCTAAATATTTTGTTTTTCTACATTGCAAAAAAAATTTCTTTTTTTACAATATTTCCACTTCTGATTCTTATTTGGTTGGTGAATCGTTAGTAAAGATTGGTAAGCCATTGAGAATCGTAGGTAAGGTTCATTCGAAATTAGAAAAAAAATTCTAATTTTTTCTTTTCTCTCATTGCGAAACAATTTTTTCTTTCTACTATATTTCCACTTCCAATTTTTATCTGGTTAGTGAATCGTTGGTAAAGATTGGTAATCCATCGAAAATCGTTGGTAAGGTTCATTTGAAATTAGAAAAAGATTTCTAAATGTTTTTTTTTTACATTGCAGAAAAAAATATTTTTTCGTACAATATTTCCAATTCCAATTCTTATTTGGTTAGTGAATCGTTAGTAAAGATTGGTAAGCCATTGACAATCGTTGGTAAGGTTCATTTGAAATTAGAAAAAAAATTCTGAATATTTTTTTTTTTTCATTGCAAAAAATTTTTTTCTTCCTACTATATTTCTACTTCCAATTTTTATTCGGTTAGTGAATCGTTTGTGAAGATTGGTAAGCCATCGAAAATCGTTGGTAAGGTTCATTTGAAATTGGAAAAAAATGTTTAAATATTTTTTTTAATATTACAAAAATTTTTTTTTTTTCACAATATTTCCACTTTCAATTCTCATTTGGTTAGTGAATCGTTAGTAAAGATTGGTAAGCCATTGAAAATCGTTTGTAAGTTTCGAAACAATGTTTTTTAACATTACCTGTCAAAAGTTAACAATTTCTACCAGATTTTTACCCATACGAATTTTCTGTTGAATGCGATGCTTATTTGATTCGTAAATCGTTAGTATAGATCCGTAAGTCACAGAAAATCGTTGGTCCATCAATAGTATACATATTGAAATGGACCTTTGTTTTCACATGTGATAAGAGGTAATTCTAGTCATACGTTAAGCTTACGGATTGTATTGTTTAGTCTTTAATCCGGAGATCCAAAGTAATGGGCCCTATACATAAAATGAAAAATCGTGAACGCGAAACCATATGTGATTGTGATCGATTAATTTGCATGCGGGGATTTTCTTCATCAAAAAGAAGTCAACATTTTATCATTATGTAGTCAGTAGGGTGGTCCTTATTTGGGGCTCGGACGAATTTTTACCGAGCTGCCCCCCAGATCAGCTCCAAATAATTCAAAAACAATGTGGAACAAGTTTCAGTCGTCTATCTTGAAAATTGGCCAATACCAGAGGGGGGGGGGGGGGAGGGGATTTTACCCTTTGAAATACACGTGTATTTCGATTTTTTAAAAACCTGCGTACTAGAGCGTCTTGAACTCTTTCTAAAAATTTCGAATACTCACGAATGCGTTCCTGGTACCCATATCCTACATCCAGATGGATGAATCAAACTTCTGATTCAACATTGACAGCTATAGGGGTCATTCCGTAAGAGAAAACAATTTTTGGTCAATGACCACCATTTATGGAAATTCTCTTCTTTTTTTTGCCGTAAAATTAACTTAAAATTTCAGGATCAGAATTTTTTAGTTCGTGATAAATATTTTCAATGCCAACCTTTTTCTGACATAGTTTTCCAGCAACTATAGGAAAGAAAAGAAAAATGTTTCCTCTTATGGCATGACCCCTATATAGCTGTGGAGGTTGAATCAGAAGTTTGATTTATCCATCTGGATGTAGAATATGGGTACCAGGAACGCATTCGTGAGTATTCGAGATTTTTAGAAAGAGGTCAAGACGCTTTAGTACGCAGGTTTTTAAAAAATCGAAAAAAACACGTGTATTTCAAAGGGGAAAATCTCCCCCCCCCCCCCCCCCCCCCCCTCCTCTGGTATTGGCCAATTTTTAAGATAGACGGCTGAAACTTGTTCCACATTGTTTTTGAATTATTTGGAGCTGATCTGGGGGGGGGGGGGGGGGGGCGTAAAAATTCGTCCGAGCCCCAAATAAGGACCACCCTAGTAGTCAGTCTTATTGATATAAGTCAAAGTATGATAAAGCTATTTTGAGTGAATATAAAAGATAAGAATTACAATTTTTCATCGCAATACTTTTTTTCTTACATGAATCCTAATCCTACGTGACGCCACCACATACGCGTAACTTTCATAAATATTGTTCAATCGCGCTACGGTCAAAAAAGGCGCTGAATTTGAAAAGCTTTGTACATGCATCTACCAAATTATTCCACAAACAAAATGGTTCAATTTGAAATATTTTTTCATACTTCAACGATAAAAAATTAGAAAAAAATTTCAATGTTCCGAATTTCCGGGCCCCATTTAAAAACCCGGGCCCGGGGGGATTCTCCCCCCCCCCCCGTATCGACGGCCCTGTTTAGAACACGTGGGTAAAAGGATATTTTCATATCTAAAGCATTTTAGAATTTACAGGCTGTATGGTGCTGGAATAGCTGAGTAATTGAATGTAAGTTGTCAAACTTTAAATGCGTTTTTCTGGAAACAGCATTTGTCAGCGCGCGGGGCGCTCTACAGCTTCAACGGATGAACCGATTTACATGACTTTGTGCGCATTTGAAAGAAAATTAAATTTGCGGGCTGTGACGAAATTTACAAAAATTGATTTTTTGTAAATTTTGTAAATAGATTTTTTACAAAAATTGATTTGAAAATATTTTTTTCGTCCGTTGAAGCCAAAAAAAAAACAGGGCAAAAAATTGTTTATTTTTTCAAATGTCTGCCATTTTGTTATCCAGGGTTATTTTAGAAAATGAAATCCGATAAGGCCCCCCAAATTTCATCTAGTTTAATATTTTTCAACCCGGATTGGTTCAGATGAACTGGCGAGGGTGTGGAGTGCCCCGCGCAGATCAGAACACGCCGTGCACGGCTTTATTTGACGGGAGGTGGAGCTGCCATTTTGGATTTTTTTTTTCTAAATAAAATTGGAATTTACTCTCCATTGATAGAAGAATAAAATACGTTGAAACCCATTTCCAACAGTATTTATTTTATATAAAAACAAAATTCCCAAAGTTCAAGCATTTTTCATGCCTCTCGACGGTAACCTCCCCTTAAATAAATTTCTACTCGACTCGACTTGATCGCCTTGTTATTATCAAAATTGTTGATGTCTGATGATTGCTCAAAACAGTGTGCACGAATCCTAATTGATGAATCGACTTGCAAGTTGGTACATAGGTATATGTTCAGAGGAATAGCACTCTTTGCGCTACGAACGATTTTGTCGATAGGTTTTCTGTGAACTAAACATTAATTGTTCGCCATTAATAATAGGATGCCGAAAAACGCGCAAAAATACAGGAATCTTCATTTTTGTATGCTGGGAGGAAAAAAGAAGCTGCATCATGCTATAATCAATAATATGATGCAGGTGGAGCATTCTCTGTCAACTCAGCCAATAGAGATTTTCGATGTCTCCAAAAATTCTGACATAATTCAAGTGTATCACCTAGTGTTAGAAAAAATTTTGTGAATTATTTCAGTTTTTTCGGTTGCTGAAATTCAAACACACTTTCCTCTGCTAACCTTGGTGAATTGAGCTCAGAGAAACAAAAGTTCTGTATAAAAATTTCTTGTTTGTTTCTCAGCTTTTTGTTCAAACTATTTCCGATTCTTTTCCGGCACAATTAAATGCATTTGAACACATTTGGGCGAGATAAAACATCAAAAATGTGTTTTACTAACTTAATGCGCAAAATTCGATTTTGCGCACCCAAATGAGTCCGCAAAATAGTGCATTCCCGCACTACTTTCCCACACTACTTTCCCGCACTAGGGCGAGTGCTGTAACGAATTTTGCTGGAAAGCCTTCGATTACGTACTGATTACGAACCATATTTTTTTTTGTCCGACCCCCCTTGAAAACTTGACTTTCGGCCCGCTTTACCGGGTGGAAAGTGGCACTTTTCAGACCGACGATTTGAGCGGGCGAACATGGAACTTTCCGCCCACCTTAGCGGGCGCACATGAACTTTTCGCCCGCTTCGCCTGACAAGCATGCATTTCTTGAATAATAATTAATTTTTTTTTTTGATTTTTTTTTCCAATTTTTTTTTAATTGAAAAAAAAAATTAATTATCAAACTCTATTCACTTATTAGTCATGAATTTATGAGTTGATGATCCTCATATTGAGGTAATATTCATTAGATCTTTGATATAAATTTGTAATTAAAATTTATATTCAAATTATATATGATTATACTATATGTATATAATTAAATTTCGTATATGATATTATATGATACTCAATTTGGATCGATTCAATGATAGTTAAAACGAACAATAAATACGGGTATTTTCGAATTGGTGTAAAGCATTTCATTCGTCTGACATTGTTACATATGAGACATACGTCTATAACATACGTCTTTCGTATACGTCTATACGAAAATCTTGAAAAATGGTATGTACATATTTATATTCAATTTCTTGGATGTATTTTCAAGACTAATTCTTTTCATTCAGAATATTCGGGTGATGTATCATGATATAGTTTAAGAGATCATTGCTTGTTTAATGATTATAAAGATTATATAGATACACTAAATATTTATACTAAGCATGAACGGAAATTGAACTTGAAATTTTTATTTTTATGTTTTTCTTATCGGGGGGCTCCGCCCCCCGAACCCCCTGTCGGGGCTTCGCTCCTGGACCCCACCGGGGCTGCGCCCCTGGACCCCCCTCTTTCCCGGAAAGTCGCGTTTTTAAAGAGAGTCGGACAAAAAGTATCGTGTGCATCATGGGCGGAAGGCGATCCCTCGCTCGTGCAGAGTTTGCAGTCCTCGCCTACGACTCGTACTGCAAACTCCACACTCGCGGTCAGGAATCGCCTACTTTCCGCCCTAGATACACAATGTACTTGTAAGTTTAAGTACGTTTAAACTTAGCGCGCTTGCCATGGCGCAGGGCGACAGCACCAGGCACAGGCTGCGGCGTGCACGTCGCTCTTGTGGAAACGAGAGCGATACCTTAGACGACTGCGGAGCTATGCTGCGACATAGTCACGTGTAAAATTAAAAATATTAATAAATATAAAAACCCGACAATTGTGTTGATTCAGGTACTTATGCACTGTATTCTATATTTTATATTTTATTGTGGTACCTTCACAACACAACTGGTGTACATTATATTTTCATTACAATTACAGAATTACTTCTGCACGACACGTGTCCGACGTTATTCATAACCTCTCCACACAGCTCCTTATCTCCAAGTTTCTGACTCCGAAACTTACAAATCAACACAATATGGAAGACATAAAAGCAAAATTTCTTTTCGTATCGAAAGAATCGAATGCCAAATCCACTGTGGTGAAGGTTAAAACCATACAACTATTGAAGCAAGAAGAGATATATCAATTTCCTGAGGACCAACAGACCAGCATTCAACATCCACTTCTTTTTAATATTGCTGTGGTCAAAGGAGTAGTAAAAAGTTTGAAAACAACGAATAAATTCCGAACAGTGAATATCACGCTTACAGATGGTGAACTCAGGACAGGACAGTTACATGGATGAAGAGGGTAACATAGTTTTCAATGAATATTACTTAGAAACAATACCCGAGGCGGTTGCACAAAATACAATAGTGCCAAGCGCGACAAATAAATCGCTTCATTCTATCGCGAAAGAGGCGGTTTTGGACAAATTTGACGGTAAAAATTCTAACGCTGAAATGTGGTTACAAACTTTTGTATTGGAATATACACGGTTGAACGTCGAGCAGCGAAGATATGCCGAAATGCTGAGATTATTTTTAGACGGTATGGCGTTAGAATCGTATGCGACATTTCTTATAACTCATAGATTAACCGACGCATGGGATCTGTGGAATAATTCATTTTTAGACACTTTCAATGAAAGATCATGGGCAGATATAGCCTATGCATATACATTTAAATACTTACAAGGCGATATATTAGAATTCGCTTTGAAAAAACGACGCCTCTTACTAGTAGCAGATCCAACATGGACGGTCACTACCCAGATCAATTTAATTGTAACTTCTCTACCGAATTTGATTAGAACGCGTCTACATAAAAATGATACAAACTCCATAGATAATCTAATGTCAGCGATAAGGCAACTAGGCCAAATTGGAAACGAAAACAAAAAGACGGAAGATAAAAGTATCGAAACCAAACCCTCATATAAGCCCTGCAGGCACTGTGAAAAGGCAGGTTTTTCAAATAGATTCCATCCCGAGAATATTTGTCGCACGAAATTAAATAATGAAAAAATATCAAACAATGATAGAATTAGGGTTGTTAATAATACGGAACTAGAGGCTAGTGTTGCACAAACAGAAGAAGCAAAAAACTAGTTGTGTCCCCGCCTAATAAATTGAAAATATTAGCGAACGGTTTACCGGCTACAGCTTTGTATGATTCAGACGCCAACGTATCACTAATAAATTACAACTTCTACAAGATGCTAAACATAGAAAAAAACGTAAGTGGGGGCAATATTATAAAAACGCTAACAGGCATCTCCCAGGTACACGGAAGAGCCCGTATGAATTTAAAAATTCTAGACATAAGCGACACGCACGATCTTTTTATTGTTAAAAATGAATCTTTCAAGGATGACATATTGTTAAGTTTAGATGGGATAAAAAAGTTTAAATTGTGCCAAGATGAAAACCTAAAAGTAAGTCAAAGATTACAAATTCACCCAGCACATATAATATAGCGAATGAAATAAATAACATAAAAATTAATCAACAAAATGAAAACACACAAAATATTGAGATCGAAAATAGTAAAAATTTATATAACTTACAAAAAGTATTATATAAATATAATCACATATTTGCCACGGGTAAATACGACGTAGGTATTGTAAAAAATTTCGAAGCAACAATTAAACTGACAGAAAATAAATTCGTTGCGAGAAAACCCTACCGCTGTTCAATGAACGATATGTCCGAAATAGAGACGCAGATCGAGGCATTACTTAAAGCAAAATTAATTGAAGAGTCAAGTAGTCCGAACGCGGCCCCAGTCAATCTCGCTTTCAAAAAAGATGAAGGTCGAAGGTTTCGATTGTGCATTGACTACCGAGAAATGAATAAAATAGTGGTCCCGGAGAGCCAACCGTTCCCGCGGAGTAACGATTTAGTATTAGGCGCGAGAGACCGTACATATTTTACAAAACTTGACGTAAACTCAGCGTTCTGGTCAATTCCCCTACGAGCTAAAGACAAATACAAAACAGCTTTCGTAACGCACCACGGACACTGGCAATAGTGCTGTCTCCCATTCGGGTTAAAATCGTCGCCAGCGATTTTCCAAAGAAATCTGTCAGGTACACTTCGAAATAATAAATTAAATAAATTGGCTAATAATTATATAGATGATATCCTAATATATTCAAAAACATACGAAGAACACATGAACCATATACGACTAACCTTGGTGGCAATAGAAAAAGCGGGTTTCAAACTAAACCGGAAAAAATGCAAATTTGCACAAAAGAAAATCACATATTTGGGTCACGAAATAGGACGTAATTCCGTCAAACCGCTAAACGACAACATCATAGCCATAAAAGAATTCCCTACACCGTCCTCGATAAAGAATATACGTCAATTTTTAGGGAAGGTAAATTTCTATTTACAATACATCCCTAATGCAGCAATGCTCCTAGAACCGTTACACAGATTATTAAGAAAAAATATACAATTTGATTGGTCAGAACAATGTCAAGAAACTTTCAAAAAAATTAAGAACTACCTATGTACAGAACCGATTGTGGCAATTTTTAACCCTGACAATCAAATATACATAGGTATATACAGATGCATCCGAAAGCGGAGTAGGAGCAGTGCTAAAACAATATCAAAAAGACAAATCACTAAAACCGGTATTTTATTTCTCGCGAAAACTAACAGACAACCAGAAAAGAAAAAAAGCAATTTATTTGGAGAGTCTCGCGATAAAGGAGGCTATCCTTTACTGGCAATACTATTTTATAGACCAGAAATTCATCGTATACACGGATCATAAAGCGTTAGAGCATTTCAATATCAAAAATTGTCAAGACCCGGAACTAAGAGAAATATTAGATTACATTTCACAGTATAATGTGGAGATCTTTTATAATCCAGGAAAGAACAACTTAGAAGCATATTGCTTATCGCGAAATCCGGTATTAAAAGAAAATACAAATACCGAAGAGCTCTCGGCAATAAAAACAGTTAATTACGTCGCGACATCCGAAATAAAACAAAATCAAAAATTGTTAACCTCAGACGACAAACATGATCTAATAAACGACATTATATACAAAAAATTAAATAACACAAAAAAAAATCTGGATTACCGAACAATTCGGAACAGAATTAATAAACAGAGCACATGAAAAACACGGGCACATCGGAATCAAACAATTAACCTTAACAATAGCACGAAAATTCTATTTTAAAAACATGCACAAGCACATCAAATTAACTTGCCGCTCTTGCGAGACGTGTGTGAAAAATAAATCTTGAATTCCAAACTGTAAAGCTCCCCTATCGCAATTATAGACCGGGAGCTCGTGACAGGTGACGTTCCACCATTTTGTCGTGCATGCCTTTTTAAGGCTTGATAACTAACCCTAAAATATCAAATATAGTCGGGGTTTTAGCCCCCCCGCGCGTCCTGTTTATAAGGAAAAGCGTTTTTCTTTGTGTAGCGAATTTTCGTGTTTTTTCGTGATATTATACTGCATGCCATTGTAATATACGGAAGTTCAAACAAATTGAAGCTCTAATAATTGATGGCATGCACTCCGCAGCGGCCCAAGATGATCAAAGGGTTATGAAAACCTGAAAAAATTGAAGGGCAATTCCGTGTTTTCAAATTGCATGCCGATGTAAAGAATGGAAGTTTTTGTAATAAAAACACTCTGGAAAAATTGGCATGCACCCCTCGTATGACCAACGGTGGAAAATTTCCGGAAAACTCTGTAAAATTTGAACACCGATTTTCCGTGATTCCAAACTGCATGCCATTGAAAGAATACTTAATTTGTATCATTAATTAATAGTAGGAAATTTGGCATGCACACCAGGATGTTGCAAAATAGAGGCATGCATGACGAAAGTTGCAAAAAACACTGAGCAAATTTAGGTGACTTATTTTTGCATGCCGTTTTGTATTTCATGAATTTACGTTATTTTAAGTCATGAATGTAAATGGCATGCATGTAGCTACAGCCCAACACACAAAAATTGTGAAAAAATTGAATAAACATCAATTTTTCAATTGAAAAAAAAATCTGAAAAATGCCGTGACTTCTTCTTGCATGCCGCTTTGTATTTTGTTAGTAGATACTATTTCAAGCCGAAATGCAAAATGGCATGCATGTAGCTTTGTGACAATTGGTTAAATAAACAAAAAAAGATCGTCCGATTTCATAATTTTATTTTTTTCTAAATTTTTTATGAAAAATGAAAGTGAAAAATCATTAGCAGCATCATTATTCTATACATGAAGTATTATTAATTATCATTATCATCAACCGCTTCATCATCATCATCATCATCAACATTATCATTATCATTATCATTACAATTTTTTAATGTTGAACTGTAGTAACATGCATGTTATTTTAGCCATTAACTTGAAACAATGTTTATTTAAACAATTTTCATGGAGCTACATGCATGCCATTTCGTATTTCAGCTTAAAATAGTATCTACTAACAAAATACAAAGCGGCATGAAGGAGAAGTCATGGCATTTTTCAGATTTTTTTTTCAATTGAAAAATTGATGTTTATTCAATTTTTCCACAATTTTGGTATGTTGGACTGTAGCTACATGCATGCCATTTACATTCATGACTTGAAATAATGTAAATTCATGAAATACAAAACGGCATGCAAAAACAAGTCACCTAAATTTGCACTGTTTTTTTTTGCAACTTTTATTATTATTTATAATACGATGGGCTTATTCAACATGCATGCCATTCGAATTAGATAATTATTTCGTTATAAAATTAATATTCATCCTTATTAGGAGTAATTTGGAATCACGGAAAATCGGTGTTCAAATTTTACAGAGTTTTCCGGAAATTTTCCACCGTTGGCCATACGAGGGGTGCATGCAAATTTTTCCGGAGTGTTTTTATTACAAAAACTTCCATTCCTTACATCGGCATGCAATTTGAAAACACGGAATTGCCCTTCAATTTTTTTCAGGTTTTCATAACCCTTTGATCATCTTGGGCCGCTGCGGAGTGCATGCCATCAATTATTAGAGCTTCAATTTGTTTGAACTTCCGTGTATTACAATGGCATGCAGTATAATATCACGGAAAAACACGAAAATTCGCTACACAAAGAAAAACGCTTTTCCTTATGAAGAGGACGCGCGGGGGGGCTAAAACCCCGACTATCTTTAATATTTTAGGGTTAGTTATCAAGCCTTAAAAAGGCATGCACGACAAAATGGTGGAACGTCACCTGTCACGAGCTCCCGATCTATTAGGACCGGCAGAACGGCCTTTTCAAATCGTATCTTTAGATACGATAGGCGGTTTTGCGAACAAGAAAAACCAAAAGAAATACCTACATTTAGCAATAGATCATTGTACAAAATTTGCGTTTATAGCCACTTCGAGAACACAAATGGCAAAAGATTTTATAAGCCTTATCGATAACATACAGAAAAAAAAAGAAGACAAAATTGAAATGTTGCTAACAGACCACTACGCAGGCATCAATTCAAAAGAATTTAAACAATATTTAAAATCAAAAAATATAAAACTAGTCTTTACAGCCGTAGATTGTGCGTTCTCGAATGGTCTAAACGAAAGATCAAACCAAACGCTTGTAAATAGATTAAGATGCAAACTGTATAATAATAAAAATCGACCTTGGTCAGTACTGGCGCAAGAATGCGTAGATGAGTACAACAAAACAATACATAGTTCGACAGGCTTCACGCCAAAATATTTGTTAACGGGAGAAGATAACTTCATGTTACCAAAAGAACTAGATAGAGATAATGCAACAAATCTAGCCGAAAATAGAAAACTGGCTCTAGAAAAATCACGAAAAACACACAATCAAAACAAATTGTACTACGACGAAAAAAGTGTAAAAACTGCGTACAATGAAGGAGACCTGGTATACATTCATAATGGAAACAAACTGAATAGAAATAAGTAAGATCCAATTAGATTAGGCCCGTATAGAATTAAAAGAAAAATCAGTAATGTGATCCTTGAAATAGACAGAGGATTACGCAGAAATGATTTAAATTGGTTTCACGCGAGCAAGCTAGTCCCATTTCTTCCTAATTGCGCTGCGGTGCATCACTCCCCGGAGGGGGGATGTAAGTTTAAGTACGTTTAAACTTAGCGCGCTTGCCATGGCGCAGGGCGACAGCGCCAGGCACAGGCTGCGGCGTGCACGTCGCTCTTGTGGAAACGAGAGCGATACCTTAGACGACTGCGGAGCTATGCTGCGACATAGTCACGTGTAAAATTAAAAATATTAATAAATATAAAAACCCGACAATTGTGTTGATTCAGGTACTTGTGCACTGTATTCTATATTTTATATTTTATTGTGGTACCTTCACAACACAACTGGTGTACATTATATTTTCATTACAATTACAGAATTACTTCTGCACAACACGTGTCCGACGTTATTCATAACCTCTCCACACAGCTCCTTATCTCCAAGTTTCTGACTCCGAAACTTACATACTATGACTTCAATTTCTGAATCGATTGTCTACCATGAGCTAGCTTGCTCAGAATAATAAATCGATTTAGAGACGAAGGTAATGTTCAATGATGGAGTCCGCAGTGGCTCACTATATTTTTGGACAAAAACTAAAACAAGTTTCCGCTCTCGCGAATTTCATGTGCCTATGCCTAACGGAGCAGTAGCCGACAGGTATGGGGAAACCACGACTGTCGCCTCTCGCAGCTGTCATCCGATAACCTCCAAGTTTACAGAGCGACGAATGTTTTAATGAAAAGTTTTTCCGGCAAAATGCGTAACCCTAAAATTTACGACCGTATTGATGTTATTAGGGGTTAATAACATAACATGTTTAGCAGATCATAATTTGATTCGCTAAACATGTGTATTAGGTATGCACGAAGAGAATGAACGAAATGAACCTATTAAATAACATTCTTCAGAATAGGAATTAAAACTTTACTCTAACTTCACTATAACCTTCCTTTTTTCATTATGTAATCAGTATAATTGTCATATACAATGCTTCAATACCGTTGATTCCACTGTAAAACCGTGAAATGAATCGCTCAAATTTTTTCTTCAAATAATTGAACACAAATCGCGATCCTGGTGATCACAATAAGGTCGACTCGATCATCGGCGTTCCTTCCAAAACGTAATTCATAGTTTATTCATCAACATCTCTGCTGATTTTATCTTCTTGGCTGGGCTATCCTATACAATTAATAACAGCCATACGGTAGTAAATTTTAGGATTAGGATTTTAGGATTTTGCCGGAAAAACTTTTCATCAAAACTTTCGTGGCTCTGCAAACCTAGAGGTTATCGGATGACAGTTGCGGAAGGCAACAGTCGTGGTTTCTCCAGATCTGTGAGCTACTGCTCCGTTGGGCATGGGCATATGAAATTCGCGAGAGCGGAAACTTGTTTTAGTTTGTATCTCAAAAAAATAGTGAGCTGCGGACTCCATCATTGAACATTACCTTACCTGTATCTAAATGAAGACTATCATCCTGACAAATGACAATAACAAGGATGAATAAAAGAGGGCGGCGTTTCAGCCAATTTAAGCCACACCCTCTCAGGACCCCGGAGAAAACTCATCCTGTATATATCTATTTACATATGTAAAGAGAATATACCGACGGCTGAGCGGAACAACATCGTATCTCAGAATTTGGTTCAGCAATATCGTATCTCAGAATTTGTTCCAAAAACATCGTATCTCAGAATTTGCTCCAAAAACATCGTATCTCAAAATTTGGTCCAACAACATCGTATCTCCTATATCTTATACACAGAGATACGATGTTCTTGAACCAAATTTTGAGATACGATGTTTTTGGAGCAAATTCTGAGATACGATGTTTTTGGAACAAATTCTGAGATACGATATTGTTGAACCAAATTCTGAGATACGATGTTGTTCCGCTCAGCCGTCGATACTCTCTTTAAAATTTAGCGCGCTTCGCATGCTCCACGCGCGCTTCTATAACACCTGCTAGATGTCCCGTTGAGTATTAAATGATAAGGAATCGACAGGTAAACAGAGTTGTGTGAGAGAGATAGATAGAGAATAGAATTATAAGAGAGAGCACGTGCTAAGATTAAAGATACGTAAAGATAATTGATTGTTATAAATAATATAGGTGATTAAAGCGGAGTTGTGAAAGAGAGACGAATAATTGACCTTAATTGTCGTTTCTCTTATTTACAGGTAACTTGTAATTTGTGTATATATTGTAAATAGTAACACCGGTTATAATATAAAATCTCTTATTTACAGAGAAACAAATTTTGGTTTACTTAATCGGACAACCCCAACCTCTGATATAAAAAGATATTATACATATAATCACGTTAAAACAAAACCTCGTTAATATTTACTATGAAAATATACTATATAATCATCCTCGTCACAATTAAACGTGAACGACACAGAATATGGGTCGTTGCGGTGAAGTGAAAAAAGGAAGAAAACTGAGGAAGAAAAAAAAAATATATATATATATGGGGCATTCCAAGTGAAACCGGCGAACTATCTCCCTCACCCCCTACAATTTTTGTCGCTTATTTTTTTTTGGCTTCTATGTCACCCCAAATGAGCTACAATTTTTTTCAGATTCCCCCCCCCCCCCCCTCCCCCCCTCCTTGTCATCGCGCCGTGTTTTTTTTCTCGTTGATGCAAGAGGAAACATCAAAAACGACCTTTTGTAGAATAATGATTTTTTCTTTACAAATCCTGCACCTAAAAACAGTAAGTTGTTTCATGCTTTAAAAGTGGGCCGAAGCCTGCCAGTATTTTTTTTTGTCAACTTCGATTTTTCGAAAAATCGAAAATTTTTTAAATTTTGAATTACAATCATCGGGTAACTCAATCTCGGATATTCTCAAAATGTGGAATAGACTACGCCGGCCCGTTCACGATTAAGGTCTCGCGGAATAAGACCGGAAAGGCCTACCTATGTCTCTTCGTTTGTTTAGCTACAAAGGCCGTACATTTAGAAGTAACCGCTGACCTGTCGACTATGGGATTTTTGAACGCGTTAAAGAGGTTTATTGCACAGCGCAGAATACCGTCAGAATTATTCTCCGATAACGGCACAAACTTTGTAGGTGCTAACAACGAATTGAAAGAGCTCGCAACATTCTTGAAAACGAAACCACACGGGTCCGCCGTGTTAGAATACTGTGCTCAACAGTCTGTCAATTGGAACTTCATTCCACCATACGCACCTCACTTCGGAGGTCTCTGGGAGGCAGGCGTGAAATCGGTCAAAACGCATCTACGAAAGATAGTTGGCAATGCCTCACTCACGTTTGAGGAGTTGAACACGGTGTTTTGTCTAATCAAAGCTTGCTTAAATTCACGGCCGCTATCACCTATGTTAAACGATCCTAGTGATCTGACACCGCTTACTCCGGGACACTTCCTAATAGGACAACCGCCCACCACCTTACCTCAGGTAGAGCTCGACGTTCCCGTAAACAGGTTAACTAGATACCAGCGGATCGTGCAATTGAAGCAACAGTTTTGGTCGCGATGGAGTCAAGAATATTTCGACGGCTGAGCGGAACAACATCGTATCTCAGAATTTGGTTCAACAATATCGTATCTCAGAATTTGTTCCAAAAACATCGTATCTCAAAATTTGGTCCAAAAACATCGTATCTCAAAATTTGGTCCAACAACATCGTATCTCCTATATCTTATACACAGAGATACGATGTTCTTGAACCAAATTTTGAGATACGATGTTTTTGGAGCAAATTCTGAGATATGATGTTTTTGGAACAAATTCTGAGATACGATATTGTTGAACCAAATTCTGAGATACGATGTTGTTCCGCTCAGCCGTCGATTTGTCTGAACTCCAACAGCGCTCGAAGTGACGCCAGCCGCGAAACATTAAAGAACTCACGGGCGCGATGGTTTTGCTAAAGGATGATAACTTGCCTACTATGCAGTGGCGCATCGGCAGAATCATAGAAGTCCATCCAGGAAAGGATGGCAAGGTTAGGGTCGTAACGATACGAACACGCAATGGGCCAACGAAAAGAGCCATTACAAGGGTGTGCTTATTACCAATTCCTAAGGACGATGAATACTAAGCGCCTAGACTTATAAGCAACGAACTTACGTGTGTAGATTTAAGGTGAAGTGCCGTGTGTGATAGGTTAAGCATTAACATTGAAAGTAAGAACTTTCAAGGCGCGCAGGATGTTCGGTCCTCAAAGCCCGAATAGATTTAATTATGAGTAATTCCTAGAAGTACGAAAACGTCATAGAAGGGAAGGCAGGCCGGGGTAAAACCCAACGTCCCAAGTGTCCTGCACATGTCTGGCGTGGAGACGTGTCACAACGATAGCCGTGCTTGGGAAAAGTCGCCGGGAAAGAACGTCTATAAACTTAACAATAGATAGCCAACTTGGGCTGAATAAAAAGATATTTCGAACGGGAAAAACCCATGCACGGAGTGACCCGGCAGAACGTTGGGTCCTCGCGGTGAGGCAAGGGCCATAAAACGCCGGTCGGTACCGGGTGACACAAGGTCCGCGAAAGGTCCCAAGATCGCCACCACCCCCCAAGCGCGGGTAGGTCCCGTCCTGCTTTCCCCAACGGCGGAAAACCCGCTCCTACCCTTACTCCTACGTAGAGTAAGCACATAGTGTTTAAAGTTAGTTAATAAGGAACCAGCGAGCAAGGAGGTCCACTTGTACCGCCTTGTACTCGCTGCTCTAGCCGACTCCCGATATCTACACGTATGAGCGGATCCACGTCACTTCACTCAAAAAAAAAACCGTCAAGTCACAGATTTTTACGCCATTCAAGGTATCTTTATAACTATGTAAAAAAAAATACAACTTCAAGGAATTTGAAAAATTTTCAAAAATGGCGGAGTTAGAGCTATGTGAATTTTCGTAAACCTCTGTTGCACCGCTATGTTTAAAAATTCATATCTCCGAAAGTATACATCGGAGCGAACTGATCTTTAGATCATTTTGTACGCAAAAGAATGCGCTTTCATACAAAAAATTTAAATTCCCAAAAAAAAATTTTTTTCAATTTTTTTTCGTCGTTTTTTTTTTTTTAATTTTACTGCTATTTCCGCGGGACTCACAAAAATTCATGGAGATAATTTTTTTTGGATACCTGAATTCTTCCCCTTCAATCCTAGAAAAAAAAAATTATGGAGAAAATACCTGGGCCGAAGAAAACAAATAAAACGTCTCGTCGCGCGTCGCCGCGCTACTCCCGCAAGTTCCTTGTATTGCATAGTGGAGTTAAATTTCATTGGATGCTTCTCTACTTACCCAGGCTATACATTCTCCGAATATAGTTATTTAACCACCTTAGCCCTTTCGTACCCGTCTACCGTTACTGTTTTTTCAGAATTACATATTATACCTGTCCTGAAAATTCCAGTACGGTTATGGTTCGTTGAACACACCCGTGCTGTTCACCGTTACCAAAATCTACGATAAACTCAGTCTTACGACAAACTTGCAATTGAACAGTCGACAACTCTTTCGTTATCGAAATGCCGAGAAATAATTGTTGTAATCCGTTGGGCCTGCCAAGGCATTCGAAAAATTTACGCCCGGTAACACAGTGGATGTGCGATAAAGTGACATCGATCACACACGGTGGCCTGATTTGTGATACTTGTCGGCTGATGTTAAAGGACAATGCAGTGCCTAGTACGTCGAAGCAAACTGTGACCGAAATTAGTTCAACATCGTCATCAAACGAGGGTCAATCCGGAAATTCCTGTGTCAATTTTCCCGACGTTGATAGAATAAATGTAATCTCTGCTATCAATTCGTCATTGACAAGCTTAGGTGAATCACCAATACCCATAAAAAAATCAAAACGGTTTCGGAGAAAGTAGGGGTATTCGGAAAACTTTCAACTGCATTCAACCAAAATTTTTCCGACTGTGTACCCACGAATAGCGAGAGTGCCGATTATAACGAGTGGTTAACTCAGTTGAAAGATAGATTTAACAAAACAGATGATAAGACATTCAGGTTGACCATTCTTACTACTCTTCCAAAAAGTTGGAGCGTGGGAAAAATCGAGGCAGAGTTCAACGTCACAAATCATATGGCTCGCACGGCGAAAAGGTTAGCTAAAGATATAGGAATATTTTCCTCACCAAATCCGAGGCCTGGCAAGACGATATCGTCTGAAGTTGTATCACTCGTAGTAGAATTTTATCGAAGTGAAGAGGTCAGTCGCATTACACCAGGTCAAAAAAGCTGCGTAACCGTTGAAAGAAATGGTGAAAAAGTATCGGTTCAAAAGCATCTCATGTTGAATAATCTGAGAAAATTGTATCGATTGTTCCGGGATCGTTATTCAGATAAAAAAATCGGTTTTTCCAAATTTGCAGAGTTGCGCCCGAAAGAATGTATTTTAGCAGGACCGAGTGGCACACATACCATGTGTGTTTGTACCTATCACCAGAATGTAAAGCTGATGATGATGGGTGCAAATATTAGTGATTTAGTTAAGAAAGGAGCTGTGAATTTTCCGACCTACCAGCATTGTTTAGCTCAAATCGTGTGCAATCCATCACAGCCACAGTGTCATTTAGGAGCATGCTCAAATTGTCCTGGTGTGAATATCATCAAAACATCGTTGCAAGAAACCTTCGCAAATAATTTCACCAAAGATGTTACTTTTAAACAGTGGATATCAGTGTATCGAACGGCTTTGGAGACACTTACCAAAAAATCCGAGGATTTTATAGATAACTTCTGTGATCAATTGTCAAAATTGGTTGCACATGATTTCATTGCGAAGCAGCAAAGTAGTTATTGGCAGAATATGAAAGAGAGCTTGAAAGTTGGCGAATTTTTAGTATTATGCGATTTCGCTGAGAATTATGCATTTGTTGTACAAGATTCCACGCAAGGTTTTCACTAAAGCAATAATCAGGCGACTATTCATCCAATCGTGGTTTACTATAAAAGTTACGGTGACGACCAGTTGAGACATTTTAGTTTTGTGGTAATTTCAGAGCATCTGAAACATAATACAGTCGCGGTTCATTTATTTCAAAAAAAGTTAATCAACTTTATGAAAGAGAAGTTTCAAAATTCAATTCCTATAGAGAAAATAATTTATTTCTCCGATGGAGCAGCTTCCCAATATAAGAACAAAAAGAATTTCATAAACATAAAACATCATTTTGAAGACTTTCAATGCCAAGCCCAGTGGCATTCCTTTGCTACATCACATGGCAAAGGGCCGTGTGACGGGGTAGGTGGAACTGTGTTGGCGATTCCGATGCTATTCAAACACCGCTGGATCTATATAATTGGGCATGTTCTTATTTTCGCAGCATATCTTTCGCGTACTGTACGTCTGCAGAATATCAAGCGGAAGAATCTATTTTACAAAATCGATTCGATAAAGCATTGACAGTTCGTGGCACTCTGAAATTACATGCGGTTATTCCAATATCCCATAAACTCGTCAAAACAAAATTATTTTCAGTATCAGAAAAATTTGAGTCGATGAAAATTATGAATTGATTTCAAACGGAGGTGTCCTACTAAGTGTCATCCAGCGAATCATCGGTAAAAACATCGGCCCTTTTCAGAGCCACCAAAATATTGCAAAAGATCCATCAGTCATAACTCCACTATGCAACACAACGAACTTGCGGGAGTAGCGCGGCGACGCGCGACGAGACGTTTTATTTTTTTTCTTCTGCCCAGGTATTTTCTCCATAAATTTTTTTTTTTAGGATTGAAGGGGAGTAGATAGGCTAGGCGCGTTCTGGACCAACGCGTGTTAGTGCACACGTACACGCACACACATGCATGCCTCCGCCGTGTCCGTGTGAGGGTGATGGAGGGGGTTGATAGGATGACATCATGCTCGCTGATGCCTGTTAGCTTGTTCAGACCTGTCAAAATGACGTCACACCCCTAAAGATGGCGGCACGCACCCTTAATATGACGTCACACACCCTTAATATGACGTCACGTACCCTAAGATAGACGTCACGCGCCCTCAGTATGACGTCACATACCCTAATTCTAACCCTTGCTTCCAGAAGCTTCCTCAAGGTCAAGTTCCTGGAATTTTTCGGCACCCTGTGAGATTTGATACCCCTGCGCAAAAACCTGCAGATGCAAGTCCTAGCTAATGATTCGTGGAAACAAACGGTTCTTGGAATTTTTCGGCACCCTGTTGGAAGTTTTTGAGGGATCGAGTTACTTTGCGTGTTAAAATGCAAAATTATGATAAGATTTTCAGAAAATTAGTTCTCGGAAAGACTCTGGAAGGTTCTAGATTTTTAGGAATTAGTGGAGGGGTTGTTAGCTATAAAAGGGTAAAAATTTGCTATGGGACATCTCATTCTACAATCATTTCTCGAATGGTTCAAACCACTCTTAAACGTCGTGAATTAAAAGTGCGACTTGAGCTGCTCATAAAGAACATCAACGAGGTGAAAAGCTTGATTCATACAAGATCAGAAATCAACCGTCTTACGAAAAAACTTGAAACCATAAAGATTTGACTAAAAAACATGGATCTCTCTGCAATTAACAAATTGGGTCGCTTGGAAGAATTCCTACCGACGAAGAAGTTAAGTGATCTGCAGGTGTTCGAAAACTATCCCATTACCGATCTTCGACAAGTTCAAACCAAATTTGGAGTCAGGATAGTGGTGGATGTGGACAACAGATTTTGCATCTTCTTACCGGCTCGAATGGCGAAAATTTTGAAGGATGACAACGACTTGCTGCAGAAAATGAGAGAAGCTGCTGATGAGAACCGCTTACAAATGAAGTACCTTGGTGGACAATATAATCAAGTCGAATTCAACTACATATAAACACACACACACACAAACACACACCATGATATCTGATATATGATGTACCTATATGATACACCCACGCTTCCATACATACCTATGTATGATATACCTATGTGATGCACCTGCACATATATATGATATACCTATATGATACACCTATACCTTCATATACCTATATATGATATACCTATATGATACACCTATACCTATGTGATATACCTATACAGGGTGAGTCACGAGAAACTCCGAGAATGGGAGGAGCCTCATTGCCGAATAAGCCCCCGCCCTTAAACCAATCGAACAAATAACAGGTAATGATAATAGGAACTGTGTAAGCATAACATCTATTGTTGATGCGTACAGTCTTCACAATTGGGCTTTCCAACTTTGACACAACATGACAGTCATGTTTGATAACAAATTTAACGATGCTTATCAGCAACCATCTCTGCCAGTTGTATCAGAGCAGTCGACACAGTCAGTACCCTTAACACATTCAGTGTCAAGTTCAAAAGTAAAGTCGATTACTAGCTGATCTTGTTTTCATTATCATTCCTTGCTATGTACCTTGATTCTGATGTTATGCTTACACAGTTCCTATTATCATTACCTGCTATTTGTTTGATTGGTTAAAGGGCGGGGGCTTATTCGGCAATGAGGCTCCTCCCATTCTCGGAGTTTCTCGTGACTCACCCTGTATATGTATATGAGTATGATTTAATATAAGAAATTATTAATAAACTACGTGTTCATTACACTACCTCGATAGATGTCAATAATCACATATACTGACCTGAAGACTAATATACTTATTCAGATTTTTTTAGTTATGCTATGAATACGACAAGGAATAGGATTTTGGTTAGAGTAGGGTACATAACATGCGTTGCAATAATAGATTGAAAGTTTAATTTTCAGTATATAACTTTTATTTTGTAAACTGTACGCACGTTTTTATAATAATGTTTACTTAAAACTTTTTTTATTGCAACATTTGAGAAGTTTACATTTTTCGGAACCACCAGCTCCCATCCGCCCGCTGGAGTAACTCAGCCATCGTACCTCTGTACTCCGTTAGCATCATTGTATGCGGCGGCTGGTTTGTAGCCAATTGAACCATGAAACGGACAGACTCCATCAGCTCCTCCAATTCAATAGCTGAAATATTAGCTGTCCACTCATTCGGCACACGGACGTTAAATTGTGGTAAACTGTCCATTTCTGAAAAATAATTAACAGACAGATTTACACCAATTTTCTAGGCTGCGTTAAACCACCTCTAATCTTTCATGAAAATTTTAAAAGATTCATGTGTCATACAAGAAAAGACACAGGTACATGAACGTACATTATAATTCATGACAACTTGAAACAAAATTCTATTGATTTTATCAACTTTTTGGTATTAATCACAGTATACGTTACACTCACCTATGTTTTTTTCACTTGAAACACACAAAAAAATTTTCACTGAGGTTGATGACAGGTTGACTGATGGTTGGTGCTCGTTTAAATAGCAGAGTAAGACTGACGTGCTGGTACATGGATTAGGCTCTTCATATATACCCCTCATGTTTAGGGTTAAAATCATAAATAAGATAGCATGAGAGCCACGTGCAGTTTCGCGAACGATCCCGGTCCTGCTCACAAGAGTCGTAGATGTAACTAAATACCGTAGCGCAAAACTTTCGAACGTTCTCACATACTTATCGATGTAACTGATACGATAGCAAATAGGCACTGGAAACTTCCATGGTAGTTGAATCATGAACCAAGTGTTGCTTCACGAATATTCTAGAATATCTCTTGAGAAAATTTTCAACGAAATGTAGGTATACTGACAAACTTATCATTTGTAAAAAAGAGTTATTCGGAGGAAACAAATTCTATCTTTTGCTTCCATTATCACTTTACTTGCTATAAGTCTTAGTTTTGAAAAAAATTGGATGAAAAAAGGTTTCTCGCGCAAACGAGATACATATAGGTATCACATTACAAGATTCTTAGAATTCATCGGTGAAGCTGACCTATAAAATGACCACCCTGCAATGTGAGCGCATCATTCAAGTTTACACTTCCATAGCATACAATTGTTATTAGTGAAAAAATGGACGCAGCTAAATGTCTTAAACTTATTAGCATTATGCAAAATGCTTATGGAATTTTGAAAAAGGCATAATCAACTACCGAAGTACAAAAATGGATAAGATTCGGGACTCAGAATATCAGACTTTTGAATAAAATCTTGCGAAAATCCGCTTCAACGGTCGGGGAAAAAACGAGAATTTTGACCACAATTGGAATCCTAAAGTCGTTAAGAGCGCGGTTTGAGCAATGTCGAAAAAGAGGGGAAGGTGTAAGGAAATTGCGGAGAAGTGACAGGGTAAAGTGGGAAGATCTGGAGTCAGCTTTCGATGGAAGAATAAGAACGGGAGTCATAGCGAATCTGCAACACAAAGATCTGGAACATTTTCTGGATGACTCAAAAAAACTAATTATCTCCAGATTGAAGAATATTCTCCGCAAAAAAGGCAACTTGAAAGTCAATGTAGTTTTGTCCTGTAAATTCAATACTCTGAAAAGCGGTGAAATTATCGAAGAGATGAAGTTTTTCAATACCAAAAACGAAGCTATTCTACCAGCGACGAACATGGATGAATGGTTCGACGAAAATGTCAGGGAGAAATTATTAGTCAAGATAGACGACTTCCAGGAAAAAGATTCGGGATGGTCTTTGTCTGAAATTATAAATCTGACTGTGAATATCAACAAATATGTACCACTGCGAGGAGGCATATCTACTTACACACCGTTACCCAAGTATATGAGGTATTCCATGCCAAGTGAACCAATCGTTGACCCTCACCTCTTCAAAAACTGACGCCGATTTTTCTGGTGATGAAGGAGTAGAAAAAAATATTTCCTGAATTTTTTCAGAATTTTCGGATGACAGCCGATGTTCTATATGATTTTCTTCTCTTTTTTTGGTTTTTTATGCATAACTCCCGTTCTTTTTCATCGATTTCCATCAATGAAAAACGAAAATTTTCGTTTTTCGGTCGACTTACAGAATAAATTTTTTTCATATTTTCATTCTCGCTTTCTGATGCCTAAGTCGTGAAAAGTTCGGAAAAATAACAAAAAAATTGAGTTTTGACCACTTATGACGGTCTCGATTTTTTTGAAAAAAATTACCAAGATTCCTACTCTCAAAACGATTTTTTTGAGCCGTGCCAAATCATGGGCAGAGCACTGGATCCAATTTATTTCGTGGTTTTTCTGTAAAATTTTTCTCATTCTCTATATCGATGTTGACATTGAATGTTCGAAAAAGTTATTAAAACATCAAATGATCATAATTTTTGCTCAAAATGGCACTAAATTAACATCAAAGATTCATCGCGTTCGTTGTGGATCATTTTTATCCTTTTATTCAATCATTATTCTTATGAAAAATGATCCACAACGAACTCGATGAATCTTTGATGTTAATTTAGTGCCATTTTGAGCAAAAATTATGATCATTTGATGTTTTAATAACTTTTTCGAACATTCAATGTCAACATCGATATAGAGAATGAGAAAAATTCTACAGAAAAACCACGAAATAAATTGGATCCAGTGCTCTGCCCATGATTTGGCACGGCTCAAAAAAATCGTTTTGAGAGTAGGAATCTTGGTAATTTTTTCCAAAAAAATCGAGACCGTCATAAGTGGTCAAAACTCAATCTTTTTGTTATTTTTCCGAACTTTTCACGTCTTAGGCATCAGAAAGCGAGAATAAAAATATGAAAAAAATTTATTCTGAAATTCGACCGGAAAATGAAGATTTTCGTTTTTCCTTGATGGAAATCGATGAAAAAGAACGGGAGTTATGCATAAAAAACCAAAAAAAAGGGAAAAAAATCATATAGAACATCGGCTGTCATCCGAAAATTCTGAAAAAATTCAGAAAATATTTTTTTCCACTCCTTCATCACCAGAAAAATCGGCGTCAGTTTTTGAAGAGGTGAGGGTCAACGATTGGTTCACTTGGCATGGAATACCTCATATACAAGATAAGAAGGCGGTGGTGAATATTATGAACGACGATCTGTACTGTTTTCTCTGGTCAGTCACAGCAGCCCTTTTCCCGGCGGGTAGCCATGTCAGTAGAACGACTTCTTACCCACATTTTAGCTCAGTGCTGAGGTATGAAGGTTTGAATTTTCCCATGAGTCTTGATAAAATTTCAAAATTTGAAAAATTGAACGGTTTGTCGATTAACGTTTACGGTATAGACGACCACGAAATAGTACCCGTTTATTTAAGTCGAGAAAAATCAGACAAGTCTACCATACATCTCCTTATGTTAGAATCTAATGTCGAGTCAAACGGATCTGATGACGCTAACAATACAATTTATCATTTTGCATGGATCAAAAATTTATCTCGACTGTTAAGCTCACAAATTTCAAAACATAAGGGTCATACCTGGTTGTGCGATAGATGTTTGAGTCATTTTCAGTCTGAAAATTTTTTAGTAAAACACAAGCTTGATTGCGCGAATTTAAATAAATGCAAAGTAATATTACCAGACGAAAAGGATAAAATCTTGAAATTCAAAAACTTTAAATATAAAGAAAATGTTCCGTTTTGTATTTACGCCGATCTCGAATGTCTCTTGCAATCGGTTGACGATACATCTGAGAATAGAAGGGTATATGAAAAACATGTCCCGTATAGTATCGCTTACTATTTACATTGTACCTTCAACGATTCAGTTTCCAAATTTAGAGTCAACCGTGGAAAGGATTGTATAGAATGGTTTGTAAGCGAGTTGGAGAGTTTGGCTCATGCTTTAGAACCTTATTTCAAGTGTGTGATCCCGATGGAATCTTTGAGTCATTAACAAAAACAAGCGTTCGATACAGCTAAGATTTGTCATAATTGTGAAAAACCGTTCGCACCTCAAGACGTGAAACATCGCGATCATTGCCACTTCACAGGCAAGTATCGTGGTGCAGCGCATGAAGGTTGCAATTTGAATTACAAGAATTCGCACATCATTCCGGTGGTCTCTCATAACTTATCGGGCTATGACTCACACTTTTTGATTAAAACATTAGCAACAGCTTTCGAAGGACCCGTCACTCTCTTACCGGTTAACAAAGACAAATATATATCATTTACAAAAAGTGTAAAGGGAACATCTATACATTTTAGGTTCATTGATTCGTTCCGGTTCATGCCGGGCAGTCTAGAAAAATTAGCGTCTTATTTAAATGTTGATCAGAAATTAATTTCGCGTAAGTATTGTAGGAGCGTCGAAGAATTTCAGTTATTGACGAGGAAAGGTGTACTTCCATACGAGTATGTAAACAGTTGGGAAAGCCTTGAAGAAGTACAGTTACCACCAAAAGAAAAATTTCATTCAAAATTAAACGATTCAGATATTTCGGAGGATGACTATTTGCACGCGTGTAACGTTTGGCAAACTTTCCAGATCAAAACTTTGGGTCAATATTCAGATTTGTATTTACAAACGGATGTGCTTCTTTTAGCGGAAATTTTTCAAAATTTCAGGAATAATTGTTGGTCCACTTATAATTTAGATCCGTTACATTATTATACGGCGCCGGGTTTATCGTTCGACGCGATGCTCAAGTGCATGGGTGTTGAGCTCGAGCTTCTTATCGACGTTGATATGTTATTGTTTATAGAACGAGGAATTCGAGGCGGAGTTGCCCAATGCTCGAACAGATACGCTGAAGCTAATAACAGATATATGGGATCGGCATTCGATCCGCGTCAGGAAAAATCGTACCTCATGTATTTTGACGTTAATAATTTATATGGTGCAGCTATGAGTCACTTCTTACCGTACAGCTCCTTCGAATGGGTGTCAAATTTCCAAGGTTTTGATGTTTTAGCAGTTTCAGATGAATCTCCTATAGGTTACATACTTGAAGTAGATTTAGAATATCCGCGAGAACTTCAGGACTCTCACAAAGACTTACCATTGTGTCCAGAGCATTACGCACCACCTCTGTCGAGATGTAAGATATCTAAATTAACAACTACCCTTTTCTCAAAAAAGCGGTATGTCGTTCACTATAAAGTTTTGAAACAGTGTTTGAGTTTGGGTATGAAGTTAGAGAAAATCCATCGGGTATTAAAATTTAAACAAGCACCGTGGCTTCAAAAATATATAGATTTGAATACTGAATTGCGGAAAAAGTCTAGCAATGATTTCGAAAAAAAATTTTATAAACTCATGAATAACGCCGTATTCGGAAAAACAATGGAAAACGTTAGAAAACATAGAGATGTACGGTTGATTACAAAGTGGGATGGGAGACACGGAGCAAGAGTGCTTATCGCTAAGCCAAACTTTCATAGCTGTACCGCATTCGGTGAAGATATGGCAATAATTGAATTGAGCCGGACGAAAATCAAATTCAACAAGCCTATATATGCAGGATTTTCTATTATGGATCTTGCTAAAACCTACATATATGATTTTCATTATAATTATATAAAAAGTAGATTTGGCAACCAAGCAAAGCTTATGTATACTGATACGGATAGTCTTATATATCACTTTACTGTACCCGATATATATGAGCTCATGAAAAGTGATTTGGATCGATTTGATACTTCCGACTATCCTCCGGAGAATATTTATAGGATGCCGCTAGTCAACAAGAAAGTATTGGGATTGATGAAAGACGAGAATAACGGGAAGATAATGACCGAGTTTATAGGTTTAAGAGCTAAATTATATTCCTTCAAGGTTCTAGGTGAAAATAGAGAGCAGAAACGTGCCACAGGAGTCAAGGGGGCTACACTAAAAACCATAACTTTCAATGATTACATTGAATGTGCTATGCAGCATCAAAATCTGATAAAAAGTCAGAATTTAATTCAAAGCAAGAATCACCAGATTCATACGGTGACGCAAAGGAAGATAGCGCTGAGCTGGAACGACGACAAGAGGATCATATTTCCTCATACTACCGACACGCTTCCGTGGGGTTATGATACATGTAAATAAACTGTACATAAGGTGTATGATATATATTAAAGATTTATTCATTCAATAAAAAGCTTACAAGTCAGACTTATCTATCCAACTGGTATGTGTATTATCGAAACCTAACCACTTCACAAACAGCTTGTTTCCACGTTTTTTAAGCACCTTCTCCACCAGGTAGATGTCGGAGTTCTTGACTTTGAGAAGTTCCTGTTCGTAGAAACCACCTGCTATAGGCTGATCCTGATAGTCTTTGAGCTTGTACTTGACTGGGTTGGTATTGGCTACTTGTACAATCGTAAATATTTCGGTCGTCCAATTCGGTGTATAGCCTTTCTCAAAAACATTCTTATATTTGCTAATTCGTACTTTATCTCCAACTTTGAACTTTGCCGGTTTAACGGATCTGCCTTGAACTTTCTGGTATACAGTCTGCAATAATGTCTCTTCATTTCTGGAGAAAACGTCCTTCGGTTTCATGCGAATAGTGCGATGCTTGGAGTTGTTGTAATCCGAAACCAAATCAGATAAGATGTTTGTCCACTTGTCATTTCCCTGCAGGCTGAACTGCATCCACATTTTGTTTATCAGCGTACGATTAAAGCGTTCACAGATCGATGCCTTCAAGTTACTAAAGGTTGAGTATAGCTTGATATTATACCGCCTCATGAGAAAATCGGAATATGCATTATAAAATTCTCCGCCTCTGTAAACGTGTAAATTCTTCGGGATACGTCCCTGTACGAGTACAGATTCCATAGCACTTGCGGTATCTTTACCCGTCTTACTCTTCATTGGCACGGCCCAGGCATACTTTGAAAATATATCGATAATGGTGAGCATGTATTTGTAGCCTTTGTTTTCTCCTGCGTACGGGGCCATATCAACGAGATCCGCTTGCCAGGTTTCGTCCAAACCACGAACATCTACACGACGACGCTGATAATTCTTTCTGGCTGGCTTATGCAGCTCCGTCACGAGCGCTAATTTTTTCTCGTTCATTTTCCAATGCTGTCAATCTGGTGTCCAAGCTGAGAATGACCTTGGAGTTGCGAACCGACAACTCTTCTGCCGATTCGATATCACCACTCAGGTTTTGAAAAGCAGCTATCGTACGGGAGTACGAGACGGCTATCGCTGAGCGGATTTCCTCTCTCAAAGCGTCGATTTCCTGCCGCATGAGTTTCATGGTAACAGCCTCATTTTGCTGCACGGGATCGGCTACGTTGCACAGTCGTTTATTATCTATATCGTAATGTCCGTCAGCGGTGAATTTGAATCCAACAGCGGGAGGACCCCGACCGCCTGGAGCCGTAGCCTTGTCCAACTGTCGTCCAAACACATCGACGCTCATCGTGGAAATGATGGTGGAAACGATGAGGGGGTGCTTAATGAATGATGCCAGCTTCGCGCAATTCTTCGATTATCGTTACGATTTCGTTGGAGTGGCTCGAGTTACCAGCTGCTTGGGAAGCCAGGAGCAAACGAAGACGTTCCACCAGCTCATTGGGGTCGTCCCAGTGAACGTAATCCGTTCCTCTACCTTCTTCGGCAATCATAAGCTCCGGTAGCACACCTTTACCCGTGCGAGGAAGGGGCACGGTGAACGCTTGGGCGATAAATTTCGTAAACTTGGGATTACTCGCATCCCGAATGGGTTGACCAGCTTTGTAGTATTTGCGATGTGCATTTGTGGCAAATACGATTTGCTTATAAGTTTGGATATCATTAGAGTCTATGTAGGTCTCATCGGGTATCTTTTTGAATAATAATTCTAACAAGCCTTTGGTCTTTTTATAAGTTATGTCACCTATATGAATGACGTCATTGCCAAAACTTATCGGTGAGTCACCCATCATTAACTTCCCGTGAGCGAGTGGGCGTACACCGTACACGTTATCTAGATCGCTTGTTTTTATATTCTCATCTCGAAACAATTCAAGATAGTCGTTAGGGGCCTCGGGTTCAGGGTGCGTCGGCTGCAAGGTTGTATCCATTTCATTTTCGTCACTTGGTGTTGAAAAGGAATCGTCTACTCTAGGTTCTTCCTCTTTAATCGGGTAAATCTCTTCTTTGCTTGGTTCATCTTTGATCGGCTCTTCTTTGATGGATTTAGCAGTCGTTTGGGAAACCTTCACCAGTTCTTTCAACGGCGTGACCACTGGTTTAAAAACATCGCTCATCTTCTGTTCAGCGATCTCTTTGCCCGACTTTATCATTCTGTGTTTACGTCGAATCGCCGCGCTGGCTTTGGCGATATGACGCAACACTTCTTTTTGGTCGTGAATTTTTGTGTCCTGCATGTTGACCGAGTCGTATCCAAAACGCTACTGATTCTACGCCCCCGAATTTTCTCCATTTATGCTCACGAAACAGTCAAACCCTTTCCTATATCTACCCTCATTCATCTCACTGTCCTTGTCTATTACGATGAATCCGTACTTATCGTTGTTCCAACAGGCCGAGCACAAGTCTTTGAACTGCGCGTAAGTCATGTCAGTGTTCACATGATCATCGTATACGTGTCTCAAATTCATCTCATCTTGCTTAAATAGGACTAAAAGATTGGTATTGTCACGCACTAGATGTTTGGGGATGCGAGCATAGGTCTGACAAAGATAGGAGCAGTCTACATTTTTGTGTCTCCCCATACAGAAGAAAGCTCTGATGTTATCCTGCTTCTCACAAGCCACGTCATCGAAGACAATGATCGAATTAGGTAGTGCATCGTTTGGTAAAACTACCTGTTCATGCTCGTCAAACGGAAAGTACTCGACACCATCTACACTCTCGATTAACTGCTGCAGGAACTTGTACTTGGGTTGATTCAAAGACTTTGAGTAGATATAGATATTTTCAAATCGCAGTCCGTTAGGGTGTGTTATTAGAGTGAGCAGAGCATTAGTCTTGCCGCAGTTGGACGGTCCGCAAAATACTGCGCGAACGCTGTTTGGTAGCAAATCACCATGCCGTTTTCTAGTTTCGACATCCCGTTGCACGATTTTGTCGAAATTCATTACAGGTAGCTTGACAGGTTGTTTCTCGAACCTCATCTTGACTCTGACTGAAGCCAAACACTATAAACATCGCGTTTATAAAGATGATTCCTCATTCACGTACAGATCGTCGACATGATCGTGCACGAAAGAGTCGGTCGTAAGCGTCGTGGGAAAGGGTTGGTCAACAGGATCATCAACAGTCTCCCGGTAGAGCTGCATATACCCGGTTATCAATACTGCGGACCCGGTACCAAACTAGCGAAAAGACTGGCGCGAGGCGATCCAGGTATCAATCCTCTCGACGCAGCTTGCAAGGAACACGATATCGCCTACTCAAAGAATCGAGAGAACCTCGAAGCTAGAAGTGCGGCAGATAGGATTTTAGCTGAAAGAGCCTGAAAACGGGTTCTTGCCTCGGACGCAAATATCGGTGAGAAAGCAGCCGCCTGGGCAGTGACAAATGCGATGAAAGCGAAAACCAAGCTTGGCATGGGAATCCGGAAGCCGGTGGTATTGAGAAAAGTTATCGATAGTAGATATATAAGGGGGGTTCTGGATATAGATTCCTGCACCGACACATTACCGACATCTTATCCGAGACGCAAACCCTTCATTCTGGAAGGTTCGACAAGAAGGTCATGCTGTAACCCTCGACACCAGGTCGTTCACTCCTATGAATAGCGTCACACACCCTTGAATCGATGGTACACCCGCAATTAATTGAGGCCATACACTCTCAATTTAACGTCACATACACTCAGGTCAACGTCACACGCCTCAAATAAAACTCTAACCGTAAGGATAAGTCGAGGACGGGGGGTCTGCCAGAGTTTTCAGGGATTGAGTCGGCGCGAGTCATTAAAGAGGTGATGACGGAAAGGGGTCAGATGTCATAAATCTTTACACGATAACTGTCTCGCAACTCCTGTATGCAGGTGGTCAAATTTTTTTGCTTATGCACGTGCACTCGACACATACACGGTTACACATACATACACACACCTACCCTACAGAGTCTGCTCATGTATTCGTGCATGAGATGAAGGCAAAAAATAGATACGGCTAATGGAGTGGACCCATTACACTAATTTATGACAAGTGTTCTGACTAATTTATGACAAGTGTTGTGACAAGGTCAATCATCCCCGATTCCTGGAATTTTCCGGCACCCTGTGAGATTTGAGAAGTTCCGAATGCGTGACTTCAGAAAGATCTTTCGGAACGTTGTCGGCTATAAAAGAGCGGAAAATTTAGGATTGACACCTAGTATTCAACGGATCTTCGAGTGGTGCAGAATCTTCTTTTCTGACGTCTCTAAAAAAATCCAGTCTCACAATGGAGATGATGTTGGATGTGCAAGGTTTTCAACAATTGAACAGAGAATTCATACTGAGGGGGCTCGGTGTAATCACTATTCAAGCGGATGAGAAAGGCAAGCAACGTCTGGCTCGCATTCTCTTCAAACCACCATGTTCTTGGGAAACCTTATCGGTCAACTGTAGAGCTACCAACGCTTGGTTGACGCGGAATTATCATGGAATACCGTGGAATGATGGTAATCTGCCTTACGATGATGTGCCGAAAGTAGTGAAAAAAGTTGTCGAGCATGCAAATTATATCTATGTAAAAGGAGAGAAGAAGAAAAAGTGGATCGAAAAAATCATCAACGATGACTCAAAGTTCGTGATCGAATTGGGAGAATTGGGATGTTCAAGTCTTGAAATGCTACAATACATCGAAGTCGTTCATTGGCATGGAGACTATCATGGGAACGTTCCCAGGTATCAGTGTGCTTTCGAAAATGTTCAGCGATTGAAAACTTGGTATTTGACAAAGTGTACTGGCTCCCGTCATAAATCATTGCACACATACCTTCAAGTAGGGAGTTTGAAACGAATGAAGACGGAAGACATCGCATTTTTGTCGAAGGAATTTATCCTCATTCACGCATCGAATATCATCGATGAGATATGGGAGAAACTACCAGAGGCTATGAAGAAGGATAAAGACATCGCAGGTTGCCGAAAATGTCGAATACATTATTGTTCAATGACGGATGAGTTCGATGGACCTACGCCTATGGTTAAAAATTGTCCACAATGTGAAATGAATCGATCAATTTGTATTTACTAAGTATAATTAACAGTAAATGGTTAAATAAATATTGAAAATAATTTTACAACAGTATTACTGCTGACTTTTTCATGTGCCCTCTCGTATTCAGATCTCCATCCTTGTCTTTCCTCCCTATAAGCTTACTCTAGAATAATTAGATACCGCTGAGCAGCATAACTGCTCAGGATGGTTATGATTTAGACGACACATGTATATATTTATTGAAAAAAGTTTTATTTGTAGAAATACATTGATATACAGTTTAAGTAATTATGGACTTATACCAATTTCTTGACTCCACCACTTATGGGATTGTATTCAACTACTCGATCGTGTAAGATCAAACAGTATGCTGACGTATCAGCAGGAAAGTTATCTTTGGCTTCAAACTCGAGACGAACGTCTACTGGTCCAAACTTAAGCGACTCATTTTGTTTTGAACAGTCAACGAGGAATAGGGGAGCGTACTGTAGAAATTCAGTCTTCTTCAGCAACGGTTCAGGTTCCTTGCCGTAATAGGAGGTTTGGAAATTTGCGAACATCTCGTACAACAGAGCATACTGATTATGACTCATATCGAGATTCAGGTTCCCGTATGGATAACATTGAGAATTCAAGAAGAGCTTAACATCTGTGATATTGCAGTGATCGAAATGGCTAGCGTTTTCATTCAGCTTATTCTTCCGGCTTGTTTGGAAACCCAGTATAACGTAGCGAGGTTTTTGCAGCTGCGGAAGTGGTGGGCAGTACAGGATATTCGTACAATTCCCAATTGCGAAAACTTATCGAGATCGGCGCGTCTTTCTCGATAAAACTTAACAGCTGTATTTTTCGCTCATCCGAGAGCTTAACATATGGTAACAACCATTCGACTTTATCGATCAGGATTTTGTAATCCTCATCTTGAGTTTGCAGAACCGCGTTTGCATCGGTCTTTGATCGAGTCAAGATCAACTCATGTTTGGCGTTGACGATTATC
Organism: Macrophya alboannulata; assembly: GCA_949628255.1. NCBI lineage: Eukaryota > Metazoa > Arthropoda > Insecta > Hymenoptera > Tenthredinidae > Macrophya > Macrophya alboannulata. Next base: position 28,008,018 of record OX451206.1, on the reverse strand, counting down.
TTGCGATAGTCTTCGGCGAACCCTAGCATCATCTTCAACGGTATGCATACATCGAAGTTACCAGCGGCATGGCTTGCATTCACATTAAGCCAACCAGCATTCTCCATCATCCAATTCTGCCCAGGTCTCAGAGAAGGGTAACCTTTCATAAGACTGGTGAGACCGACGTTCTTGCTCCTATCGATCTCAATAGCATTTATCTCGTACCGCATTTCTTCAAACAGATGACAAACACCGTTGTTGACCAGTGTTGAGGCAGTCGACGGAGTTCCATCAGCCTTGACTATCTTCCCATACACATGCAACGAACTCTTGCACGGTGATACGCACAGGTCTTGGTGTTGAACAGCGATACGAATCTCGTCACTGTTATTGAAACTCGATGAGGCATAAGGTTTGTGTGCGTGAACCTCGTAATGTGCGATAGACTCGTCAAATACGATGGGTGTTTGAATGTCTAAGATTTCCTCCTCCATGGTATACAGCAGATGACACAGATGCGAGCGAATCGTAGTTTTACTTTACGAAAATTCCTCTTCCAAAAGGTATGACCTTGAGACCCAAGCTTTTCAGAAGCAGCACGTTCTGAGGTGTCAGCTCTTTGAGAACCGGTTGACGACTAACTTGTTTGGGGCATCTCACCTTACTAATATAACTAGTTCTGTTATAAACTATTCCCATTATTGAGCCTTGATATGCAACCTCACAGTTATAACCTCTCCACGGAAATTGACCAAATCCCCGTCTTGATCGACTATACGGAGTTGGATGTGATCTATGGTTCTTACGGTGACTGGCAAGTAAATGACGTGAGACGGTACTTCAATGATCTTATATCCAGGTGGAACGACGGGAAAAAACTCATGAATGGTGTGTACTTTGCGCTCATTGACGTAGGCACCCGTTGTAATGTTACACTCGACTCGTAGTGCGTTAACTTTGAGGATCGTCACAGGAAGGTCAGACTCGCGAACTCTATCAGCTTTCAGAATACGTGGAGTGAAACCTAATAGGTCACCTATAGAATCGTCTGGTAGAAAATTTACAGGGTGACTGCATTTAATTTCGCTACACAATGTATTATTATTCGGTTTGATGTTGATGGCGATACCCGTATGCAGTAATACACCCTGTACATAGTTCTCGATATCCTCTATTTCATAGCTGCCGGTAGGTATAGTTACTACTTGTTCACCGACATAAATCTTGTTGTGGCCAACGTCTACGTTAGGAATAGAATTAAAAGTCAGTAATTCAACGAGACCAACGGAGTAATTCTTAAAAGGGGAAAGTTCAATAGGAGGAAAGTATTGAGTCTCAAGGACCGAGGAGTTCCCCGATACGGTTAGTGTGAGCGAATCGTCCATGACTACTGCGAAAGTCAAACTGATTTCGTGGAATTACGTCCCATGGTTATATAGAAACTCGAGACACAAGTGACCACAGTTGAACGTATCATAGTCTTGATATCTTCCATGGTTATATTTGACGCTACCAACGCCAAGGTATCTGACGAGGTCTGACGGTGGACGAAGGTTACCGAAACTGTCAAAGTAAATGACTTCGTCTCCGTTCTTTCGGTACGCGACCCAATGTGTTCCAGGACCATCTTTATCATCTAGATTGACGATCGCTGATTCACACCTACGCGGTCCGTCCTTAGGCAAATCATTACACATAAACACGCCGCGGAAATGTGGAATGTTCAGGATCGTCGCGTACTTCAGCAGATCCGCGTCAGTTAGCGCCCGTCGCGGTAGCGTCACTTTTAGTTTTTTGACTGTTGTTTCAAATGAATACCTAACCCCTTCCTATACGGTTTCAGGTGAAGCCCCTTGCCTAGAGCGATAGCTTCCATAGTTTTGTTGTGCCGTTGACTCTCTTCCAATTGTCTCTTGGCGGAGCTTGCGTCATTCACCGCTTTTGCAATACCTGCTGCACCACCAGCTAATGCACCCGTTGCACTGAGCCCGGCAAAAAGGGGTATTAGAAACGGTAAAAAGCCACCAACTTTAGATGGAACAGGTAGAATTCGTGGAGAACGCACATTTCTTTCACCCCCGGCCTTTCTAACAACTCCTCGCGCACCCTTCAATGCGGACTTGATGGCTACTTGCGCAGTCTTGCCTGGAACCATGGACCGTTTGGCAGCATCGATAACTTTTCTCAATACCACCGGCTTCCGCATTCCCATGCCAAGCTTAGTTTTCCCTTTCATAGCGTTTGTCACTGCCCAGGCGGCTGCTTTCTCACCTATATTTGCGTCTGTGGCCAAAACTTGTTTCCAGGCTCTTTCAGCTAAGATCTTGTTTGCTGCACTTCTAGCTTCGAGATTCTCTCGATTCTTCGAGTAGGCGATATCGTGTTCCTTACAAGCTGCGTCGAGAGGATTGATACCCGGATCGCCTCGTGCGAGTCTTTTCGCTAGTTTGGTACCAGGTCCGCAGTATTGATAACCGGGTATATGCAACTCTACCGGAAGACTGTTGATGATCCTGTTGACTAAACCTTTCCCACGACGCTTCCGACTGACTGTCTTGGCTTTGTGCACGATCATGTCGACGATCTGTACGTGAATGAGGAATGATCTTTATAAACGCGATATTTATGGTCTCTGGCTTCAGTCAGAGTCAAGATGAGGTTCGAAACACAGCCTGTCAAGCTACCTGTAACGAATTTCGATAAAGTTGTGCAACAGAATGCTGATATTGGAAAACGGCACGGTGATTTGCTGCCAAACAGCGTTCGCGCAGTATTTTGCGGACCGTCCAACTGCGGCAAGACTAATACATTACTCACCCTGATAACGCATCCGAACGGACTGCGCTTCGAGAACGTATATATTTACTCAAAATCGTTGGATCAACCCAAGTACAAGTTCTTACAACAGTTACTCGAGGGTGTAGATGGCGTTGAATACTTTCCATTTGATGAGCACGAACAGGTAGTTATGCCAAACAGTGCACTGCCTAATTCGATCATCGTCTTTGATGATGTAGCTTGCGAGAAACAGGACAACATTAGAGCTTTTTTTTGTATGGGGAGACACAAAAATGTGGATTGCTTCTATCTTTGCCAGACCTATGCTCGCATCCCTAAGCATCTAGTGCGCGACAATACCAATCTTTTAGTCCTATTCAAGCAAGATGAGATGAATTTGAGACACGTATACGATGATCATGTGAACACTGACATGACTTACGCGCAGTTCAAAGACTTGTGCTCGGCGTGTTGGAATAACAATAAATACGGATTTATCGTAATAGACAAGGACAGTGAGATGAATGAGGGTAGATATAGAAAAGGGTTTGACTGTTTTGTGAGCTTAAATGGAAAAAATTCAGGGGAGTAGAATCAGTAGCGTTTCGGATACAGCTCGGTCAACATGCAGGATACAAAAATTCACGAACAAAAAGAAGTGTTGCGTCATATCGCTAATGCCAGTGCGGCGATTCGACGTAAACACAAAATGATAAGATCAGGTAAAGAGACCGCTGAACAGGCTATGAGCAATGTTTTTAAACCGGTAGTGACTCCGTTGAAAGAACTACTGAAGGTTTCTCAAACGGCTGCTAAATCCATCAAAGAAGAACCGATCAAAGATGAACCCATCAAAGAAGAGGTTAACCCGATTAAAGAAGAAGAACCTGGAGAAGATGATTCCTTTTCGACAGCAGATGAGGGAGAGGAAATGGATATAACTTTACAGCCGATGGATGAGTACCCTGAACCGTTACAACACGAAGCCCCCAACGACTATCTTGAATTGTTTCGAGATGAGAATATAAAAAGAAGTGATCTAGATAACGTGTACGGTGTACGCGTACTCGCTCACGAGAAGTTAATGATGGGTGACTCACCGATAAGTTTTGGGAATGACGTTATTCATATAGGTGACATGAGTTATACAAAGACCGAAGGCTTGTTGGAATTATTATTCAAAAAGATACCCAATGAGACTTACGTGAACGCTGATGATATTCAAAAGTATAAACAAATCGCATTTGCCACAAACACACATCGAAAATACTATAAAGCTGGTCACCCCTTTCGGGAGTCGGACAACCCCAAATTCAAGAAGTTTATTGCACCAATGATTAGCGTGCCACTTCCACGCACGGGTGGACGTATGCTACCGGAGCTCTTGGTTGCTCAAGAAGATAGAGTTACAGATTACGTTCACTGGGACAACCCCAATGAGCTGGTAGACCGTCTTCGTTTGCTTATGGCTTCCCAAGCAGCTGGAAACTCGAGTCACTCCAATGAAATCATATCGATAATCGAAGAATTGCGGGAAGCTGGCATCATTTATTAATGAACCTTGCATCGCTTCTACCGTCATTTCCAAGATGAGCGTCGATGTGTTTGGACGACAGTTGAACAAGAGCACAGCTAGCACTCGCGGTCCTCCCGGTGTTGGATTTAAATTCACCGTCGACGGGAATTACGACATAGGTAACAAGAGACTATGCAATGTTGCCAATCCTGTGGAGCCAAATGACGTCGCCACCTTGAATCTCATGCGACAGGAAATCGACTCTATTACAAATGAAATCCACTTAATGATAAATATCTTGGGCTCTCGTACTACAGATGGTCTGCAGAAACTGCGTGCTGATAGTGAAGCAGGTCAAGACCTGTCGATTCGGAACTCCAAGGCCATTCACGAACTGGACACCAGGCTGAGAATATTGGAAAATGAACGAGAAAAGGCTAGCTCTCGTAACGGAGCTGCATAAGCCAGCTAGAAAAAATTATCAACGTCGTCGCGTAGATGTTCGTGGTTTGGATGAAACCTGGCAAGCGGATCTCGTTGAAATGTTACCTTACGCCGGAGAGAACAAAGGCTACAAATATATGCTCACCGTCATCGACATATTCTCAAAGTACGCCTGGGCCGTGCCATTGAAGAGTAAGACAGGTAAAGATACTGCAAGTGCTATGGAATCTGTACTCGTGCAGGGACGTATCCCGAAGAATCTACACGTTGACAGAGGCGGAGAATTTTATAATTCAAATTTCGATTCTCTTATGCGACGGTATAATATTAAGCTATACTCAACCTTTAGTAACTTGAAGGCATCGATCTGCGAGCGATTTAATCGTACGCTGAAAAATAAAATGTGGATGCAATTCAGTTTGCAAGGAAATTACAAGTGGATAGACATTTTATCTGATTTGGTGTCTACTTACAACAGCTCCAAACACCGAACTATTGGGATAAAACCAAAAGATGTTTCCGCTAAAAATGAAAAGGCTTTATTGCGAAGCGTGTACCAAAAAGTTCGAGCCAATCCTGTCAAACTATCAAAGTTCAAAGTTACAGATAAAGTCCGGATCAGTAAATACAAAAATGTTTTCGCGAAAGGTTATACACCAAATTGGACGACTGAAATATTCACGGTTATTCAAGTAGATAATACTAATCCGGTAACGTACAAGCTTGAAGACTATCAGGATCAACCTATAGCAGGTGGTTTCTACGAACAGGAGCTTCTGAAGGTGAAGAATTCTGACATCTACCTCGTGGAGAAGGTGCTCAAGAAACGTGCAGGAAGACTATACGTTAAGTGGTTAGGTTTTGACACTACACATAACAGTTGGATCAATGAAACTGACTTGTAAGGTTTTTGAATAAATAAATAATCAATCTTTAATACATCTGTCTTTATTTCAAGCCTTATAGAATACGTTTTATACAGTTCATTTGTATGTATTGTAGCCCCACGGAAGCGTATCCGTAGTATTAGGAAATACGATCCGTTTATCATCATTCCAGCTTAACGCTATCTTATTTTGCTTAACGGTATAAACCTCATGCTTTCTACTTTGAATTAAATGTTGACTCTTGATCAAAATTTGATGATTTAAAGAACATTCTAGGTAATCATCAAACGTGATCTTTCTTAAAGTAGATCCCTTGACTCCCTTAGCGCGTTTTGTTTCCTTATTTTCCCCCAACACTCTAAACGAATACAGTTTTGCCCTCAACCCTATGAATTCAGTCATTATCTTTCCATTATTTTCGTCTTTCATCAAACCTATAACCTTTTTATTAACTAGAGGCATTTTATACACATTATTTGAAGGATAGTCAGACGTATCAAATTTATCTAAATTACATTTCATAGATTCATATATATCGGGTACAGTAAAATGGTATATAAGACTATCCGTATCTGTATACATTAATTTCGCTCGATCTTCATAAGTTTTTTTCACATAATTATAATGGAAATCATAGATATATGTCTTAGAGAGATCTAGAATCGAAAACCCAACGTATATTGGCTTGTTCAGTGTGACCGTTGGTCGAGTCAATTCAATTATAACCATGTCCTTGTCAAAGATAGTACAACTATGAAAATTTGGTTTAGCAATAAGAGCCCTGGCACCATACCTTCCATCCCATTTGGTAATTAACTTAACGTTCTTAAACTTACGAACGTTCTCCATGGTTTTTCCAAAAACTGCGTTATTCATTAATTTATAAAAGTTTTTCTCAAACTCGTTGTTGGATTTTTTTCTCAATTCAGTATTCAGATCTATGTACTTCTTAAGCCACGGCGCTTGGTGGAATTTTAAAACTCTATGAATTTTAGTCAAACTCATACCTAAACTTAAACATTGTTTTAAGACTCTGTAATGGATGACATAATTCTTCCTGGAAAAAAGGGTAGTTATTAATCTAGGTTGCTTCGATCCCGAGATGGGAGGTACGTAATGCTCAGGACATAGAGGTAAGTCTTTGTGTAATTCATGAAGCTGGCACGGATATTCTAAATCAACTTCAAGTATATAGCCTATAGAGGATTCATCCGATACGTTACACACGTCGAATTGCTCGAAATTCAATACCCACGCGAATGAGCTGTATGGTAAATGAAGATTCATAGCTGCACCGTATAAATTATTAACGTCAAAATACATTAGGTAGGATTCTTCTTTCTGTGGATTGAAGGCTGTTCCCATATATCTGTTATTAGCTTTAGCATATGTATTCGAACACTGAGCTACACCTCCTCGAATACCCTTTTCTACAAACATTACCATATCAATGTCAACTAGAAGTTCTAGTTCGATACCCGTACACTTGAGCATTGCATCAAACGAAAGCCCTGGTGCTGTATAATAATGTAAGGGATCTAAATTATAAGTTGACCCACAATTTTGTCGAAAATTTTCAAAAATATCTGCTAAAAGGAGAACGTCAGTTCGTAAGTACAAGTCTGAATATTCACCCAACGTTTTAACATCAAAAGCATGCCAGACGTCACACGCGTGTGAATAATCATTTTGTGAAATATCTGCATCGTTTAATTTAGAATAAAAATTTTCAATTTTTGGTAGCTGTTTTTCTTCAAGCTTGTCCCAACTATCTATATATTCATATGGAAATACGCCTTTTCTCGTTAGTGATTGAAATTTCTCTGGACTGTTACAATATTTGCGTGTAATTATTTTTTGTTGATCTTTCAAATATGACGCTAATTTTTCACGACTGCTTGACATGAAGCGGAATGAATCAATAAACCGGAAATTTATAACTGTTTCGTCTACAAATTTCGTAAAAGATATGTACTTTTCTTTGTTTACTGGTAAAAGATTTATTTGACCCTTGAATGATGTAGCCAATGCTTTGATTAAAAAATGTGAATCATACCCGGATAAGTTGTGAAAAATTACTGGGATAGCGTGTGAATTTTTGTAATTCAAGTTACAATCTTGATGTGCAGCACCACGGTACTTCCCTGTGAAATGGCAATGATCACGATGCTTTTTATCAGCGCTAGTGAATGGTTTTTCACAAATATGACAAGTTTCAGCGGAATGAAATTTATTCACTTGATCCGCGCTTAGGGGTTCCATTGGTACTATTTTTTGATAATAAACTTCTAACGATTGAGCCAAGTCTTTCAACTCGTTCGTGAACCATCCAATGCAATCTTTTCCCCGATTACTTTTGAACTTAGAAACTGTGTCGTTAAATGTACAATGTAAATAATACGCGATACTGTATGGAATGTGTTTTTGATAGGCCGTGGTGTTCTTTGATGCATCAACGATCGGTTGCAACAAACATTCAACGTCTGCGTAAATGCAAAATGGCACGTCTTCTTTATGCTTAAAATTTTTAAATTTGACAATCTTATCCTCCTCTTTCGGTAGGATGACTCTACATTTATTTAAATTAATGCAATCAAGTCTATGCTTACTTAGACACTTCTCAGAATTAAAGTGACTCAAGCATCGGTCACAAAGCCAAGTAACGCATTTGTGTTTGGTAATTTGTGATCTTATTAATCGAGATAAGTTTCTAATCCAAGCAAAGTGAAATACCCTGTTGTTTAACATATCATCCTCTTCGTTTAAATCAATTTCAGTTTCACACACAAGGAGATGAATTACAGGCTTGCCTGACTTGTGTCGGCTTAAATATACTGGTACTATCTCCCTATTATTTTTTCTCTCACATTGCTCTATTCCGTAAACGTTAATCGAAAGATCGTTCAATTTCTCAAATTTTGAAATGCTATCCAAAGATATCGGAAACTTTAAACCATCATACCGTAGTATTGTGCTGAAATGTGGATACGAGCTTGTTTCGGTGGAGTTCTTGTTCGTGGGAAAAAGAGCTGCTGTGATTGCCCAAAGAAAACAATAGAAATCGTTGCTTCTGATATTTACAACTGCTTTCTTATCCCTAATATACTTTGGTAGCTCAGCGTAAGTGGACAGCCCGACTCGTAGTGGTACATATCTGTTTATGTTCACTGACAGATTTATGATGTCCACCAACGACCAGCCAGAATCCTTCTCCTGGAACTCTTCAACCTTCACCGCTAATTTCTCTTTCACGTTCTCTTCGAACCACTCGTCAATATTCGTTGATTCGAGGATAATTGCGTTTTTGGTATTAAAAAATTTGATTTCTTCAATAATTTCACCATCTTTCGTAATGCTGAATTTACAGGATAAGATGACATTAGCTTTCACACTTCCTTCCTTCAGTAAAGCGTTCTTCAGTCTCACGGTAAGCAGTGTTCTGGAGTCTTCCAGGAACTTGACCAGATCCTTGTGCTGCAAATTGACGATAACTCCAGTTCTAATTCGTCCCTCAAAAGCGGTCTCCAAATCTTCCCATTGTACTCGATCGCGTCTTCGTCGTCTTCGTACACCTGCTCCCGTTTTTTGAAATCTTCGAAATTTGGCCGTTAAAGATTTCAAAATACCAATCGTTGTTAAAATTCTCGTTTTACGTCCAACCGTTGAAGCACTATTTCTCAATATTTCGTTCAAAAGTCTGATGTTGCGCGTTCCCAATGTGATCCACTTCTCAATTACAACCGGTAACGATTTATTTTCAAGAAGTTTATAAGCTTGTTCCATAAGGCTTATGAGTTTAAGACACTTGACAGAATCCATTATAGCTCTTCACGACTGAATAGCACCTCAGTTACATAATAAGTGATTGTGCTGCACTCGTAAGAACCCTTTTTATAGGGCAGGCTGACAAAAAATTCTGAGAATCATAACGGTGAAATTTTTTTTCCTGGGAGGGTGTGAAATCATGGACCCAATCCATTAGCTGTATCTATTTTTAACCTTCTTACTCTCATGCACGGAAGCACGAGCTGACCGTATAGGGTAAATGTTGGTGTATGTGTTACGGCTACGTGCTTAAACCAAAACATTTAACCACCTGCAGACTGCAGTTTAGAAACAGCTGTTGTGTTAGGATTTATGATGGTTGCTTCTTTTTTGTCATTACCACTCTTCACGTCTATCCTCTTCACATGCGTCCATCATCTTTTGAAGAAGATCTGCGTCGTCGACTAGAACTCTTCGCATCCGAGCTGGTAAAAATACCGAGAAGCGTCCATCTACATCAACAATGAATCTTTCACCAAATTTGGTTTGAACTTTGCGGATGCCGCTGATTTGAAAGTCCTTGAACACATCCAGCTCTCCTAATTTTCTCGTTGGAAAAAACTGTTCCAGCCGACCAATTTTGTTAAGCTTGTTGAAGTCCATGTTGTTTTCGGGTTCAGATTTCGATATTTCTGAGTACGCTTGTGAGTTGATTTAGATCAGACTTTATTTTAATTAGACTTTTCACTTCTTCAATATTTCTCAGCAGTAGATATGATAATATTTTGTTTCTTTTTCACTGCTTATCGATATTCTGCATCACTCAACGAGGATCTGTTGAAGACTAATTGCCATCTCTAGATATTTCTCTCTTTTATAGCTCTCAACCCCTCTACTAACTTCCATGGACTTTATTACTAGAACGTGTCAACTTCATTCCGAAAAAGGATCTTCCTATATTTCTTCACATTTTCACATATTTCATTTGAAGATCTTTCTGAGAGCTACTGTTTTAAAAATTGTATGGTGATCAAGTTTTTCATTCAGTATGCAAGGTAACTTGATCGGATTCGAAATTTCTCAAATCTCACAAGGTGCCGAAAACTCGGTGATAATTCCAGGAACCGTTCGTCGGTGAAAATTCCAGGAATCGGGGAAGATTGACCTTGTCACAACACTTGTCATAAATTAGTCAGAACACTTGTCATAAATTAGTGTAATGGGTCCAACCCATTAGCCGTATCTATTTTTTGCCTTCATCTCATGCACGAATACATGAGCAGACTCGGTAGGGTAGGTGTGTGTATGTATGTGTAACCGTGTATGTGTCGAGTGCACGTGCATAAGCAAAAAAAATTGACCACCTGCATACAGGAGTTGCGAGACAGTTATCGTGTAAAGATTTATGACATCTGACCCCTTTCCGTCATCACCTCTTTAATGACTCGCGCCGACTCAATTCCTGGAAACTCTGGCAGACCCCCCGTCCTCGACTTATCCTTACGGTTAGAGTTTTATTTGAGGCGTGTGACGTTGACCTGAGTGTATGTGACGTTGAATTTAGAGTGTATGGCCTCAATTAATTGCGGGTATACTATCAATTCAAGGGTGTGTGACGCTATTCATAGGAGTGAACGACCTGGTGTCGAGGGTTACAGCATGACCTTCTTGTCGAACCTTCCAGAATGAAGGGTTTGCGTCTCGGATAAGATGTCGGTAATGTGTCGGTGCAGGAATCTATATCCAGAACCCCCCTTATATATCTACTATCGATGCCGCCAAACGGTCCATGGTTCCCGGCAAAACTGCAAAAGTAGCCATCAAGTCTGCATTGAAGGGTGCGCGAGGAGCTGTCAAAAAGGCCGGTGGTAAATGTAATGTACGATCTCCGTGGATTCTACCTGTTCCAGCCAAAGTTGGTGGCTTATTACCGTTCCTCATACCCCTTTTTGCCGGGCTCAGTGCTACGGGTGCGTTAGCTGGCGGTGCAGCAGGTATCGCAAAAGCCGTGAACGACGCGAGTTCCGCCAAGAGACAACTGGAAGAGAGTCAACGGCACAACAAAACTATGGAAGCTATCGCTCTAGGCAAGGGGCTTCACCTGAAACCGTACAGAAAGAGCTTAGGAATCGACCTGAAAGAACAGTCAAAAAACTAAAAGTGACGCTACCACGGCGGCGCTAACTGACGCGGACCTACTAAAGTACGCGACGGCCGTTCCACATTTCCGCGGCGTCTTTATGCGCAACGATTTGCCTAAGGACGGGCCGCAAAGACGTGAATCAGCGATCGTCAATCTAGATGATAAAGATGGTCCCGGTACACATTGGGTCGCGTACCGCAAGAACGGCAACGAAGTCGTTTACTTTGACAGTTTCGGTAACCTTCGTCCGCCGTCGGACCTCGTCAGATACCTTGGTGTTGGTAGCGTCAAGTATAACCATGAAAGATATCAAGACTACGATACGTTCAACTGTGGCCACTTGTGTCTCGAGTTTCTATATAAACATGCGACGTAATTCCTCAAAATCAGTTCGACTTTCGCAGTAGGCATGAACGATTCGTTTACACTGACCGTATCGGGGAACTCCTCGGTCCTCGAAACTCCTCGGTCTTCGAAACTCAATACTTTCCTCCCATTGATCTTGACCCTCTCAAGAATTACTCCCTAGGTCTGGTAGAGTTACTGACTTTCAATTCGATTCCTAACGTAGATGTTGGTCACAACAAGATTTACGCGGGTGAAGAAGTAGTAACCATACCTACCGGCAGCTATGAAATAGAGGATATCGAAAGCTATGTACAGGGTGTACTACTGAATAAGGGTATCACCATCAACATTAAACCGAATAATAATAATACACTGCGTAGCGAAATTAAATGCAGTCACCCTGTAAATTTTCTGCCAGCCGATTCTATAGGCAGCCTATTAGGTTTCACTCAACGTACTCTACAAGCCGATAAAGTTCACGAGTCTGACCCTCCCGTGACTATTCTTCAAGTAAACGCACTGCGAGTCGAGTGTAACATTACAACGGGTGCCTACGTCAATGAGCGCAAAGTACACACCATTCATGAGTTCTTTCCCGTCGTTCCACCTGGATATAAGATCATTGAAGTACCGTCTCACGTCATTTACCTGCCAGTCACCGTGAGGACCATAGATCATATCCAACTCCGTATAGTCGATCAAGACGGGGATTTGGTCAATTTCCGTGGAGAGGTTATAACTGTGAGGTTGCATATCAAGGCTCAATAATGGTAATAGTTTACAACAGGAGTAGTTATATCAGTAAGGTGAGATGCCCCAAACACGTCAGTCGTCAATCGGTTCTCAACAAGCTGACACCTCAGAACGTGCTGCTTCTGAAAAGCTTGGGTCTCAAGGTTGCGCCTTTCGGAAGAGGAATTTCCGCAAAGTAAGACTACGATTCGTTTGCATCTGTGTCATCTGCTGTAAACCATGGAGGAGGAAATCTTAGACATTCAAACACCCGTCGCCTTTGACGAGTCTATCGCACATTACGAGGTTCACGCACACAAGCCTTATTCCTCATCGAGTTTCAACAACAGTGACGAGATTCGTATCGCTGTCCAACGCCAAGACCTGTGTGTATTACCGTGCAAGAGTTCGTTGCATGTGTATGGGAGGATAGTCAAGGCTGATGGAACTCCATCGACTACCGCAACACTGGTCAACAACGGTGTTTGTCATCTGTTTGAAGAAATGCGGTACGAGATAAATGCTATTGAGATCGATAGGAGCAAAAACCTCGGTCTCACCAGTCTTATGAAAGGTTACCCTTCCCTGCGGCCCGGACAGAATTGGATGTTGGAGAATGCCGGTTGGCTCAATGTGAATGCAAGCCATGCCGATGGTACCTTCGACGTATGCATACCGTTGAAGATGATGCTAGGGTTCGCCGAAGACTATCGCAAGATAATCGTCAACGCCAAGCACGAATTGATCTTGACTCGTTCGAAGACCGATGCGAACGCGGTTTTACAAACTCAAGAAGAGGAATTCAAAATCCTGATCGATAAAGTCGAATGGTTGTTACCATATGTTAAGCTCTCGGATGAGCGGAAAATACAGCTGCTAAATTTCATCGAGAGAGATGCGCCGATCTCAGTGAGTTTTCGCAACTGGGAATTGTACGAGTACCCTGTACTACCCACCACCTCGAAACACGTTTGGACCGTGAAGACGTCGACTCAGCTGGAGAAACCTCGCTACGTCATACTGGGTTTCCAGACAAGTCGGAAGAACAAGCCGAATAAAAACGCTAGCCATTTCGACCACTGCAATATCACCGATGTTAAACCCTTCTTGAATTCTCACCGTATCCCTACGGGAACCTGAATCTAAATATGAGTCACAATCATTATGCTCTGTTGTACGAGATGTTCGCAAATTTCCAAACCACCTATTACGGCAAGGAACCTGAACCGTTGCTGAAGAAGAGTGAATTTCTACAGTACGCTCCCTGTTCGTGATTGACTGTTCAAAACAAAACGAGTCGCTCAAGTTTGGACCAGTAGATGTTCGTCTCGAGTTTGAAGCCAAAGATAACTTCCCTGCCGATACGTCTGCTTACTGTTTGATCTTACATGATCGTATAGTTGAATACATTCCCATAAGTGGTGGGGTGAAGAAATTGGTATAAAAACCCGTTCCGCCGAGCCGTAAAGATCAGTTAAGTTCGAGATGGAGTTCATCATCGATATGCAGGGTTTTGAGAGACCCTTTGACAATTTTACATTAGAAGAGTTTGCCATAATTGCTATTGACCAAGAAGCACCACCTTCTACCTTACTATTTGAACCGCCGTACGAATGGAAGTGTTTACCAGCCCGGTACCACAGTGAAAATTTATGGCTCGAGCGCAATCTCCATGGTTTATCTTGGAGCTCCGGGGATGTATGCTATAAAGACATCAATCCTATTCTACCAAATCTTGTACAGAAAGCTCGAAACATCTACGTAAAAGGGTTAGAGAAAAAGCATTGGCTGCGGAAAATCATAAAAGATGTTCAGATCATTGATATGTTGGATCTTGGTTGTCCCTCGCTACAGACATTGAAGAAGGTGTCCAACACTACCAATTGCACGCACCACAGTATACCAAATTCAAATTGTTCAGCGCAAAACGTCACGTTATTACGTGATTGGTTATTGAAGTATCGCGCTGCAAACACAACCATACCTGAAGAGAAACGTCCACATCCGAATAAAGATATGGTTTGGTGTCATACGTGTCAAAAGCATCATCGATAAGCTAAATAATCTTCTACTGTAATAATTATTAGAACTTTGTATCAATGTATCCTCAAAAAAATGTACCCTCGCTTTATGAATACTTCTATAATAATCATTTAAACGTTGTATGCATGCGTTTTTACAAATAAAGCTTTTTAAACGAATATACATATATATACGTCTTCTTATTCATTGCCACATAGATATAGTATGAGCAGTAAAAGAAACACAGTGGTCAAGCTGTATCGTCAACACTCTCCAATTCTAGTCTTGCATCTCTTTTCTATGTTTGGATTCCATCTGAGGTTTAACTCAATACTCCGCTTGAGAACTTAGGATACTACGCATTAGATGACGTTCAAGGTCAGGAAGCTACCAGAAACGTCTTCGAGACTTCACAAATGACCTCATCAAAAAGGGTGAGTCAATTTCTAGAACGTTCCAAAAGATGTTTCCAGAGTCGGTTATTCCAAGAACAATTTTTCTGAGAATCATGAGGCTTATCATAATTTTGCATTTTAACACGCAAAGTAACTCGATCCCCTCAAAAACTTCCAACAGGGTGCCGAAAAATTCCAGGAACCGTTTGTTTTGAAATATTCCACGAATCATTAGCTAGGACTTGCATCTGCAGGTTTTTGCGCACGATTCGCAGGGGTATCAAATCTCACAGGGTGCCGAAAAATTCCAGGAACTTGACCTTGAGGAATCTTCTGGAAGCAAGGGTTAGAATTAGGGTATGTGACGTCAGACTAAGGGCGCGTGGCGTCAATTTTAGGGTACGTGACGTCATATTAAGGGTGTGTGACGTCATATTAAGGGTGTGTGGCGTCATATTAAGGGTGCGTGCCGCCATCTTTAGGGGTGTGACGTCATTTTGACAGGTCTGAACAAGCTAGCAGGCATCAGCGAGCATGACGTCATCCTATCAACCCCCTCCACCACCCTCACACGGACACGGCGGAGGCATGCATGTGTGTGTGCGTGTACGTGTGCACTAACACGCGTTGGTTCAGAAGCCGCCTAGCCTATCTACTAAGGGGAAGGATTCAGGTATCCAAAAAAAATTATCTCCATGAATTTCTGTGAGTCTCGAGGAAATGGCAGTAAAATTAAAAAAAAAAACGACGAAAAAAAATTGAAAGAAATTTTTTTTTCAGAATCGAAATATTCTATATGGAAGTGCATTGTTTTGCGTACAAAATGATCCGAAAATCAGTCCGCTCCGATGTATACTTTCGGAGATACGAATTTTTAAACATAGCGGTGCAACAGAGGTTTACGAAAATTCGCATAGCTCTCACTCCGCCATTTTTGAAAATTTTTCAAAATCCTTTAAGTTGTATTTTTTTTTTCATAGTACTAAAGATAACTTGAATAGCGCAAAAATCTGTGACTTGACGGTTTTTTTTTGAGTGAAGTGACGTGATCCGCTCGTATAGGTACCGGTTAGACACTTTATTCTATCTAGACCGACTAGTGTCTAGAACGCATTCATGTATCTGTAGTTGTAGTTTTGTAAATAAATCAGTTTGTTGTTTATGAAACCGATGCAGTACTTATTCACGATGAGAAAATAAATTTGACTCAGGAGTACCTCGTCCTGAGAACCCTACAGGACCCGTGAACTACTAAACGGAGGACCGGAATAGGAAAAACCACGAAGTGAACGAGCCGGATGACGAGAATCGTCAGTCTGACTACCTGGACAACGTCGGTTACGGAGCGAAAGTCGTGGGACAAGAGAATCACCAATTGGACGACGTGAGCAGAGAAAACTATGGAGCGGAGACGACGATTGACTTGAGAAGATACCTCGAAATCGCGTACGTCGAATTTACACAGTGAAAGTTCATATGCAGGGGGCACCGTTTATTTTACAGGCTGAATACGTGACTGAGCGAGGCACAACACGGCCGTCTGATTGGGAAGACCAAACCTTCTGTAACTCCAGAACGACTGGACCCTCGACATTTTCGTTGAGGAACTTTATTCTTAGATTTTGGTAAGGAGGCCAAAACTCAAATCTTTTCTGTGGGATGTGAATCCCCACACAGCACACAATATCTCAGCAATATTTCTAGAATGTTACCAACGTCTTATTCGTAATATTCAGTTTAAAATGTCTCTGCGATATCTTGTAGAAATTTCAAACCCAATATTTGTGATAAAATATTCTAAGAACAGTTTGAAAATATTTCGTTAGGAACATTGCAAGAAATCCCAAGTGAATTATTCTGGTAATATTCTGTGTGAAATATTGTATCTTGGACATTCTGATAATATTCTGAAGATGTTTTGCTAGTAATATTGCAAAATATTTTTCTTAAAAAATTCTAGAAATATTCTATCTGAAATATTCTATGCAGAATCTTTAGACGATATTCTGGAGAATTTTTTTTTTGACAATATCGCAAAACATACAAGATTAAATATTTTGGGAAAGTTCTTTCTGAAATATTATGTATCCAAAATAAATAATTGAAATAATGTTAGTAGACGAATATACATATTCTGGAATAACATATTTAGTTATAACGGTTATATGTACTTTTTTGTGTCCTTTTCGGTTATGGCGTTATTATATTTTAATCTATATCTTATCGTGTCGTTACCGAATATTTATACAAGCCTCGTGCAATATTGGCTGGGTGCACATACATATATGGGCAAGTCCACCAATTATCAACAAATGAACGGGACGTCAAAGAATTGATTTGTCTGAAATTTTTACCTCTCATAGTGTGTACTAAGATTGAAAAGTTCACCAAGTTGGAACCCTCTACGACTTACCGTTCGCGAGAAATGCCATATTCAAATTTGCCATTTCGACCTAATTCAGGTTTAAACGCGAATTGTTTTCGTATCGTTATCGGCATAAAAAAATTATGAAAATATACGTATCTTATGTGAAAAATTCTCACCTTTCCGAATATGTTATTCATTTCTGGCTAACTTATCGAAATTAGTCTCAAAAACACGTTTTTCGGCAAAAAATCGCTTTTTCTGATGCGCCACCAAATTTTATCTTACTTTTGAATGTTTTATCTGAAAGCTGAGATTTTTTCAGTAAGAAACCCAGATTTGTAGAGTGGGACGCCTATGGGATCCCGCGTGAGCTAAATTCAATTGATAAAAAGTGTATTATTCGCTAATTAAGGGGACCAGTACAGCTTGGTTTGGGAAATTTGGAGTACTCCAAAATTCATTTATTTGTCAACCAAAGCTTATTTCACATCAAAAAAAAATTTTCTTCGAAAAACTTTGTCGTAAGGTTTCAGACACATCGTTGGTCCAATTTAACCTCTCAAGGTCCGGCTTTCTTCAGGGCGGGGTATGGTCTTGAAACTTTTTTTTTTCCATTTTTTTATTATTTTTTTTAATGAATGCACAATATCTCAAGAACGTTGTGTCAAATTTTTAGAGCCATTGGAGCAAAACTAACGGAGATATGGAATTTTAACCACCGCAGCGCGGGGTCGTTCCGCTCCGATTTCATATACCTGTTCGACAGGTGCGCGGCGCTGCTACCTGGCAGCTGTTTCGTAAATCTTAGAATCCCCCCACAGTACTACATACCTATAACAATATTTTGTTATAGGTATGTAGTACCTGTGGACCTTATAGATATTCAGTAGACCACCGGATTTTTTAATCAACAAAAAGGAATGCATAGGGCACGTGCAGAAACGGATGGGTACACGTTTGCGAGCTCTAGTAAAGACGACTGTAGTAGATACGGAGACAAAGGCTGGAAAAAAAGTTAAAAGGAAAAGTCTTTCTGGTAAAGGAAAACTTACGGCTAAAATGATCGACAAGCTAACCGTATATTATGGTTTAGCTATTCGTCGCAACCATGATTCTGTGGATAAAATGAAAAACGCCATTTGGGCAACATACGACCACTACTCATCAACTGACGAGAATCCGCAGCATAGTAAATGCCCGAGCGGCGACGACTCTTGGTGCGAATTTCAGAAAGCTGCAGCGGCAAATAATTTGCAGACATTCAAACACAGTTATACTGCGCTTCCTAGTGATGTTCTCAGTGCTATAAAACCTATTTACGAGGATTTGAGCAAGAAGGCCCTTCTGCAGCGATGTCTCGGCGGCTTTACCCAAAATAACAATGAAAGCCTGAATCAACTTATCTGGAAAATTTCTCCAAAATCAGTGAGTGGTACCGCAGTTCTGGTTGGAATTGCAGCTAATGTGGCAGCATGCACATTCAATGAAGGCTGTTTTGCTCTGCTAACCATCATGCAAGAGATGCAAATCAAAAGTGGACCAAGTGCTCACGAATGGGCGCGCGCAGTCGACAGATTACGCATAAGTCGAGCGGAAGAAGAAGCTGCAAAGGAAAGCAAAGAAGGTCGAGTTCGCCGAAGACAAGAACAAAAAGATGCTTTGGACATCATGAATGATAGCTGTTCACTGTACGGGCCTGGTATCCATGATTCTGTGTAAGTATATAGCGAAAAAAAAAAGTCGGATTTTTTCATGTAAAAATCTTCAAAGTGATTTTCCCACACTTCACGTTTTCAAAGTCGGTGACGGCTGTAGTTTAAAATGTATTGCACCGATCCTTTTCAAATTTGGTACACTCTTTCTTTGTATAATTCATGAGGTAACGCTGCCGAGATATTCTCAAATTTGTTGTTATTTTCCATTTTACAATAACAAATTTGCCGATTTTTTAAGCGAAAATCGCGTTTTTGACTTTCCAGTGTCACCAAAAATTGAAAAAAAAAAAAAAAAACAAATACTCGACAGCGTTACCTGGGGGAACACATAAACTAATCGAATCAATTTGGTTTTTTGATTTCAGATGATCGAGTGATCAGTTACAACCGTCACCGCGAAACAACTTTTTTTTGAGCCGTCTCCGGAGATTTGCTGCCAACGGCTTAGTTTTTAATATTTTTTGCTGAAATTTTCAGAGAATATCCTTGAAAGGTTACTCTACAATACTGTAATAATTAAATTTAAAGTATAATGCCCGTATCTCGTAAAAAAATGTTTGAAAAAGTGTCTTTTTTTCACCGAATTAACCGTACCCCGCCCTTCAGACAGCAATTCTACATCTTATGAACGTAGGGATCGGTAAAACAAATTCATGTGAAAAGTTACGGTCAATTATCCAAAATTTCCAAAATTTAGGACACTAATTTCCAAATAACTTGGCCTACACGAAATTGTTCAAAAATTCCCTCGTTCACACGATGGAGATTTCTTTTCTGAACAAAATGAGCCCTCAACGACCCTAATCGGAACAGCGATGTGCCTAAAACCTTACGACAAAGGTTTTCAAGAAAAAAAATTTTTTGATGTGAAATAAACGTTGGCTGAGAAATAGGTAAATGCATTTTGGAGTATGTACATACTCCGAATTTCCAAAACCAAGCTGTACTGGTTCCCTTAAGCGTGTGAATAATACACTTTTCATCAATTGAATTTAGCTCACGCGGGATCCCATAGCCGTCCCACTCTACAAATTTGGGTTTCTCACTGAAAAAATCTCAGCTTCCAGATAAAAAATTTAAAAGTAAGATAAAATTTGGTGGCGCATCAAAAAAAGCGATTTTTCGCCGAAAAACGTGTTTCTGAGACTAGTTTCGATAAGTCAGCCAGAAATGAATAACATATTCGGAAATCCCTGGTAGAAATTTTTCTAGACGTTCTAGACTGTAATATAGGCCTGTGTAGATTTTTCTAGAACCGCTAGAATGCAGATAGGCCTGTCCAGACCTATCTAGTGAATCAAGATAATTTGAAATATTCGGGTCATTATCCATTTTAATTTACAGTTCTGTCTAGGTGTCCGTTTGGCGATTCTACATAAACTGACGTTGCAAATTGTCATCTAATTGTCCAGCAATCCCATCAGGATCTGCCCAGAAAATCTGGATAACCTATAGTTACTGCTTAGGCTTTTCTCAATATTATATATTGTTTTAAGCGACCCCTTTTAGTTTGAATTCTTATTACACATGTGTGAAAGACAGTTGAATATTTATATATGTATAGAAAAATAACAATCATTATAATCAATATATTATGTATATCAATAAATGCACGTATACATACATATAAAATATCAGTACTTGTGCAGGAAGTCGATGAGGACCTCATTACTACGCCATCTATCACATCGAATGACTCTTATCGAGATGACTCTTATCGAGATGACTCGTAAACGTCTTTTGGGTAAATGTTATACAGAGAGGCATGTTCGTAGACCCGTCCAACAAAATATATATGTACATTAGGGTGGTCCTTATTTACGGTGTTTTTGAAATTTCCTGCGGACAAGGTGGAAAAAGTTTGCAAATAAATTGAAAAAAAAGTACCCAAAATTTGGAGTCTATAGGTCCACTCAAAGTACTGCCTATACGGCAGCGAATTTCCCCATTTGATTTACATGGAAATTCGGGCTCACTCCATTACTTTTTTTTTTCCTGCCTAAATAGTGCTTCGAAAAATCTGAAATTTGGTATACGTCTTTCC
Organism: Macrophya alboannulata; assembly: GCA_949628255.1. Taxonomy (NCBI): domain Eukaryota; kingdom Metazoa; phylum Arthropoda; class Insecta; order Hymenoptera; family Tenthredinidae; genus Macrophya; species Macrophya alboannulata. The sequence goes on along the minus strand of OX451206.1, from coordinate 27,986,879 downwards.
TATAGTCATAGGTATTCAACAAAAAATTGGGCGATTTTCTGGAAAAAGAAACGTTTATCCCTGTACGGAAGACGTATGCCAAATTTCACTGCCTTGTAGGCAGTACTTTGAGTTGACCTACAGACTTCAAGTTTTGGGTACTTTTTTTTAAATTTATTTGCAAACTTTCTCCACCTTGTCCGCAGGAAATTTCAAAAACACCATAAATAAGGACCACCCTAATGTACATCGATGCGCCGGATTCATTCACAACCTTGTCAGCTAGCTAATACACGTGCTCGACAACTCCTTCTCTGATATTAATCATGATCATCAGATCGATGAACAACCTCATGCAACTTGTTGCAATGATATTTGTTACGCCTATAGTGAAAGTGAAGCTTCTAATTCTGACAGTGAAGACACTGAAATAGATAATGTAGATGATGCTATTGAGAACATAGACAATCATCCAAACAACAACATGCAAAAAGTGAATCCGAAGATCTACCACAGCATACTGAAAAAACTAACTACATAAAATTTAAGTGTGATATAAAACATTGGGCATTACATTATCACATCAATCATAATGCACTTACAGCTGTGTTAAAAATTTTACGAAAGAATATACATGTACCGTTTTCTAAGGATGCTCGAACGCTGCTTCGCACACCAAAATGTACCGAAACATTTTCTGTTGCTGGAGGACAATATTACCATTATGGTTTAGAAAATGCTGTAATCAATATAATAAAATATCGAATAATCCGGAAAATTGAAGGCAAATCTCTCAAATTGATGATAAGTACTGATGGTGCACCAATAGGCAAATCGTCAGAAAAAATATGTGGCCAATTTTATGTTCCGATACAGAGTCACTGGATGTACATTTAATCGGTATATATTAAGGACAGGGAAAGCCAGACGACGCGAATAGTTTTCTAGAAATGTTCGTTGACGAAGCTACAACTTTAATCAATACTGGTATTGAACGTGACAGAAATCAATATGAGATTAGGATCCATGCGATTGTTTGTGACACTTCGGCTAAAGCATGTACAAAATGTGATATTGAAGGCACGGATATTGACACCGTAATATGTTTCCCTAATTTTGCCACCGCAAGTCGAAGAACTGACGAGCATTTTAAAAATTTCATGTATGCCGATGATTATTATCAGATCGGTGAAACAATTTTGAATGAAATACCAAATTTGGGGTTAGTTTCAAATGTACCAGTAGAATATATGAACTTAGTATGTCTGGGTATTATGCGCAAATTACTAATGCTTTGGCTGCATGGGCCATTACACATTCGACTATCTCCTAATGCAAGAAAAGTAATTTCTGATCTGCTGATCGCTTTGAGAAAAGTGTTGTCATCTGATTTCGCAAGATTACCACGCTCATTAGCATACATCAGACTTTGGAAAGCTACTGAATTTCGTCAGTTCCTACGATACACCGGCCCAATAGTGCTGAAAGACGTTTTGAGAGAGGATATGTATGCGAATTTTCTAACATCGCATGTGGCAATCACTATTTTAGTTCACCCAATATATTCTCAATGTACTGAGTATATCGATTATGTAGAACAATTACTAAAACATTTTGTAACATCATTTCAAGTAATATATGGCAACAGATTTGTATCCCATAACGTACACAATTTGCTGCACTTAGATCAGGATGTAAAGAAATTTGGATCTTTGGACGAGTTCTGTGCGTTTAGGTTTGAGAATTATATTGCCTCATTGAAAAAAAATGATTCGAAAAAGCGAAAAGCCTTTACAACAAATTGCACGCAGATTAACACAGAATGAAAACGCTGCATTCGACCGGGCACATAAAGTTGATAAAGACCTAACTTTAAAACAAAAACACCATGATGGACCTGTCACTGATGATAGACAATTTAGCGAGCAGTATAAGAAATTGCAGGAGAATAATTTTCACATCGATTGTAACGGTAAAAAAGATGATTGTTTTGTTCTGGGTAATGGGCTCATGATAGAAGCTGCTAATTTCGGAATGAGTGAAGGAACTTTATATGTGATTGGAATGTATCTGGCACCCTGTCAATCTGGAAAATTCGGCACACACATAGTTAGAAGAGGGAATAGATTGAAGTCATGATCATGTGAAACGATTGGTGTAAAACTATGTAAAGTAATACATAAAGAACAGTTATGCGTGTTTCCAATATCGTCTACGTATACAGTGAATAAGCTTTGTTGAAAGATGGGTTACCTGCTATAACAGTATCTCCAAGGCAAACCTAAAGTTAGTACCTACCCTGTGAGTTGTGTGATTTGAATTACTTTTCGAAGTGAAATTGCCAGATTCTTAAGGCTTAATTGTATTTTCTGCAATGTAATAAGTGAAAATTGTAGTATGATTTAAAATGTATATCATAGATTTCCTAGTCGATACTAGTGCAGGTGACTCATCGGCTTCCAAGTACTGTAAAAAATGGTTCCCATCAGCTTCACCTCATTTTTGTTGAACTTTCAGGTTTCAATGTACTCGCTTGATATATAAAGTTCTTGGGCATGTTGTTTTATTATTACAGAAGGAAAATAATATATCAAAAAATATAGACAAACGATCATATCATGACAACTATAAAATACAGAATAGTTGAATTTAGTGATGGGATGGAAATGGTTCCCATCGCATGGATAGCCGAAAATAAAACTAAAGTTTGGTGGCCTCCATATACCAATCAAATTCAAATAAATAAAGCTATTGCAAAAATGGAATATCCGGATAAAAAAACGTGGGGGCTGTGTGATATTATAAAGAATATTGGACAAGCAGGTATGCATCTAGAAAAACATCAATATATAACAGAGAATAGTGTATGAAAACCATACAAGATCATAAGAACATATTCAAAGGCTCATTGAATTCAACTATGTTTCAGTAAAAGTCAATAAAATTGATTTGCGAAATATTTCCAAAAATGTTATTGGTAAAAATATTTCAGAATCATATGACGCAGGCATCGACAAATTGAAGATGGCTTAAGATTTTTCAGATGTGGAAAATGTTACCGAAGAGCAATATAAACGAGGGAGACATATTCGAGCTAAATCAAAATCTTCCGCCATTGAAAGTCATGGCCCTGTACTCGATATGGGCAAGGCTGAAGGAAAACAACTTCCACCTTACTCGAAGCCGCCTCATTTTGTTGCTAAATCAGTATAAAAAAATGAACCTCGTATTATAGAGAGTCATATCATATATATATATATGTAGAGAGTATTTTCCGGGGACATATTTTCGATGCAAAGTATTTTTCGAGGACATCTGTATACATTGGGGACAGGTCTCAAAGTATCCTTGTATCCATGGTATTTTTGGAGGACATTCTGCATATATGTGGGTATATGTCTATTGAATAGTTTGGGACCTCTTGTTCATATGTATGATTCACCCACAGATGGCGCCATTATGACTATTTTCGATTCTCGAGACACTAGATGAATGAGTCGTTGAGCATTATTGAGTCCCCAAATTATACTTTTAACACAATTCGTGTGTTCCTGAAGTATATTTTAATTATATAGAAGATGTCCTCAAACTCCCCTAACTATACCCAGTACCATGCACATCAACAACCAGGCACCACATCAGTGTAACACGGATTTCGACTACAATTTGTGAGATGGCATTTTTAAGAACAATTTGCATTGAATATTCATTGTAATATTCGGTACTTATCTTTGTATTATATCTCAAACGTATTTATTATATCTTCATGGTAGGGGAGGGTGGGCCCCAACAGCCATCTGAAAATTCTCGGTCAAAATATGTTGTATGGTTCAAAAAATAGAGAAATCATTTATCTTGGCACTTTATATTATTTTTTTCTTCTGAAAAATATTTTCTGGAAAAAAATTTTGACTCATTTTTTTTTTTAATTACAAATTATTATGTTGACTTCTGTGTTCATTCTCACAAACGTAAGAAATGCATCCTACATCAATTTCAACGGAAGCTTTCGCGAAATTTTTTGCTAATATATTGGTAATGGTAATTTCCAAAACAAAGGAAAAAAGGATTTTTCTTCAAAGTAGAAACAAAGGAGAATATCTATTTTGTCGAAAGATTTTGTTCATTTTGTCTAACATGAAAAATTTTGCAACTAACAATTCTCAGGGGGCATCGTGCCCCGACCCTCCCTAGAATTTTCAGGGTGGCCGTTCTGTCCAACCTACCCCTATATGTATACATATAAGATAATGGCAAACTCTCAGAGTCCCCAAATTATACTGAAACTAAACGTTAGATATACATATGTATTAGGGTGGGCCAAAAAAAACTTTTAATTTTGAATTGAATGGGAAATCAAAAATCACGATGAGCGACCTCTTCATATTAATATTAAGAGCTCAAACGTTACCAGAATTTCTTTTTCGTCATCTTGGACGATATTTTCATGGTAACTAAAGAAAAAAAATTGAAAGATTTTTTTGGCCCTCCCTAATATGTATATTAGGGTGGTCCTTATTTGGGGCTCGGACGAATTTTTACCGGGCCGCCCCCAAGATCAGCTCCAAATAATTCAAAAACAATGTGTAACAAGTTTCAGCCGTCTATCTTAAAAATTGGCCAATACCAGAGGGGAGGGATTTTCCCCTTTAAAATACACGTGTTTTTTCGATTTTTCAAAAACCTGCGTACTAAAGCGTCTTGAACTCTTTCCAAAAATCTCGGAAACTCACGAATGCGTTCCTGGTACCCATATTCTACATCCGGATAAATGAATCAAACTACTGATTCAAGCTCGACAGCTATATAGGGGTTATGCCATAAGAGGAAACATTTTTCTCTTCTTTTCTATAGTTGCTGGAAAACTTTGTCAGAAAAAGTTTGGCATTGAGAATATTTATCATGAACTAAAAAATCCTGATCCTAAAATTGTGAGTTATTTTTACAGCAAAAAAAAAGAAGAGAATTTCAATAAATGGGGGTCATCGACCAAAAAATGTTTCTTCTTATGGAATGACCCCTATAGCTGTCAATGTTGAATCAGAAGTTTGATTCATCCATCTGGATGTAGGATGTGGGTACCAGGAACGCATTCGTGAGTATTCGAGATTTTTAGAAAGAGTTCAAGACGCTCTAGTACGCAGATTTTCAAAAAATCGAAACAACACGTGTATTTCAAAGGGGAACATCCCCCCCCCCCCCTGGTATTGGCAAATTTTCAAGATAGACGGCTGAAACTTGTTCCACATTGTTTTTGAATTATTTGGAGCTGATCTGGGGGGTGGCCCGGTAAAAATTCGTCCGAGCCCTAAATAAGGACCACCCTAATGTATATAATTCTGTGAAAGTCCCCGAATTATACTTTTAATGTGTTTATATATTCCGTATGCTCTCAAAGTATACGTTAATTATATGAAATGTGCCCTCAAACTCCCTGCTTTGCGCAAACTGTCTTTCGCGAATAACTCTCGAACGAACTTCTAGTCACTATCGGCACGTGTTCAGGGGGTTGAAGGAACTTTCAAAAGTACCGCGAATCACCCCAAACATTGCGGTCGGGAGAATGTTACTGCACTGATGTCGCGCATACATATCTACCTTCTTGTTAATGTACACGATATTGGGTAAAGCTTAGGGAGTTTGACGACATATTTCATATAATTAACGTATACTTCGAGAACATACGGAATACATTGAAAGTATATAATTCGGGGAGTTTCACAAAAATATATACATACATATATCCAACGTTTAGTTTCAGGTCTGTTAATCCAGTCGAATTATACCAAAAATATATAAAGATGTATTCAGGAATATGAGATTTTTGTAGATTTTCTACGAGCTCATTATATCCCCACGAATACACCTGTGATTTATCCAAATGATTTTCGGCCGCACTTAGTTGCAAAAAATTGTTAAACAATTGAAAACCTACTTTTTACGCTCTATTTCTTTTCCTGACAGTTTTACAACAAAATGCTTCGGATGAAAGTTGTTCGTCTTGTCGTCCCCGAAAAAATGAATACTTGAAAAAGCATTTATCTTCATTAGTTCAGCTGCAAAATGCAATAGAAAAAGTTTTCTTAATATTCTGTTTTTTATCAGTCACTCACCGAATTTTCAACATACGGTTACGAAACTCATACTGGATCTAGTATGAACTGTCTTCTAAAAGAATCTGCAAACTCGATAGGGCTATGTGTTATAGTCTCGTAGTAATAAACGATCTGCGAAAATCCGTAGAATCGCGTTCCTTTTAAGGATAATGGGCTGACATCGTGCCAAAAAATCTGAGAGCCAGTTTTCGATATCCACTTTCGATATACGATAAAAAATAATTTTTTTGTGGAAAAAATAGTACTTATTCTGAGGAAATAAAATTTGTGCTTATAAACAAATGGTAATATCTGCGTCAATTTTTGAGTACTCGGAAATATTCTGGCAGGATGTGATAAGTCTTTTTGATACGCTGTTTTTTTAAATTATCCCTTAATCTTCATTAGAACCGGAGATACGAACAGGTTTACTTATTAATCCATAACTATTAATCTAACAAACATTTTCGGATTAATCAAGTTCGTACGTCAACTCATATTTTTCCGTAATATTTATTCCATTGCTACGACAGTCTGAATGCAGCCGCGGGGTATAAAATCGCACGGCCCACCGGGCGAGTCGAGCCGGGCCGCGCGGAGTGCAGTGGTGGGGAGCGCTCAGCCAATCGCGGGCGACGTCGCACCGCTCAGTCAACAAATGGAATATCTCCTTTCAAAATTGCCCCAAACTCTCGGAGTCCCCAAATTATATGCTACAATATGTATCTCCAACTGAAAACAGTCCTGAAACTAAACGTTAGATATACAGGGAGGTCGCCGGGATGGGCCACATAGTCCGTACAAAACGCTAGGTTCGAGACTATGATCTCTCCCTTGTTTTTGTTAAACGCTCGTTTCCATGGTCCGAAAAACGAGCGTTTAACAAGAACAAAAAATAAATTATAATCTCGAGCCCAGCGTTTTGTACGGGAAATGTGGCCCATCCACGCGACCTCCCTGTATGTATATGATTTTGTGAAAGTCCCCGAATTATACTTTCAATGTATTTATATATTCCGTATGTTCTCAAAGTAGACGTTAATTATATGAAATGTGCCCTCAAACTGCCTGCTTTGCGCAAACTGTCTCCCGCGAATAACTCTCGAACAAGTACCTCTCGTCACCATCGGCACGTGTTCTGGGGGTTGAGGGTACTTTCAGAAGTACCCCAAATCACCCCAAATATTGCGGTCGGAACAATGTTACTGCACTGATGTCACGCATACACACCTTCTTCTTAATGTACACGATATTGGGTAAAGTTTAGGGAGTTTGAGGTACTATTTCAAATAATTAACGTATACTTCGAGAACATACGGAATATATTGAAAGTATAATTCGTGGACTTCTCCAAAATGATGTATCTAACGTTCAAGGGAATGCCAGCGCAGTTATCTGTTTTGGGGTAATTTTCGGGGGTCTATTGCTGGAAACCGAGTGGTTCGCAATTCATGGTACAACTTCCAAAACAATCTTCGACTCTTCAACTAAAAACTCATCGTGGCGATTTTTGATAGATTGCTTAGTTCAACGACTGCAGACTTTCTAAGGTGGGGTTGCGAGATAAACATGCGATTTCAGACGAGCGATTCCTCGAGAGCAAAATATCGGATCGTACTAAAAATTTACGAGTGACAGTATCAGACGTCAGCGAAAAGACTAATCGGGGCGAATTTTTTTTGTATCTTACTCTCTAAAATAAAAATAAAAATGATGAAAATCTGGATGACATTTTTTTCTTTATTGTTTTTTTTTTAGTTTGTTCTCCGTAGAATCTAGAGTTTGAAAAAATTTGACACTGAAGCTACGTTCAGAAAATTTTCCTGGAAATTTCAGATTTTTCGGTTCACCCGTTTTCTTGTTGAAAGATCGTGAAAATGTTATTTTATTCTTGATCTCCTCTATCCTCGCTGTTACTATGAAAGCGAGTGCGACAAAAATATTGAAAAATAATATTGCAATAAAGTAGACGCCCATCGCTACCATAATCTTAATTCCAGGTCTGCTTTCAGCTGGAAATACATACTGTTGCATACAATTTGGGAACTGGAGAGTTTGCGGACAACTTTTCGTTATTTTATATACGTATAGTATACTCTGTAGATATAATAAATATTTCAGAAATATAATTCTAATACCAGTACCAAATATTATAATAAATATTCAAAGTGAAATATATATCAAAATACTATTTCAAAAATTGCGATGGAAATTCATGTCACATTGGTACCTCCTTGCCAGTGTATATGAAGTATTCCAAGCCAACTAGGCGGCATTCGACCCTGACCCTCTGAGATCTGTTCCATTATTTTTTATCTTATCCAACCTACATAAAAACGTACTTCTAATTTTTCCAGATTTTTCGAAGCAAATGATCTTTCAAAAAAAATTAATGTGGCAAAAAAAGAACCGCTATTTTTCAAATTTTCAAAAAATTCACAAAAATTCTATGTCACAAAACAAAAATTGTGAGCCATAAAACACAGTGCAAGAATTCTTTTTTCTTTCATTTTTCTATTTAATTTTATAAGTTGGACAAATCTCTTTTTTCTCTTTTTCGTACATTTTTTGTATACAATGCGTATGGCAGCACATCCTTGTGTACATGTAGGTACATATATACACATGTATAAGGATGTCTGATATGAGTCATTCCACGTCAAGCGGGACACCTTCTTGACCTCATGTGCTTGAAAATTATCGTATTTCATTTTACATATTCTCTGGGTAAAATAAACATAAAAAACAATTCTGTTTTTTTTTTTTACTCAAATGGTTCAAAAGCTACAGGGGGTTGAATTTTCGAAAAAAACACCAACAACCGGATTCGCGCCCCCTTTGAACTTTAATATCTCCGATTCCCTTTGACGTACAGACGTCTGCAAAAACTTATTTTAAAGCTCTTAAATTGTTCTTTTATGTTATTAATTTTCACTTTATCGAATAAGCAATCTTCCATTTATTAAGAACAATTACATTTTTCAAACGCGATTTCCGAGATGTTCACATTCTTCAAAAATTCTGAAAAAAATACGAGCATGTTCCTTGATTTATTCTCTACGAAATATGTAGAATTCAGGACGGAGTTCTGATATACAGTATATTTAAAGAGCGGTTGATTCGAGCGGGACGTCGCGCGCGGCCGCGGCCACGAGCGTTGGGCCGGCAAAACGCTGTTCGCGCGACGTTTGGTACTTGGAATTCAACGTACACCAAAGCCAAAATAACGGCCACCCTAATATAAAATAACGAAAGAATGTCCTCAAACTCTCGGACCCCAAATTATACGTAACAATGTGTATCTCCAGATGAAAATAGTCCTAAAATTAAACGTTAGATATAACATTTTGTGAAAACCCTCAAATTATACTTTCAATATATTCCGTATGTCCTCGACGTATACGTTAATTATATGGAATATGTCCTCAAACTCCCTAAACTTTACCCAATATCGTGTACACTAACAAGCAGGTATGTATGCGCGACATCAGTGCAGTAACATTGTTCCGACCGCAATGTTCGAGGTAATTCGGGGTACTTTTGAAAGCACCCTCAACCCCCCGAACACGTGCCAATAGTGACTAGAGGTTCGTTCGGGAGTTATTCGCGAGAGACAGTTTGCGCAAAGCAGGGAGGTTGAGGGCACATTTCGTATAATTAACGTATACTTTGAGAACATACGGAATATATAAAACCTATTGGAGGTATAATTCGGAGACTCTCACAAAACTATGTACATTGGGGCATTCCATGCCAAACCGTACAGTTTAAAATTTTTTGTTTTTGATTTTCGTAATTTTTTGATATTTTTTACTATCCATCAAAAAAGTCCCTCCGGTAAATTTTGAGATTTTTTTCGATTACCGGTTCAAAATATGTCGAATTTTGAAAAAAAAAAAAAACGTTTTTTCGGTTTTTTGCTTATAACTTCTTCAAAAATGGTCCAGATTCAACGTTTTTTTTTTGTAAATTTTTGTCTTACCATGTACTTTTCAAAACAAAAAAATTTTTACTCTTTCGAAAAATTTTTCTGTGTTATTTCTTAGTTTCCAAGTTTCAAAGTCGTTTTCTGAAAATCATGCATATTTTGATTTTCCTGAAAATTTTTCATAATAAACTACTATATTTTCTGCAACTTTTAAGCCCGGTCCGATCGTGGGCACTTCATGGCAACTTTTTTTTTTCGATTTTTGAAGATTTAAAAAAAAAAAAATTTTTCTACTTATCATTATTAATTCTAATTTTTGTCACTATATAATATCATTGTTACTACTTTCAAGTATGTTTTACAATTTTACACAGTTGAAGGGTTTTTGAAATTATTAATTAGTCGTTATATAGTTTATAAACAAGTCCGTTTATAAACAATGGTAATAAAAGTATTCATTTAAGCTCGCAATCTTTTAAGAATTTTACATGTACGATCATTATTCGAAGTAGAATATTCTTTTGTTTTTATATTTCCGTTGGCTACTGGAATAATACAATGCCATTTCTATGTCCCTGTTATTGATTTTGCCGTTTTGTATCGTAGATCCAATTTTTCCTTTGCTCCAATATAATCATTTACTGGCGAAAATTTTACAGCAATGCTAGGTAAACTACTTGAATGAGAATACTTTTATTACCATTGTTTAGAACCGGACTTGTTTATAAACTATATAACGACTAATTAATAATTTCAAAAACCCTTGAACTGTGTAAAATTGTGAAACATACTTGAAAGTAATGAAAATAATATATAGTGACAAAAATTAGAATTAATAATGATGAGTAAAAAAAAAATTTTTTTCAAATTTTCAAAAATCGAAAAAAATTAGTTGCCATAAAGTGCCCACGATCGGACCGGGCTTAAAAGTTGCAGAAAATATAGTAGTTTATTATGAAAAATTTTCAGGAAAATCAAAATATGCATGATTTTCAGAAAACGACTTTGAAACTTTGAAAGTAAGAAATAAAACAGAAATTTTTTTCGAAAGAGTAAAAATTTTTTTGTTTTGAAAAGTACATGGAAAGACAAAAATTTACAGAAAAAAAAAATTGAACTTGGACCATTTTTGAAGAAGTTATAAACGAAAAACCGAAAGAACGGGTTTTTTTTTCAAAATTCGACATATTTTGAACCGGTAATCGAAAAAATCTCAAAATTTACCGGAGGGACTTTTTTGATGGATAGTAAAAAATATCGAAAAATTACGAAAATCGAAAGGAAAATTTTTTAAACTGTACGGTTTGGCATGGAATGCCCCACATATATCTAACGTTTAGTTTCAGGACTGTTTTCAGCTGGAGATACATATTGTTGCATATAATATGGGGACGCCGAGAGTTTGGGGATATCTCGTCATTTTTTTATATATAGAGGTAGGTGAGACACAATTACGGCCGCCCAGCAGATTCTATAGGGGGGCGGGGAACGGTCGCCTGCTGAGAATACTCACAATTAGTTGTAAAACTTTTTATGCTAGACAAAATGGAAACTCTTCTGACAAAATATAGGCATATTCTCTGTTATCTTTAATTTGAAAAAAATCTTTCTCTTTGTCCGAAATTATCATTATTACTAATATACCAACTTTGATATGAATCTCTTCCGAAACCTTATTTTTCGATATGACAGATTTTTAATAGGAATCCTTTATCAGAAAATTTCGCGGAAGATTGAATTCGTCGATAGAAAATAAATTCCTCACATTTTGTAAGAAATAATACAAAAGTCAATATAATGATTTGTAATTGGAAAAAAAAATTGAAATTAAAAATTTCTCGCAAAAATTTTTTTTTGGAATAAAAAAGTCATATAATGTCAAAAGAAATTAATTCTTTATTGCTCTAACCATAAAATTTTTTCGACTAACAATGTTCTGGGTGGCCGTTGTGCCCACCTGCCCCTACATATAAAATAAAGAAGAGATATCCCCAAACTCTCGAAGTCCTTGAGTAATATGCAACAATATGTATCTCCAGCTGAAAACAGACCTGAAACTAAACGTTGGATATATGTATGTATATATTTTTGTGAATGTCCCTGAATTATACTTTCAATATATTCCGTATGTTCTCGAAGTATACGTTAATTATATGAAATATGTCCTCAAACTCCCTAAACTTCACCCAATATCGTGTACATTAACAAGAAGGTGTGCATGCGTGACATCAGTGCAGTAACATTGTTCCGACCGCAATATTTGGGGTGATTTGGGGTACTTCCGAAAGTACCCTCAACCCCGCAGAACACGTGCCGATGGTGACGAGAGGTACTTGTTCGAGAGTTATTCGCGGAAGACAGTTTGCGCAAAGCAGGCAGTTTGAGGGCACATTTCATATAATTAACGTCTACTTTGAGAACATACGGAATATATAAATACATTGAAAGTATAATTCGGGGACTTTCACAAAATCATATACATACAGGGAGGTCGCGTGGATGGGCCACATTTCCCGGACAAAACGCGCGGCTCGAGATTATAATTTATTTTTTGTTCTTGTTAAACGCTCGTTTTTCGGACCACGGAAACGAGCGTTTAACAAAAACAAGGGAGAGATCATAGTCTCGAACCTAGCGTTTTGTACGGACTATGTGGCCCATCCCGGCGACCTCCCTGTATATCTAACGTTTAGTTTCAGGACTGTTTTCAGTTGAAGATACATATTGTAGAATATAATTTGGGGACTTCGAGAGTTTACACTGTAAAAAATGAGCCGTGTTAATTTGACCTGGTGTTAGTGGTTAAAATCTGTGGTGTTACGATCAGCACCATTTCGATATTATAGTTAACCACGTGCACCGTATGTCGGGGTTAAGCAATATTACATCGAAATTTCAGCAAGTTCAACACCAGACTAAGTGTTTGACCACATTTCACACAATTCCGTGAGGATCGTACTCCTATTGTGGAGTACTTATGGTGCGACATCAGTTCGGTGTCATGATATTTTGAATTCGGTGTGATTTTGCTTACCAAAGTTACAGCTACGCACGATCAACACCGACTGAGTGCTATTATTATTGATCAAATACCTATGCGGCTTTGAATTGAATGTTTTCTTGTGCACTTCTACATTCCGCGGTGTTGGATGGTCTGCCATATCCAAAAAAATTAACAGCTACAAAGAAAATTCAGAGATAGGACCATTTTTAATTCACTATGGATTTCTTCGAGAATTTCTGAGATTCACTTGTACACAGAAAAAAAAAGTTAACTTGAACCAAGAAAATAATTAGGAAAATCGAAATTATCCATGAAGATGTAAGTATTTTCTTGAACCAAGAAATATTCCTAATTCAAGAAAATTTTTTACTTTGTCAGGAATGATTTCGAGCTTCCTAACTATTTTCTTGAATCAAGAATATTTATCTCCGGCGAGAAATTTTTTTTTTCTGTGTATATACGACCGGATCTCAAAATTTTCTGTAGAATAAACGTTACAGATTCCTGAACAAATACTCTGAAATCATCAATAGCCTGAAAAATTCCAAGACGATTTGCTGAAAAATTCACTGAAATTTCTTAGAGCATCAAAAATCCCTCCAAGATCTGTGAAATTGTTTCAATATGTAGAAAAAAAAATTGAATATGTAAATATTGCCGGTAGGGACGTCATGATTTCATCTAAAAACTCTGGTAATGGAATATCAAAACATACACGGAAAAGTTTCAACATTCTACAAGCGTTGACTTGGCGTAGTTGTTAGAGCGTCTGACTAGAAATCGAGCGTACCCGGTTCAAATCCCCCGACTGTAGGTTTAGGAAATAAAAAAATTCGTGTCCCATAGCGGGGACCAAAGTGGTGTTAAATAAAAAGCAACCGTGCTTTTCGTCGGTGTGAATACGATAAAATTGAACCACATATAGTGTAGGCAAATATCACAGTTCGGTGCTGTGATCCTTGATGTTTTAGACGCTTTTAACACCAAATGCTACTTTTAGACCACTATAGAATATATGCTGGTGTCAAATCGGAGCAACCACATTCTGGTGTCGTTTTAATTAACCAAAGTCCGGTGTCAAAAATTGATGCACCAAACGGAGTAACTAATGATATCTGAATTTTTAACACTATCTTAACACCGGACGATTAACACTACCAGGTCACACAGAACAGGGTGGACCACTATAGAATCTGTGCCCAGTGTTGAATCTGTGTTAAATTCAACACCTCATTTTTTACAGTGTAGGGATATCTCGTCATTTTTTTATATATAGAGGTAGGTGAGACACAATTACGGCCGCCCTGCAGATTCTATAGGGGGGCGGGGAACGGTCGCCTGCTGAGAATACTCACAATTAGTTGTAAAACTTTTTATGCTAGACAAAATGGAAACTCTTCTGACAAAATATAGGCATATTCTCTGTTATCTTTAATTTGAAAAAAATCTTTCTCTTCGTCCGAAATTATCATTATTTCTAATATACCAACTTTGATATGAATCTCTTCCGAAACCTTATTTTTCGATATGACAGATTTTTAATAGGAATCCTTTATCAGAAAATTTCGCGGAAGATTGAATTCGTCGATAGAAAATAAATTCCTCACATTTTGTAAGAAATAATACAAAAGTCAATATAATGATTTGTAATTGGAAAAAAAAATTGAAATTAAAAATTTCTCGCAAAAAATCTTTTTTTGGAATAAAAAAGTCATATAATGTCAAAAGAAATTAATTCTTTATTGCTCTAACCATAAAATTTTTTCGACTAACAATGTTCTGGGTGGCCGTTGTGCCCACCTGCCCCTACATATAAAATAAAGAAGAGATATCCCCAAACTCTCGAAGTCCTTGAGTAATATGCAACAATATGTATCTCCAGCTGAAAACAGACCTGAAACTAAACGTTGGATATATGTATGTATATATTTTTGTGAATGTCCCTGAATTATACTTTCAATATATTCCGTATGTTCTCGAAGTATACGTTAATTATATGAAATATGTCCTCAAACTCCCTAAACTTCACCCAATATCGTGTACATTAACAAGAAGGTGTGCATGCGTGACATCAGTGCAGTAACATTGTTCCGACCGCAATATTTGGGGTGATTTGGGGTACTTCCGAAAGTACCCTCAACCCCCAGAACACGTGCCGATGGTGACGAGAGGTACTTGTTCGAGAGTTATTCGCGGAAGACAGTTTGCGCAAAGCAGGCAGTTTGAGGGCACATTTCATATAATTAACGTCTACTTTGAGAACATACGGAATATATAAATACATTGAAAGTATAATTCGGGGACTTTCACAAAATCATATACATACAGGGAGGTCGCGTGGATGGGCCACATTTCCCGGACAAAACGCGCGGCTCGAGATTATAATTTATTTTTTGTTCTTGTTAAACGCTCGTTTTTCGGACCACGGAAACGAGCGTTTAACAAAAACAAGGGAGAGATCATAGTCTCGAACCTAGCGTTTTGTACGGACTATGTGGCCCATCCCGGCGACCTCCCTGTATATCTAACGTTTAGTTTCAGGACTGTTTTCAGTTGAAGATACATATTGTAGAATATAATTTGGGGACTTCGAGAGTTTAGGGATATCTCGTCATTTTTTTATATATAGAGGTAGGTGAGACACAATTACGGCCGCCCTCCAGATTCTATAGGGGGGTGGGGCACGGTCGCCTGCTGAGAATCCTTACAATTAGTTGCAAAACTTTTTATGCTAGACAAAATGGAAACTCTTCTGACAAAATATCGGTATATTCTCTTTTATCTTTGATTTGAAAAAAATCTTTTTGTCGGAAATAATCATTAACATTATGCCAACTCTGATATCAATTTCTCACGGAACGTTATTCTTCGATATGACCGATCATTATTAAGAATGGTTTATCACGAAATTTCGCGATCAATTGAATCTGTTAATACAAAATAAATTCCTCACGTTTTATGCGAATTAATACAAAAGTCAATAAAATGACATGTCATTAAGATAAAAAAAAAAAAAAATTGATTTAAAAATTTCTCTTAAAAAATCTCTTTTTGAAATAAAAAATCATATAGTGACCAAGATAAATGAATTTTTCATTTCTTCAACCATAAAAAGTTTACGACTGATGATGTTCAAGGTGGCCGTTGTGCACCACCTGCCCCTACATATAAAATGAAGAAGAGATATCCCCAAACTCTCGAAGTCCGTAAATTTCATGCCACAGTATATATCTCCAGCTGGAAACAAACCTGAAACTGAACGTTGGATGTATGTATGTATATATTTTTGTGCAAGTCCCCGAATTATACTTTCAATGTATTTCGTAGGTCCTCAAAGTATACGTCAAATATATGGAACATGTCCTCCAACTCCCTAAACTTCACCCAATATCGTGTACACTCACAAGGAGACAGTATGCGCCACATTAGTGAAGTAAATCTGTTTTGACCGCAATTTTCGCGGTGATTCGGAGTACTTTTAGAAGAACCCTCAACCTCCCAAACATATGCGACTCGAGCTTCGTTCGTAAGTTATTCGCGAGAAACAGTTTTATTTAATAACTCAAGATCGACCCGAGAGAAAATATAATTCTATAAAAAATATTCATACAATAATTAAAATGAATTTTCTAAAATTTGACCAATCAAAAATTGTTCATCACCTACTAGTTACTTGCATCTTCCAAGTATAGTATATATCTCAGGGTATGGCATTCCAGAGTACACATTTTTTTCTTGCCAATACCGCGAAAACCTTTAGAATATATGTAACAAAAATGCTCGCAAAGGGACAGCATTGAAATCCAATTTCTAAAGATCTAGCAATTGGTATTACTCAGCCGAGTTTTACTGTAGAAAATTCCGCAAGATAACATTTCGTATAAAATTAAGTTGTCTACAACCAAAGTCTTCAGAGCCAGGTCAGTAGAATCAAGCGTTCACACACAGCTGACGTTTGAAGTCTATTTCAAGGCTTCAAAGGCTTCAAAGGCTTTTGTTGTAGACAATTTAATTTCGTACAAAATGATACCTTCTGAAATGTTCTACGACAAAATGAGGCGGATTTCGCGAGGATCTGGAAAAATATATATTCTCAAGGTTTTTCAGGTAGAGACAAAAAAAATGTTCTAAAATGACACACCCTGATAAACAGAAAATGTCCTCAAATTATTCTCTAGATATATATCACCTGTCCTGGGAACATACATTAATTACATGAATGATGTCCTCAAAGTAGACCCATAATACATGAACGACGTAAAATTTAAAAGTATTGTTTGGGAACACCTCTTTTTTTTTATAGCTTATGTATAATTCAGGGACATGTCCATAAATACAACAGTTTCTTGATAAGGCCTCATAATATACATTGAGTCCAAAAATTGTTTAACGGCCAAAACATTGTATTGAAAAATCAAATAAAATTTTTTTCGGGTTTGGCGATCCATTTTACAAGTTTTAACATTCAAAAAAAGGGGTGTCCCAAACTATACGTTGGACATATATATATATTAGGGTGGCCCTTAATATAGGTGTAAAAAAAAATTATTCGGGCCGCCCTTCAAAACGGTTCCAAATAATTAAAAAAAAAAACTACGCCAAGTCGCAGCTATGTACTTTGAGAGGAAGGCGTGCCTGTAAGCATGAACTTAAATTTAAATATCAATTTTTTTTCATGATTGGAGAAATTTTTTTTTCTGTAATCCAGTTTATGTGTCCATTTTTTTTTTTTTCCGAAGCTATTATATATTAGTATTCAATATGTAGAACCAATAATAAGGTCCTCAATACTGGATTTGATGAGCGTCCAGTTCAACCATCCTATTATTTTGGCACAATAGTATGATTTAGCTGTTGTCGAATGTTTTTAATCACATCAAAGTCAAAGTTTAAATTTGCATCTTGCCAAAAATATCCATTAAGTACGAAGGATATAAATTTGAAATTGTAAATTACAAATGAAAAAACGTGAAAATTATGTAGAATATTAATAATAGAAATATTTTATTTTTTTATTTTTATCCCTTCATAAAAGATCGGTTTGTCAAGATTAATCTCGAAGTCCATTGTCATCGCTTAAGACCCGTTCTGATTGGGTTTCGGGATCGTTGCGGGGCGAACTTCGTGGTTGCGAATCGGTCTGAAGAGAGCAGTTCCTAGTTCAGATCAGATTTTCAGAATTGATCGGAATGAGGAGAATGATCACAGCTATTGAGTCAGAGTATTATTTGAGTGGTCGTGTCAGGAGATTTTTCGAGGATTGTCGGTCATCTTTTATTAGTTAATTTTCGAAAATGTACTGGAAACCTTATTCGGAAAAAGGGTCATTCAGTGATTCGTGACAAATATTTGGCAGTTGAATAAGAGAAATTACTCTCGCATAAGAAGGCTGGTTGAAGAAGCGCGCGAAGCGCGCTATTCTGAGCTAGTGAAGTGAAATGTTGATGTCTTTATTCATTTATGCATCGATTGAAGGAAATCAGCGAAATAAATTCAATTTTAATATATGAATCGTTGGTACCATGGTGCAGAGAAAGTTTCACATCAACATAAGCTTGAAAAAATCAACGACACTGATCATGAAAGAATGATGAATTTCATTAAAATTACGGGAATTTCATGCTGACAGGCACGCCTTCCTCTTGAAGTACATAGCTGGAACTTTGCGTAAATTTTTTTTTTTTATTATTTGAAACCGTTCTGGAGGGCGGCCCGACTAATTTTTTTTTAGACCTATATTAAGGGCCACCCTAGTATGTATGTATGTATTGTAACGGCAATTTCCTGAGCTGGGGTGACCCAGGAAAATTAATCCGCACACAAACCTGGCTCCAACGATGGTAAGGGGATGTTGCTGGGCGCCAGACTCCGGGGCAGGAGTCCTCTCTCTCGCTCTCACGCTCTCAGCACCGGCTCGCCGATACTGTAGTAGAGGGATGTGGTGGGGGCGAAGAATAAAGACACCAATGCAAATTTTACGTTTACTGAAATTGTTTATTAAAAAAAGAAAAAAGAAAAAGGTCGCGAATTACCGCCCGCTACCTGGCATATAGAATCTAAAAATACAATAGTAACGCGTGACTTTACTCTACTAATAAATACTAAATAACAATACAATAAATAATTGACTCTACTCTACTCTTTAATTCTTATAAAATACTGTAAAGGCGGTAGCTGTTTAGCTCAGCTGTCAGTCTTCTCTCTCTCTCCCACTACTGGGGAAGACGGTACTGTGGCTCGCTCACGCACACGGAGTAGACGTCGCTTGCGCGACGACAGCTCGGCTGCGGAACAGCTGTGGCGGGGAAGGGGTGGGGGTCGGTACTCGCTCGGGACTCGGGGAAGCGGCAAGTCTCTGCCTCGCTGCAGCACTCTGCGTCGCGTGACAGCAGAAGACTCGATGCAAGATGGCGGTCGCGGCTAACTGGACGTTAGGCGCGCAGCGACAACGCGACTGGCGCCCTAACACGCAGCACGACGAACCACGTGGGATGCGGAACTTTCAAATCGGGACTCTAACTGTCAGGGGTTCTCTCGCACGGGTATAGGGACTCTCTGGGACACTCTCGAGACTCGTGGGGTGGTTTAGGGGTAAAATTACGGGACTAGAGTAATAACGGGGGTGATCAGAACGATCCTACCTTGTATGCGGCGATGGTTCGGCGTAACCTGGTACGTCGGTGCTCGTCCGTTAAACCTCGTGTCCAAAGAATAGCCGGGTCGTCGTAATTCCAAAGGTCAAGGTAGTCGTCCAAGGTTCGGTCAGCAAAAATTCAGGGAAGTAGCAGGGGTCGTAATAAGGCACAAAACTCGCTCACTCTCACTATCTCTCACCAAAAAAAACAAAATTGCTCGCTGCATTTCTCACACACGTTTGGATCGCGCTAAGGCGGACATATGGTTGACAATTCTTTTTCCGCTATCCTGATTCTCACTTTGGCCACCCGCCTCGTGGGCGCTGCACGCTACCGGTGAGCGGAGCGCCGCGCCAGGTAACCAAGATGGCGCCTGGGGGCGAGGGCGGTGAGAATTTGAATAGCGGAATCGGTACTCTGAACTCTCGCGGGACTGGGAACGTACGTCAGGCTGGTTAGGAGGAGGTCATAACGTTTGCCACGTTACAGTATGTATGTATGTATGTGATCAATTTTTTTGTCCGACGATATCTCGAGAACGAGTGGTCAGATTTTGATCAACTTCGTCCCAATCGACGCGCCTCTTCGAAACTTCGAACTGATTAGATTTTGGTTTCGATCGGTATAGTGGTTTTCGAATTATTTAAATAACAAAATTCTGAAAAATAAAATAAAAATCATGATGTCTGGAGAATGGATGAATGGATTCGAATGAAAACTGATACCACAAGGTCGTTTGGGGCGCTGATCACGAATCTGAAGTCAGATTTGCAAAATTTATGATGGCGAATTTTTTTAGCTCAAATTAGCGTGAGAACGGGAAGTTGAAGGGCTGGCACATGGGCAGCCTGAAGCCGCTGGTTTATTATATTTTCGATTGATATTTCGTACAATTTTAAGTATACTGAGACAAAAATTAATTGTCAATAAAAGAAATCATCCCTTACAAACAATATGATGGTATAATGACCTATTTTTTTCATTTTAGGGTATAAAAATATGCTACATGGCATTGCTTGCGTGAGAATACATGCACATTAGGGTGGTCCCTAATAAGGTTATTCTCAAATTTCTTTGCTCCCAGGGGCTCAAATGCTTCCAAATTGATAAAAAAAAAATTCCCTGAAAATTTGAGCTTTTAATATTAACTCTAAGATAGTGCGCATTCCAATCTAAGTTTCCTATGGAAATAACATAGGAAAAATTACTTTTGTTGTTTAAAATTTTATAACTTGGGAACGAATGAATTAAAAATTATAAATCATACATATTTTTATAGAGAATTTAACACTCTACAAAAAAGGTCTCTTATAGATGGCGTAAGTGATTCATTCCATAATACCGCGAGAATTACAAATATTGTATTTGCTTATTTTAATCATAAATAAAATATTTCAACAGCAAATATTTAATCATATAATAATTTATTCGATAATATTAATAAAAAGCCTTGATAATATTAATAATAATATGAAAATTAAACTTTGACGTTGAATAACTTTTAAACCAATAGACTAATGGAAAAATTATAAGAGACCTTTTTTGTAGAGCGTTAAATTCTCTATAAAAATATGTATGATTTATGATTTTTAATTCATTCGTTCCCAAGTTATAAAATTATAAACAACAAAAGTAATTTTTTCTATGTTATTTCCATAGCAAACTTAGATTGGAATGCGCACTATCTTAGAGTTAATATTAAGAGCTCAAATTTTCAGGGAATTTTTTTTTATCAATTTGGAAGCATTTGAGCCCCTGGGAGCAAAGAAATTTGAAAATAACCTTATTAGGGACCACCCTAATGCACATGCTTATTCTCAAGATGTCAATTATGAAAAAAAAAAAAAACAACAAAAATAGCGAACAGAACGTGAGTCGTCCCTGTACCGTCGGAGATGACGTATAGAACGCTCGAGAAGTCGCAATTTTAGAGTCTGGTAAGGCTTTGGTGATTGAAAATAGTAGCCAGGCTGTCTTTTTCATTCACGTTAGAGTGTAAAATATCATCTGGAAAAAAAAGTATTCGGGCGAAATTAAGACCGTACTCATTGTATAGGCGCACACGTTGATATGACGATTGCATATAAGCTACCAGGTTACGCATCTTCCGGTCGGTCTGGCAAGGCTCAAGTGACCTCGAATAACAGCCAGACTGCTTTTTTCGCCAATTGTACAACCCACTCAACTATCTGACAAATTTTCAAAAATGCGAAAATAAGTTCCGTAAGTTTTTTTTTCCAGTTTTTCGCGTGCCAGACGAAGTTCCCATCTTCAGAAATCAGCCAGACTACCCTTTAACTAGCTTTTATGATCGCCTTCATAAGTACAATAAGTAGTATCCTTGCGAAAATAAGTTCAACGCATTGACGTTTTTTTCACTTTTTCAAACGCCCCCCCACGCTAAATCCATCGGAATACAATGAAAAGTCTGTTAGATTTTTTGATAAGCATCATCTATTAAATTGAAAAAACCTTGGTAGCGGCGTGCGAAAATAAGTTCCAAAAATATTCACTGGCTCCCGGACTATATGAAGTACCTGTTGAATAACTGTCTGGATTCTGCCTTTATTTTGTCAATTTACCTGAATTTACAATAGAAGTCAGCGTAACTTGGCTTTTGCAAATAGTCATGAAATAACCAGTTTTTGTGCGGCGTCATGAGATTCTACATTGCACTGAATATTTATACATTGCATACAGTCATTATTGTACATCAGATTTTTGAAATTTAACATCCCAGCTATAGAAAATCACTTTATTCTGCGTCTTATATACCTGTGATATATCCAAAAGATTTTCGGCCGCAATTAGTTGCAAAAAATTGTTAAACAATTGAAAACCTACTTTTCACGCTCTATTTCTTTTCCTGGCGGTTTTACAACAATATGCTTCGTATAAAAGTTGTTCGTCTTGTCGTCCCCAAAAAAATGAATACTTAAAAAAGTATTTATCTTTATCAGTTCAGCTGCAAAATGAATTAAAAAAAGTTTTCTTGATATTTTGTTCTTTACCAGTCACTCACCGAATTTTCAACATACGGTTACGAAACTCATACTGGATCTAGTATGAGTCCTCCAAAAGAATCTGCAAACTTGATAGGGCTATGTGTATAGTCTCGTGGTAATAAACGATCTGCGAAAATCCGTAGAATCGCGTTCCTTTTAAGGATAATGGGCTGACATCGTGCCGAAAAATCTGAGAGCTAGTTTTCGATATCCACTTTCGATATACGATGAAAAATAATTTTTTTGTTGAAAAAATAGTACTCATTCCGAGAAAATAAAATTTTTGCTTATAAACAAATGGTAATATCTACGTCAATTTTCGAGTACTCGGAAATATTCTGGCAGGATGTGATAGGTCTTTTTGAGACCCTTCAAAAACAAAAAAAAAATCATCCCTTAATCTTCATTAGAACCGGAGATACGAATAGGTTTACTTATTAATCCATAACTATTGATCTAAGGAACATTTTTGGATAAATCAAGTTCGTACGTGATCTTGAGACATTGGGGTATCATTCACGATTTATCTCATATTTTTCCGGAATATTTATTCCATTGCTACGACTCAGATTTTTCCTATAATCTTATGGATGTCTGGTAGCTCAACCTCTTCCACTACTCGCTACCCGGCTAATCGTAGATAATTAAACTGATCAGTTGTTTCATTCAAAATTCCCGGATAAAGTATCCTCTTGTAACTGAATTTTGTTTGATCTATAGATTGTGTCGAGAAGTGTAATTTAAATGTAAGTCAATGTAATTTAAAATTTTTAGTGAGAGTAAAAGCTTAAATACATTTTTTTACTAATAATTTTTTTGTGTGAATAAAATATTTTGAATAATATATTAAAACTTAATTATTTAATATTATTTATTTAATATTATTACATATTATATATTTAATTTGAAATTATGAACAGTTCACAATGATGGAAAAAGTACTACTCATTGAACGTAATCTACGAAACTCTCGCATGCTT
Source organism: Macrophya alboannulata (assembly GCA_949628255.1). Lineage (NCBI taxonomy): Eukaryota > Metazoa > Arthropoda > Insecta > Hymenoptera > Tenthredinidae > Macrophya > Macrophya alboannulata. The sequence continues at coordinate 27,963,253 of OX451206.1, read as the reverse complement.
AACTCCCCAAAATCCAAATCAAGAGTTGATCTGAAGAGCAGAGTCCCTCGTTAAAAACAAGAGATAGGAAATTATCTGTAATTGAATAGTGAGGAGTTTTTTTCGACCAACATCTCCAAAATCTCAAAACAAAAATGCGACACCTCACGTTATACATTCGCGCTGAAGGTCCTAGATCTTTTTGCAGGAATACACTCATAAATAGATTAATAATTTTCAAATATAAAATTGTCGCATCACTCCCAGGGTCGTGGTCTTGGAATAAATTAGTTACTTTTGGGTCAGTTATGTTTTCTACAGCTTCATAAGTTATTTTATCCTTTGATGATAAGTCCTTCGAATTTAAACACTGTTGATCTTTAGGTAGTTTCGACATAAATATCCGTAAATGAATCGATGAAATCAAATATTTCTCCATCGGCAATACCATATAAGGATTCAAATATTTCACCCGTAATATTGCTCCAAAATGTATAAAATCTTGTACGGTGCTAATCTTCGATTCGAGTAAAGTGTGAAGAAATAGCAGATGAGTTTCAGTTCCCAATAAAACTACAGAAGTATTCTTCTCGGTACCTAGTCGACATTCGTGTCTTATTGCTTCCAAAAGTCGAGGATCTCCGTCCGATGCCGCGCCAAATATCAAAATACCTTCGTTACTTGATTCTTTGATGATGAATCATCACCTAGAACGTGCAGTCGGTCAATTAGGTTCTTGTAGGGTCGAAATTTAGGCTCAGGCGTTTCAATGTCTACGCTGTTGAGCAGGCCCATCAATGTGTTACGGTCGGTTGGTTGGCAATTATTCATTATACATATATATTTCGAAAGTATTTCTCACTTCACTTCGAGTAGGTAGTCTGCCCGATTTGCCTTCTCTGGGAGCGCGGTATGCGGGGCGAAGGGCCTGCCCAACAGCGTAGACGGTGAAACATCTGAGCCTAAATTTCAACCCTGCAAGAATTTTATTGCCCGACTGTACAGCATAATAATAGAACTTATTATTACTGCCAAGGGTAGTAAACAAAAAGTGGGTGCATTATTCTGAAGAGGCTGAGCCATAATCGCATAAATTAGGCGTGCAGCTTGCCCTGACTCAAAGAATTTCTGTATTGCACTTGCTGACGTGCAGCAAATTCACCTGGTACAGGCATTCCATTCGTGTCTGAAGGCTGGACGAATCCCACTAATCGATTCGACCGAGGATCGTATTGTGTACGACCAGTGATTCACGTCTCAATCAGCTGTGTGTTCCGCACTCAACATACTGAAAACAACACACTCCAATACATGGGAAGTTAAAGAGAAATTATTCAGGGCTCTTTTCGAAAGCGTGCTGTTTTACGGTGTGGAGATATGGGGCCTGCGACACCTGGACGCAATACACAAAATGCAATCAATTCTCTATACAATTATCTATACAAAAAAATGTAAGACTACCAAACTACTGCCCCATTTGCGCAGTTCGATACCAAGTAAAAAGGCACCCGTTATTATGCCACACTAGCAAAAGATCCTTGAATTAGGTACAAAAGTTCAAGTCTATGGATGAACACAGACTACCGAAGATTTACTACGACTGCCTATTAACACTAGCCAAAAATTTGAACTCAAATGAATATAATCGGATTGTAGGTACATTTAGATGATACTTTTGACAAGTACGATCTCAATCTAGAATCGAACACAGGACGCAAGTGATTTTCCAAAACCTAACGACAAATATCTCAGAAAAACACATCTGCAAACGAATAAAAGGAGACATAGCAAGAATGAATGAAATAACGAGCTTAGAAGTATATCTCTGGCTATGCGTGGTGGATACAAATGAAAACTATTTATACGGTATTAAGGGAAGACCCTAGTGAAACTCAAAACTTCGAAATTTGTCTCATAATTGAAATTATTTACAGATCGTGTGAAAGTGTACTCAGGAACTAAGAAAATCCTACCTTGATCCTAGAGATTACTTGAGAAATGTAGAAGTTACGCAACATTCAATGGTAAAAACTTCAAAATGCTCCTTGCGTTATAACTTCAAGCGTATCACATTTATCTTCAACTATAGTCTGCAGCACACTAAGGCGAAGAAATTTGCTGATCAGATTTGCGATTAAATTACTTGTTCTTTTTTAAGAGAATTTAATACTTTCACTATCGAATTTTTTGTATTTTTCATGTTATTTGAGACTTGAAAAGTATGTTCTATTTACAATTTGGAAAATCTAATCAGTGATTTTGTGCATTAGGTATATGTGAACTTCCTCTGCGAAGAAGAAGTTGATCGGAGCAAAACTATGACGCAAGAAGTTTTTAGCGTAGCTGAAAATCTAGTTTTAAGTAAATCGCATTTTAATGAAAACTGGTACAAATTAAATAAATTCTTCAGAATACATGGCCCGAGGTCATATTGTTACACTTTCTGATGAACGCATCTTAGATCCTCTATTTCTTTTGCTCCGATATATCTTGGAGCACGGATCATCTTCGCTCCACATTTCCAGGTTCACCGTCACATGAAATAAAATTAAAAAAAAAAAATGAGTAATCTAATAGCGTAATAGTGAGGGTGAAATAAATATCAAATAATGCTAATATTATACTTTTCTCAGTAAATGATGACAAAAATATAAAAATAGCATAAAATTTGGAATATTGATTTGACCCTTGTCGAAGTAGCTAGAAGTACTCACTGAATTTTCAGCAGTTTAACCAGCAGGTTGATTGATAAATGGTGACTCGACATTGCCTGGCCTAGAACTGTCCTGCTCCATACGTTGTTCCTTCCTTTCTGATGTTCAAAGCTTTAAGCTGCGCCTTTGTCAAATTAACAGCACGCCGAAGCTTTTTCCGTCATGCTTCATTCTGCCACTCGCTTTTTCTTTTTGTCGTTGGGTGTCGCACTCTTTCAAAATCTTGGTGCTGATTTTCATTACCCGTTCATCTCTGGCTCTTGCCTTAGAACGATAACTCATCGCACAGCCCATGTTGAATTCTGCAACAGCGTTCACTGCTGCAGAATCAACTCTTCCTTTCGAGACGAAGACATCCTTTGGGCACTTACGCCAGATGCTTGCGTGAAGGCTTTCGTTGGCGTTCTGAGTTTTTCCACGTGCGCACCTACTCAGCAGCTCGTCGCTGGCTAATCTATCGTAGAGAGGCATAAGTTTCTGAACTATTCGTGGAGCCAATTGGACTGGCCTATTTTCGTGGCCATCAAGAGGTTCGCCTCGTGCCACTTTGTTATTGTAGAAGCACCAAGACTTGGGACCTGGCGGGCAGTTCTCGTGCTGAGGTTCTTCGTCTGTCGACTGGCAATGTTGGAGCGTAGCAAAGATTGCCTTTTTCATTTCCGGGATGTTGGGGATGTTTCTTGTAATGGCTGTCCTGTAGAAGTTTGTGAGCGCGACAATCGTTGTTTCTTCCAAAGAACCCTTTCCGTGTCCTCCAAGTTTTATTCCTTGAGCGTTCGAGCTTTTTATCAAATTGCGGAGTCCAGTACCCATACGTTTAGCTACGTGGTTTACGCATTCCTCTTTGGCAACTGTCACTTCCGGGCCATAAACAGCTTTTTTCTGTAAATGAACGTGCGTCTTCGCATGGCCATCAGATAGCATTGTCGTATATGGGCAAATCCACGTGAAGTGGTAACACTTTTTGACATCGACATTTTTAATTTTTTTCAAACTTTACATACGTGTTTTTCATGGTCGGTAGAAGAGACTCCCTAAACCATTCTGCCTTAGGATCAATATTTTAGAAATGATCCGCAATTGAAATTTTGAAAGTATGCCGAAAATCGTCGCGCGCGCTCCTCTTGAATGTCTCATAACTTTTGATCCGCTGGACGGAAATAGGTTTGTTATGTATCGATTTGAAAGGTTTTGAACTAATCTAACGGTTCGTGAGCGTCATTTTATTTTTTCAAAAAATGTCAAATTTTTCACTTGAAAATCAATTTGGAATACTGTTTTCATTACCAGCCCCACAAATCACCGAGCTGAAAAAATTATGGTGTATTCCTGGCCCCATTATCTACTTGCACACCAATTTTGAAGGTGGAGATTCATGGGCATCGAAACGAAAAAATTGTATCGCAATGAGAAAGGCTAGTGATATGAATAATAATTGATTATTTTACCGTAAATAATCTTGAGATCGTTGAATTTTATATTTTGCATTCCTTGTCACCATAATCCTACTATCCCGATCGTAATTCTTGCGTTCCTATTGAATATGGGTGCGACACCTCAGAAATCTGGGAGCATGACACTGCGCGGCGTAGCGTTGTTGACGGAATAATTTTTTCGTTTCGATGTCCATGAATCTCCACCTTCAAAATTGGTGTGCAAGTAGACAATAGGGCCAGGAATACACCATAATTTTTTCAGCTCGGTGATTTGTGGGGCTGGTAATGAAAACAGTATTCCAAATTTATTGTCGAGTGGAAAATTTGACATTTTTTGGAAAAATAAAATGACGTTTACCAACTGTTAGATTAGTTCAATACCTTTCAAATCGATACATAACAAACCTTTTTCCGTCCAGCGGATCAAAAGTTATGAGACATTCAAGAGGAGCGCGCGCGACGATTTTCGGCATACTTTCAAAATTTCAATTGCGGATCATTTCTAAAATATTGATCCTAGGGCAGAATGGTTTTGGGAGTCTCTTCTACGGACCATGAAGAACACGTATGTAAAGTTTGAAAAAAATTAAAAATGTCGATGTCAAAAAGTGTTACCACTTCACGTGGATTTGCCCATATCTCATCTTGGAGTCTCTAACGGATCTCATCCACATACGCTCAGCGGCAGCAATTTCCATAGCTCCAGATGAGCCTTCATAGTTCACGTTACAATCCCCGCTGCTCTTGTGACCGGCCTTCCATACAGCATAGTCGGGTGAGTTAGCATCAAGGCTCGCTGCTGTGAGACTGCACATGTGACAGAATTTTGACAAAACTTCGAAATCAATTACCAAGCCGGTAAGAATATCTACAACTGCCCCAATTCCGTATAAGGAAGTGTGGCCACGTTTGTGCCATGTGCCATCATAAGAAACCGCTATATCTATTACTTCTGTATCTTTGAGATCAGGATTCACTGTCACATGAGCCTGTCGAATAGCGTCGCGAGCTTCGGCAAGCACCTTTTCTTTTAGCGACTCACCTTCGCCTGCCAATCGCTTCAAATGTGCGTAATATGTCTGGGATGCCATCACGCTCATACCCATTGTTGCTCCGAACTTTTGCATTTGAGCATGTCCTCCTCCAGATTCTAAAAAAACTTCCACCATTTTTCTGTTGACATCGAACGGTGGCCGCTTGGTGTTGTCTGTTGTTCGCGGATTAGTAAAAGTTTGTGCGGAAAGGAAGCCGCAGTTTTCGCATTTGACGCACAGCCTCGCTGCAAATCCTTTTCGTTCTCGCATCTGCACAGCGAGGCCTTTCTGTCCACACTCAGCGCATGCGAAATTTTGAAAAAGCCCTGCCAGGTACTGGAATGCACAGATAAATAATTTTCACAAGCATCACCTGGCTCTAATGATTGTGATGAAATGAAAGTTTCAATTTTTTTTTACTACTAGATTTAGATGTACCAGGTTCTACAGGTCTACTTATCTTTGTCAGTCGTGATTGTATTTCGGATGGGCAAGGCTCCGGTTCGTCATGCAATCGCTGTTGTTGTACAGGGGGAAGGTCTTTCAATCGCAATTGCTTTTCAAGATTTTTTCTACCCTGCTTGTTTTTGGACGTTGGACGTTTTCTAGGCTTGCGCCACCGTGGAGTCATCGAATCCATTATTTTCTTTCGAATTTGTTTGTTTCGCAATGAGTGAAAATCACAGAGTTGCAGAGGAGTTTACACTTGCTGTCATCAAGATGCCAGTTCGTAGTAAACTAACCACTAAACGCGGAAAAGCGCGGGAATAATAGCCGCTCATGCCATGCGCTACAGGCATAGAAAATAGCGTCACGTAACGTAAGATGGCGACACCATAGTTCAGTGGACGGGGCCTACACGATTTATTGTAGTTGCGATATCGATGTGTATTCATGTACACACACACACATACATTCGCGGTATCCCAAACTGTCAGAATCAAGCCAATCAATACAAATGTTCTTTTGTATCCGTTTCTTTTCTATGCTACAGGTTGTTCAATCCCGAACTAGATGGGGTTGTGACGTCACAAATGTCAAATTAGCGTAAAATTCACCGAGTTTTTCAAACTTTGACCTTGTATTTCATGATACTCCCATTCAATAATAATTTGATGAAATTCTATAATTCTAGAAGAAATCATTACGAAAAAAATGAAAGAGGAAAATTTTGATCGATTTTATTTATAAAAGTCGCTGCCGATGAACTAAAAAAAATCGGCGGGCCTTAAAAGTTTCTGACAAGGTGGGGGCAAGTCCCTGGAGTGATTTTCCGGCAAAACCAGAAAATCGATTTTTTGACCGATTCCGGGCAAAATCTCAGTAGGGTCTTCCCTTACAGAGATTCCAATAAATCGGAGCAGGACGATTCGGCGCGGCCGCTTCGGCGCGACCGATTGGGCGCGACTGTTTCGGCGCGAGCCCTTTCGGCGCTGAGACGTTTCGGCGCGAGTCCTTTCGGCGCTGGGACGTTTCGGCGTGAGTCGTTTTGGCGCAACCCCTTCAGTAGCTGGCCGTTTGAACGCATCCCTTTCGGCACGGGGACGCTTTGGCGCGATAACAATTATAGTTCTTAATGAATGAAAACGAAAATCACAGAAGCTTGACTGAGCGGTATAAACATAAAAAAATATGAAAAATAAACGTGATAACAATCCAGAAGGTGACTTTGGCACTCTAAGGGTTAGAATAATTTAGGCTACCCCACTGATCCACGCACACACACACACACACACGTGATACAACTCAGAAGGTGACTGTGGCTTCAGAAGGGTTAGAATGGGTTAGGCTACCCCACTGATCCACACACACACACACACACACACACACGTGCTACTTAGAAGGTGGCTGTGGCTCTCGAAATGTTGGAATGGGTTAGGCTACCCCACTGATCCACACACACACACACACATGCTACAACTTAGGAGGTGGCCGTGGCTCTCGAAGGGTTAGAATGGGTTAGGCTACCCCACTGATCCACAGACACACATGCTACAACTTACAAGGTAGCTGTGGCTCTCAAAGGGTTAGAATGGGTTAGGCTACCCCACTGATCTACACACACACACGTGCTACAACCTAGAAGGTGGCTGTGGTTCTCGAAGGGTTAGAATGGGTTGGGCTACCCCGCTGATCTACACACACACACACATACTACAACTTAGAAGGTGGCTGTGGCTCTCGAAGGGTTAGAATGGGTTAGGCTACCCCACTGATCCACACACACACACACACGTGCTACAACTTAGAAGGTGGCTGTGGCTCTCGAAGGGTCAGAATGGGTTGGAATTAAACATCCTTAATTAATTCATAGTCGCCATCGCGCCGAAACGGCTCGCGCCGAAACAACCCCCGCCGAAATGGCCGGGCTGAAACGTCGCGGCGCCAAAAGGACTGGCGCCGAAGCGGCTCGCGCCAAAACGGCTCGCGCCAAAACATCCCGGCGCCGAAACGACTTGCGCCAAAACGGTCGCGCTGAATCGGTTGCGCCGAAACGTACTGTACCCCCAATAAATATGCTATAAACATGAGCACAATGTCGACTCCTTGGAACACAGCACGCTAGACTTGTAATCAACGACAAAATTCTCAAACTTGGCGCTATGGAGTCTATATGTAAGGAGACCGATCTCTGTAACACCGAAGCGTGTCAAGTTCTGTCGCCGTCCAACATATAGCTATCATAGCTTATCATACGACGCGCCTCTAGTGGCACTAAGCATAGGCTCAGGTCGTCATGAAAACCGCGTCATTTAACTGTGCAGATTTTCAATGTAGACTCCATATTGAAATAACAGTTAAATTGCGCGGTTTCCATGGCGACCTGAGCCTTTGATTAGTGCCACTAGAGGCGCGTCGTATGATAGGCTATGATAGATATATGTTGTACGGCGCCAAAAACCAGCACGTTTTTCAGGGGAGGGGATGACTTAGTTCAGTCTCCTTACATATAGACTCCATACTTGGCGCGAAGGAGTTCTGCAGCGCGTGCTTGATGCCTCAGGAGGAAAATTTACTGCACATACTGTTTACCTGTCCAGCGTACACTGAAGTTATGGCAAAGGTGTTTGGCTTCTCTGATACGGAGTATTTGACGAAAAAGCTATCAAAATATCAAGCTTGGACTCTATAGGCGGGATAGAAAAAATAAACTCATTCATGGCAAGCGTACATGCGACATAAGAGAGAACACTTTGTAAACCGCCAGGCAAAAATACGGTAAAATGCGAAGGATCAGCCACCAACAATCAATATACCTTTTATATGCCTGTTCACATATCGTCGGTTGGGAGGAAAAAGGTGCCGTATCACGAACGATGTTTTTTTCTTATAGTTTTCGGTTATAAGAAAAAAAGATCGCTAAAAAAAAAACTCCAACTTTGACGCCGCGTATTTTCTAAATGATTCGTCCTGAAAATCTGGGCGTGTGCTCATTATATTCGTTGTTTTTTTCTCTACAAGATGGCTGCCTTGAATAGTAAACAAAAAAGATCTTTTGACCACTTCCCCAAGATTTAGGACTTTTTTGGTTAATTTTGAGTATTTTTGGCCAATATTTTTGTAGGTATTCGTCGTAGGTCGAATTTGTCGTCATATTCTTGTTCCTTGATCAATTTTACACTAGGAAACTGATTTGCAGCCACTAAGCACAAAAAAACCCTCTGCGTCATCAAAAATACCCAAATTCAAGTCGAAAATGTGAAAACAAAAAAAACGAACAACTTCTCTGGCTCAGCCAATAAATTTTCGCGGGACTTAATATTTTGGCTTTCGACTACTCTCTAGGTGGGTAACATGCCCACAAAGAATTATCCAAATCGGAGGGGGTGGACGACAGGTCCGTCTCTTCTCAAATATTTTTGTTCAATACAATTTGTACTGTGACGTAGATTTTGCTAGACCCTCGGATTTGGACCGGATAACCAGCATCCGAGGTCTATCCAGTCGACAATCGGCAACGACAGACCCGATATCTTAATTTTTTATACTTTTTGCTGGGCGCCAGGCGACTATTCGCCACGTTACTTCAAACCGGCAAAAGCATTGTAAATGTCAAAAATTACCGCCAAGTACAAAAATAGTTTTACCGTCTAAAAACTCGAAATCATCAGTCTCTTTATTTCAGCGACAGATCACAAACATCACTCTTTCATATAAAACAGTACAAAAACCTTGTACGTGAAATCAGACAACAAAGCCAAGCACTCTCATGGTCAATTTCTATATTTCGAAGTCTGTTTTTCCAATGTTATTCAATGGCAATCGATGGAAAACCAATAGATCATTCGTTACGCTTGACAAAACAGCATATCGGCGACGGGAAATATTGCTGAAGGAAGTTATCTCGGATGACGATACAAACTTGGCGGGCACAGATTATTCTGAAAATGATCAATTGCTCTCGTTTTCTGGGGGCTCATTCTGTAACTCTGGCGCTATATGTATAACTGCTATATAACTGCAATTTCATAGCGTCAAAATAATTGCGGCTAATATAACGGCGTGAATAAGAGCATATCGCCGCCACCTCGTACCGCTGCTTTGACGGGTGCCGCTATAGTGACAATACAACCCTCCAGCGCGGCTTGGTGTAACTCAATCGAAACCGTTACCGTAGTAACACGTTATTTACATGCTTTTTTCACAGCACTTTACACAGCGAAATGATATTCTTATTGCCTATATGTCAGGAGAATGCGGTAACGCTGAAGTTACAGAATACGAATAGCGCTATTGTGCAGCTATGCCGCTCCAAATGAAACAATCACACCATTGGCTGTTTCCGATCATTCCGCTCTTATGTTCGGCAGATGATCAAAGACTGTTTGAACTTTTATCACACTGATAATATGTATTAACGGAAACTGGAATATATTGAGATTAAACTAATAAATAATCGGTTGAATATTGGTGATAAATTAGACATACGCATCGTGCCAATACTTTCACATAACGTAACGTCTTTCATAGCAAGAACTAATAAGTTCATGAACGGTGGGCTTGGAAATCGGAGTTTTCATTTTAAAGAATGATTCAATTCCAAATCAGCATAACTTAATTGCACCATCGCAGTCAAGAATTATGCATCTATCGTCCACCAGATTTCACTTATAGTTACATTATGCCAAAATATAAAAATATCAAACCTATGAAATACATATTCTGGCCCAATCCATTATTGGTACAATAGGCTATTGATTTTTCTAACGTCTCCTTGTATGTTTTAACTGCAGTAAATATAGATCAAATCGCATCGATTTTTTTGTTAGACAATAACGAAGAGAGTGAAGGGTATTCTCTATCCAAAGATACACTGATTTCTGATTTCATCCCACACTGCAGGAATTGATTATTTTCAGAACAATCTATGCCCGCCAAGTTTGTATCGTCATCCGAAATAACTTCCTTCAGCAATATTTCCCGTCGCCGATATGCTGTTTTGTCAAAGGTAACGAATGATCTATTGGTTTTCCATCGATTGCCATTGAATAACATTGGAAAAACAGACTTCGTAATATGAAAATTAACCATAGGGAGTGCTTGGCTTTGTTGTCTGATTTCACGTACATACAAGGTTTTTGTACTGTTTTATATGAAAAAGTGATGTTTGTGATCTGTCGCTGAAAAAAGAGACTGATGATTTCGAGTTTTTGGACGGTGAAACTATTTTTGTACTTGACGGTAATTTTCGACATTTACAATGTTTTTGCCGGGTATTTCATTACTTTTTGTATTTCACAAGATATACAACACTGAATTCTGCGTACAGACATATGCATAGACAACTATTACTAAGAAGATACACACACCTATATTTGACACATACGAATTTCCGCAATTTCTGCAATGAATGACTCTGCTTTGATCACATTTTAAAACTTTCAAATCAAGTATATATGTAGTTTAGAAATTTGTTTGAATCTACATAAATTATGCGCGCAAAACCGTACTTTCTATGACAATATTGACGATATTTCGAAGATTCGGCTAGTAGTCTAGTATCGTGTCCGATGCTTCGCACAATCCGAACCGGATCCATTCATTCGTTATTGAAATATCGTACCTGTTAGGTTTTTTTTTTCATCATTTGGGGGGGGGGGGGGTACATTTTACGAAGAGAAAAATTTTAGCAAAGTGGTACATTTAGTAGCTTCACTCCAAGTGCTCTCTCATTATTGTTTTTATCAAATATTTCATTAATATTAGAACCCTGAAAATTATTTCGCTTCTTGCAGAATAACATAACTACCGCAATGGCACGATAAACAATTCGTGCTGACTATGCTTCTGTGTTTGATAGTTGTTAGGGCTCAGTAGAAAAAATATAATTATAGTGTTCGTTCGTTAAACTCGTGAATGAGCGGGTGACGGTTCGACAGCTCATGAAAAATTCAGATTCAAAACGCTTATGAATAAAGCTTCTTTGCTTCTTGGTTTTCTCGGGATATTTATGGTCTTATTATTCATGGGAATTGCAGTACTTATCGGAATATTCATGTCGTAATAATAAATATAAAAAGCAAACGAAACTTTGGGTCTCATTAGATAAAATATTTAAAAAATTTATGATGAACCACTCGAAGTCGAATTGAAAATTCGAACCTTCGCTAGAAGTTTTCTCTTCATGACCTTTTAACAGGTAGTGTCAGTGAAAGAAAAAAACATGGATAAAAAAACAATACTACGCACCGTGCACGTATGTGCGATTTCATCATGAGAAACTTGGGAATAGAAGAAGAAAAAAATAATAATAATAATAATAATAATAATAATAATAATAATAATAATAATAATGATAATGATAATGATAATGATAATGATAATGATAATGTTAATGTTAATGTTAATGTTAATGTTAATGTTAATGATAATGATAATGATAATGATAATGATAATGATAATGATAATGATAATGATAATGATAATTATAATTATAATTATAATTATAATTATAATAATAATAATAATAATAATAATAATAATAATAATAATAATAATAATAATAATAATAATAATTATCTCCAGATATCGTGGTCCCGAGACACATATGCGTATCTATGTGCATTAGGGCGGTTCAAAAAAACGCTTTATTTTTTCTCAGCATTGCTCATTAATATTTTTGTTCCGGTTCATAAAGTAATGACTTTCGCCCAAGCTGAGACTCGCATGATTTTTTTTACCACTGCCGCATCGATGTTGAAATATCGAGAAAATGCCGTTTTTGGCAATTTCAAAGTTGAGATATCGAGGTGCTCTTCGAGGGTCTCGTTCGTCTCAACATGTAAAGAAATTCTGTGGAAGCGGGGATCTATCGGATAATATTCGATACTGCCGCATTGATATTGAAATTTAAAAAATCGTGAAATTAAGTCTGTTAATAGCTAAGTTGCGCAGCAGCTCATTGAATCCCTCGTTGACTTTGCCTCAAATATGTGTCACGTGAAAACGGAGAGTTGTCAGACAATGCTTATTGCTGCCGCATCTATGACAAAGTTTTTGAAGTTTCAAATTCATCCAGTATATGTTGCTATTAAAATATCTTATTGCTCATCGATTGTATGGTTCCTCCTACGCAAAAAATCGGACACACGAAATTTGGAGGTCGTACGATATCATTCAATACTGCCGCATGGATTGAAACATTTGTTTTTTGGGCAAAAAAAATTGAGATAGATATAGAGAGCATGTAACAAAAAATAGAATCAGATCGACAGCTCTGCTTTTTGTAAATATATTCGGCTCGAACAATTGTCATTTGCTTTATAAAAAACAAAGAATCCAAAAGGAACCATACAATCGATGAGCTATAGACTGAATCCAAATGAAATCATGCAGGCCAGCGGACGTGATGTTCCAGAATCGATCGGCGTTCAAATATGTTATTTCTCATACAAAATGAGCCGACACGTATTTTGTTGTTTACCCCAAAAAAATTATCCAAGCCCGATATCGATTTTTTAAGATTTGAAGGCGAAAAACTTTCTTCGCCAATTTGAGGAACCAAATATTCGAAAAATAGCCGCCAAATCCGTAATTCTCGAGCTTTTTTGACGACTCTTATTTTATGTGATCCGGAATTTCGTACTCCATCGCGAAAAACAAAAAAATCCCAAAAATTTTGAAAATTGCCAACAATATCGATGTTTTTTGGAAAACATAAGAATTCACTTTTCTCAAAAACCCCATTTTTTTTTCTCAAAATTTGATATGTTTTTCGGGGTAATATTGACTACTTACCCTATTGATGGCGACTGGTATTTTTTCTTGCTTTCCGAGTAATTGGCTATTTTATTTTCTGAATTCCTGCACAACCGTATTTTCACTGTTTTTATGCAATGTACTCGCGAGCTTGTATTTTCTGTAGAATGCCATTTGTATATTGTTCGGGCTGCCGAATATCTTGTTGTTTAATTTTCTACGCGGTGTTTCTCTTACACAATACTTCAAATTACTTGTATCATGAACAAAAAGTAATGCAATCCCCCCCCCCAAAAAGCACCTCTGGTGCAAAAACCTTTCGCCAAGTAGGTACATTAATGCGATATTTTCCACAAAAATAGATTTGCAGCCATTTAATCTACAAAAGTATTGAAATTAATGGACGTTATCAAGTACAAATAAATTTGCTCCCAATTAATTGCCTAATGTGATCCAGTTTTAGATTTTGGTAGCAGTTTACATTTCGATGTATACCTATAATGTGCGTAACACGTAATAACATGCGACATACGAACTCATAAGAGAAGAATCCGTCAACACAATACAGAACTTATTACCTTAAGCGGCGGCTAGCAACAGTACCGCGGAGAGGGGAGGGATTACATTTGAAGGATTAGCTTGGTTAATAGACGACTCGTGGCGATTTCGGGTAACATAAAATCGAATTTATTAAAGAAAATATATGATGAATAATAATCAGAATACAAACAAAAATTTAGACTCTAGGAGTAATCAGGCACTCGTAGTGCTTTCCCGCGGGTTAACCGGAGGCGAGTTTACAATAATAATTAACTACCAGCGTCCACGTAGGAGCGCGCAATAACAATAAAAAAAAAATACAAAATTAATTAACTCAATCAATCAGTACCTCGCGGAACAAAACTTACAGATCAAAGACAAAAATCTGCCCACAGGGCGTGACTAAACTAATTTCCAAAATTACTTAACATTAACTTACACTAACTCTGCCTACGTAAGCGAAACCAATATTCTCAAATACGAGGAATGTTTAATCCTGATCTAACGCTCTGAATCTCCTCGTGGGAGAGAGAGAGCGCGACAGTGACGGACTAAGGCTGTCTCACTCACACTCGTGTGTGCAGCGTACGTGCTCTAATAAGTCCTCTAACGCGACAGAAACTCGGAAAATTTACTCAAAAAAAATAAAAACTTGAACTCGAAACTCTATTATGCTTTCGGACACTGGTGGCGGCCTACCGGCTCGGAGATCGGTTTAATTGAATCCCAAATTCTACTAAGCCTCGTGGCTCGCACCAAGGCAAGATGGCAGATGGCCGTTTGCCGGATTGAAATTTTTACGGATCAAATTGGCTAACGCTCACCGTTGTCCAGCCAAACTCTCGGTCAGTTTTCCTCGCAGGAAAAACCTCTGTGACCATCCAGGCACTCCAACACCCACGGTAACGACCTCAGGCACTCACACTCACTCAAAAAGTTCCTCTAAGGGAATTTGCAAAAACGCCTCGTGGCTACGACAAACTCTATATCACAATTTAGAGCGAGCTCGGGGCTCGGCGATCTACCTGCGAAGCAGGCCTACGGCAGAGTCATTAGACCACATGACGCCGGTCGTGCGCACACCCTCCTTACGCAGTCGAATATTGATTTTGCGATCGACCGCTGGATCTCTACATGGCGGCGTGCCACGCGCGTAAACTTAAATTTGGCCCGGACGTAGGAAGCCCTCGTTGTATGACCACGGTTCGCAGGCTCTTGGGGGTGGCGGAAATCTCTTCCACCACCTGTATCCTTCGTAGCTGAGTGCCCTCGGCACTCCCCCGTGTCTTCGTGTGTATGCGAGGGTAGGGTGGTCCTTATTTGGGGCTCAGACGAATTTTTACCGGGCCGCCCCCCAAATCAGCTCCAAATAATTCAAAAACAATGTGGAACAAGTTACAGCCGTCTATCTTAAAAATTGGCCAATACCAGAAGGGGGGGATTTTCCTCTTTGAAATACACGTGTTTTCACGATCTTTTAAAAACCTGCGTACTACAGCGTCTTGAACTCTTTCTAAAAATCTCGAATACTCACGAATGCGTTCCTGGTACCCATATCCTACATCCAGATGGATGAATCAAACTTCTGATCAAACATTGACAGCTATAGGGGTCATTCTGTAAGAGGAAACAATTTTTGGTCAATGACCCCCATTTATTGAAATTCTCTTCTTCTTTTTGGCTGTAAAATTAACTTAAAATTTTAGAATCAGAATTTTTTAGTTCATGATGAATATTTTCAATGCCAAACTTTTTCTGACATAGTTTTCCAGCAACTATAGAAAAGAAAAGAAAAATGTTTCCTCTTATGGCATGACCCCTATATAGCTGTCGAGGTTGAATCAGAAGTTTGATTTATCCATCTGGATGTAGAATATGGGTACCAGGAACGCATTCGTGAGTATTCGAGATTTTTAGAAAGAGTTCAAGACGCTCTAGTACGCAGGTTTTCAAAAAATCGAAAAAACACGTGTATTTCAAAGGGGAAAATTCCCCCCCCCCCCTCTGGTATTGGCCAATTTTTAAGATAGATGGCTGAAACTTGTTCCACATCGTTTTTGAATTATTTGGAGCTGATCTGGGGGGCGGCCCGGTAAAAATTTGTCCGAGCCCCAAATAAGGACCACCCTAATGCGAGGGTGCTTCCTTAGCTGCGTCGACTCGTGTAGGAGTTATCGGTCAACTCTCGAAATCGGGTGCCGATGCCTTCGTCAAGTGAACGTCCCTTCACGTGAGTCTCCGTCATATATTTGGCCGTGTCTCCCACATAATAGAGAAATGGTTAAAAAAGAAACAAAAGAATAAGAACTAAATTCGACAGTCTTAAGTCAGTCACGGTTGCCTCTCGGAGTAAAATCTAGCCTCGGGGCTGCCCTAACTCATTCATATAGTTTTCAGGCACTCGATGCACCCTTGACTAAGGTCGTCTAAGGGAGTTCGGGTATATTGTAACATGCAATGTTACAGTACATACTTCAAATTATTTGAAAACCGGTTAGGATTCATGAATTTACAAAGCTATTTTCTTTCTAATAGATAATTCTGAGTGATTCACACCTCCCAATAATAGGTATATCGGATTCGGGAAATATTTTCCAAGAAACATTCACTATAAATATAAATATAGAGCTATTTGTATGTAGTACAACAATTGGACATCATAACTGAAATTTCTATAATAGGACAGAACAACATTCAAACTGATACGAATGTCAGTAGCTCTGTCATTTCCGAAAACTGTATGGGCAGTACATGTACAAGGAGTACATGCAGTTTGAGATCTTGAGGGACCAGCTGAGCACGTGGTACTCGATGAAAATCAGAAGTTGAAGATTATGTTTCTGCCTATCATTGATTCTATCATTAATAATCTGAAAGTACGCGTAAGTAGGATAGGGTCGATGATAATTTCGGATTCTTCCTGTCTCTGCGAACCATGAACATGGATCAAATCGCCAATCACTGTGGAAGTCTTGCAAACTTGTATCATGAAAGAAAGTTTGATAGCGGAGTGCATTCAACTGAAGCATTATTTGAACCAGATTCAAGATCTAGAGGGAGTGGTATCCATGTCTGATTTACACAGGTAAATAAAAACTGAGGGTTTAGAAACCCTGTTCCCTAACGTAGACATATCACTCCGTATATCAGGCGATACTTCATGGGGTGTCTGCTATATACTCTGCTCTCTACCTCTCAACCTCGTTACCTCCGCTCGATCTTCACGTTCAAGGCCGATCTCGCTCTTCGCACTACTCGTGTGTCTGAGCGGGAGCTCTATATTCCGTCGTGTCGCACTTCTTCTTTTCGTAAAGCCTTCTCTGTCGCCGTTTGTTATCTTTGGAACGCTCTTCCGCCTGATATCCGGTCTGCTCCTTCTCTGCCTTGCCTCAAATCACGGTTTTACTTCCATGTTCTACGTTCCGCGGAGTCCCCTGCTCTTGTCTAACCGGCCCTCCTGTTTTTTCGGTCTATTTCACGCGTCTCTACTCTCTTGTTCTTACCTTTTCTACCTCTACCTTTAGTTCTGTTGTTATTGTTTATTTTTTTTTCATTTTTCCTGTATTTTGTTTTACTTTACTTTACTTTACTTTATTTTCTATTTGGCGCGTTTAGCTCTTACTCTTACTTATAAGTCCTCCTGTACGTCTCCATGTGCTTAGATGGCCTTTTCTGGTTTACTATTAGCTTTGTTTTTGCCTGTTCCTAGCTTTCTTATCTCTCCTTTTGCTATCTTATCTCCTAGGCCATCTGTGCACATTGCGACCGTTTCTGCTCTTTTGTATATATACTTTTCTCTTTCTCTGTTTATCTTAAATGTTACTTTAAGTCGTGTTAAGTCGGTAGTTTCTAAGCAGTAACCTTATCTTAGCTATATCTCACCTAATTTTTTTTTATGTTTTTTTAGTTCTTTGCATATCACTTTCTGCTTTGCTTTTTTCTCTTGTTATTTTCTTTTTTCGTTTCCTGTATCTACCTAGGTTTCATTCTGTGGCCTAGTTTCAAATCCTTCTGCTACTATCATTGTTTTACTTTTGTTATCTTAGTCTACTTTATTGTCTTGTATGCTTCTAGCTTTAGCCTTACTTTCTATTCTTACTTCTGTTTTATCTATGTTCTGTAGCTTTTGTATTCTGTCATCCACGGGACCCAGTCCCTGATGTAATAAACGATACTCTCTCTCTCTCTCTATATTTCTGTGTATGATGGTAACAAACTATAGCGGTGAGCGCTTATTTTCGAAACTTTAACTGATCAGAAATGAATTTCGAAAAAGAGTGACGCAAAAGAGATTGAATAACCTCTCTCTGCTCAGTATTGAGTCTGATTTATTAGAAATAATCGATTTTAAAGCTCTTATTACTGATTTCGCTGCGAAAAAATGTAAAAGGAAAATACACAATATGTAAAACTCTTAAAATCAGACTAAAACTGTTGCAACTCCTCATCAATGGTTTTTAGTGTTAATAATGAGACAAAAATAGGAATATAGGGGGGCCCCGAAGATTTGCTGGTCCAGGGGCCCCGGAGTTCCTAAAGACAGCACACTGACCCGAATCACTTACATCTATGGAAACTTTCACATTGCTTACACGGGGTCACTCTGACCCTAGCTAACTTTAAAAAGTTGTCATACTAACTCTGTTGAAAGTTTCACCATGAAAAAAATTAGGAAACCGGTTGACCTGTGGGCCAACCCTAAAACTTCCCGCTATATGTTAAATATACGTTACAATAAATTGATACTATTGTGTTTAAAATACATTAAAGCAGGTTATAAGTATAGTTAGTTTTCCATATACAAATTTTTTTCCGTCTGATGTTTAATCAAAAATCGAGTTTCTTCAAATATCAACATTTCTAGGTTTTAGGGAGTTATATTTGATGTCAGAAGATATCGTTCAGTCTCAATTAGATTTAAGTCCTGGTATACCTTTTCGATCGCCGCAAGAATCATTCAAATCGGTTAACTCGTTCCAAAGGTATCGTACGACAAAAAGAGAAATTTTTGTCGTGCAATATCTTTTAAACTAGTCGTTCGATTTTGATGAATGTTGCTGCAATCGAAAGGGCTATCCAAGACTTAAACCTGATTAAGTTTTGAGACTAATCGCATGAACGGTTTAGGAGTTATGCGCTAAAAACCTGAATTTTTTTTTTAATTAATTTTTATTTTTCGAATAACTTTGGAACTACTCGACCGATCGACTCCAAAATCTAGTCAGATCTAAGTCTCGATAAACCCTTTCGATCGCTACAAGAACTATTCCAATCGGTCAATTCGTTCTAAAGATATCGTACGACAAAAAATTAGTTACACACACACACACACACACACATACGGACGTCCATCCAAAAATAGTCGGAATAGCTTCCTAGGACCTCAAAACGTCGACATCTGATGAAAACCCGGTTTTCGAAAATCGGACCGAAACCAGTAACTTCCCTTCTTTTATGAAAATTTTCAATTTTCATAGCGGGAAGTTAAAAATTCCTGGTAGTACTTCTGCATCTCAAAAATGAGTCCCAATTGGTTAGTTGAGACGAAATTAAATTGGAGCTTTGTAAAAAATTCTCACAGCGAAGAACTCAGAAAATTTAGTTGTTTACTAAAGAAATCATAACTTTCACAATATTCAATATTTTTGGCTAAAATTTAATTTAGATATTCTGGAGATACCGTACTTCCGAAAAAAAATAATACAGTCCGTGGCCTTTCAAAAAGTATAATTATTGTGACCCCAAAATTCGGACACAACTTTGTATTTGTGGCTGCCCAAGCCAGACTGACGTTGTGATCACAACTCTAACGCATCCAACGTATAGTTAATACTTCAAACTACACTCGAACCTTAGCTACTTGACCGACTCAGGACCAGACATCCTCAGCTATATGACGAAAGGAGAGGCCCCCACTCCCTTCGGTTATACGATAGTCATTTTGCGTGCAAGCCCCGTACGCAGGTTGAGTCCTAAATTATAACATCAGAAATATTTGATTTATGTACCTACTATCTATCCAAAGTTAAACATTTATGTAAAGTACATACATTGGAGTTTATTCATGCGAAGAAAATTGCTGAAGGGCAGAGTACAGGTACGATAATGATATAACATATGTACAGAGACGTGTTTGGGTCAAACATATATCTAATACTTTCGGTTCGAACCCGGGCCGAAGGAATTTTTACTTGATAAAAATTTAGAATGTTCCTTTTCAGTTTTTTCTGTCTTCTGTAGATTACGCTGCTCGCATTGAGTGGGAATCTCACAGTTCAAAAAGACTTTAGTATTAAAATTGATTATTGCATTAAAATTTGAGTTCGTCTGGTCTGTTAAATTCGCTTGTATGAATGTAAAGCACACGAACGATAGAGTCACTACAAACAAACACATCGACATTGAGACAATGAAAAATGTCAACACTTAGAATCACACAAATTTCAAGTAAAGATTCTTTCGGTCCTTCGGTGGTCGAATTGGATAAGACGTCGCAGTACAGATGCGAAAGTCCCGGTTCGAACCCGGGCCGAAGGAATTTTTACTTGATAAAAATTTAGAATGTTCCTTTTCAGTTTTCTCTGTCTTCTGTAGATTACGCTGCTCGCATTGAGTGGGAATCTCACAGTTCAAAAAGACTTTAGTATTAAAATTGATTATTGCATTAAAATTTGAGTTCGTCTGGTCTGTTAAATTCGCTTGTATGAATATATGTGTTGTATCCTCTTTTGTTAAAAGGGATAGGGATAAGGCCCGTACCAGAGGTGATAGAGAATCACACTAAGTTGCAAGAATAGCGATAATAAAGTGTAGAATTTATTTAATATCGAGATGAAGTACAAAGTTCCTTTGAGCACTTGCTCACGTTCAGTACTTGAGTATTACGGATTAGATCCGTGTGTTATACCAAATAGAATCTGCTCAAGACTGCGGACGAGCAGTCTTCGCCCTAATTTATTAATTCTTAATCGCTGATTCGACTATTGCTGCAATATGCTTACTTTGCGCGTCAGCGCAATCCGTACTGCTTGCCTAATATGCCCTAGATAGTTTATTTCGCTATATTGAGCAATGTCGAATTCCAGCATCTAACAATGTAATACTCCCTATATCGCCAGTCCCTGTAAGTGGAAGCTCCGGCGAGGAAGTGAGACAGACAGTGTTCCGTGGTCTGTAATGCGCAGCCTAGGCGCGCAGGCGGTAGCGGGTTGTATCCTCCAGAAATTGCTGGGCATGCGTATCACGAACCAGGGAACCCCGTGCGACAAAGAGGGATAGACATTTTCTGCACCGTAACGATTCAGAGTTTCTCCCGACCCCAACTGGCGATATAAGGAGTATTACATATATGGGGTCAAATATGTGTATGAATTCACTTTTGACGTGAAAATGAGGTTATGCTTACGTTAGCACGACGGCCTTGAACTGATTCTTATATATCTTCGTACATGAAATTGAAAATTTTCTCCATTTTTCACAGCTGTGAATGAAAAAAAATCAGAGACACCAAACTATTCGAGACTGTCGCTGGCGAACAAGTGCGGAATGATGCAGCGTTTGGAAGCCGGCGAATCAAACATGAAAATCTCATACAGGAGTTCAGTGTGGCGCATTCTGCGAAGAATTTGAATCATTTTACTTACATTTATCTGGACAACAGAGACCTACTAATCTACGAAAGCCTAACTTTCTTTATTTCCGATGCCTATGTATGTTGTATTCCCGCAATAAATTCTAAATATATTGTAACAAATGGGGTATTTGTTATAATAAATAATAAGGGTACTCCAGAGAAATAAGTAAGACGAATTCGAGATTCTGGATTAATGGAAACATGGCTATTTATTTGCAAAGGTCTATCTTAAGCGATAGCTAAAACAAGACTGTTATTTTTTAGAAGAACAAGTTGACACAGCAACCGTTAAGTGTTTTGTCAAACGAGTTTTCTTTTGTGTGAACAATTATAATTCGTGTGTTTGTGACTACTAGACCGTATGCACTCAATATACTGAGTGAAGCCGCCCTTTGTAACAATATGTTATATTGGAGAACCAGAATTTCGATTGTATTTTATTTATATACAAAAAGAAGTTAGATTGAAACCTTCTGAAATTAGTATTATAACGGCAATTTCCTGAGCTCGGGTGACCCAGGAAAATTAATCCGAAAACAAACCTGGCTCCAACGTAGTTTAGGGATGGTTGCTAGGCGCCAGACTTCGGGGATGAAGTCCTCTCTCTCGCTCTCACATGGGACTAACTCTAGGGACTCGGTAGAGGGATGTGATGGGGGCGATGGATAAAGACACCAATGCAAAAAAGATACGTTTACTAAAATGTTTATTAGAAAAAAAAGAAAAAAGAAAAAGGTCGCGAATTACCGCCCGCTACCCGGCGTATACCGTGAGCGCCAGGTGAAACGGGTCAGTGAAACGACGATGGCGCTAGCTTACTTGAGATTTAAAGGGAGAGCCAATACACTAAGAATATCCCTAGTTCCATATTTAATGGCGTTCGACGTCTACGCTTCGAAAGGCCTAGGGATATTTTCGCGATGGGAGTTAGTTCCCCTTATAAATTTCAAGAAAGCTAGCGCCATCGTCGTTTCACTGACCCGTTTCACCTGGCGCTCACGGTATAATATCAAAACATAATGACGTGACTCTACTCTGCTTTACAATAAATAATGATAAATAATCAAAAAAATAAATAATCCAAACCTATAATGAGGAGTAGTTCACTCTCAATCTCTCTCTCTCACGCTCTCGGGAAATAGGGCATACGTCCCTCGCTCACGCTCTCGTTGAACGGGGAATACGCCGCGTTAGCGGCGAGAGACTCCGCTGCCGAACAGCTGTGGCGGGGAAGGGAGTGGGGGTCGGTACACTCTCGCACGACACTTGGGGAATTGCCCGAGCCTCTGCCTCGCTGCAGACTACTGTGACGCGTGACAGCAGACGACTCGACAATATGGCGGCCGGGACTCGAGAGACGTTAGGTGCGCAGCGGGGACGAAACTGGCACACTAACACGCAGTGCGCGGACCACGTGGGGTACGGGACTTGTTTGAAACTCTCTCGCAACGGTCGGGGACTCGCACTCAAGGTTTCAGGGATGATTTTGGGGAATTCTCGGGGTTGTAGGGTGTTGGGGACCGGGACTGGGGTTTTATGGGTAACCGGAACGATCTTACCTTGATCGGCGACGGTTTCGGCGCGGAACTTCGACGTCGGTAGCACTTAGCCAGCCGCACGTGGTGGATCGAAATCGCCGGGTCGTCGTTTTTACCGTATCTGAGGCTCAACCAATCCGGAAAACACCAGGGAAAATCCAGGGAATATCACGGAGGGGATACATGGCACTCTCACTCTCTCTCACTCTTATTCTTATTTTTTATTTTTTGTTCTGTTTCTGTTTTATTTTGGATTCAAGCACGATGACGATACTTTAACGACGATGTATCATATGTACATGTAAAAATATTTGCTACAATGTAATCTAAAGTGCCAGCGCTTGAGGGGATCCGTCCCAGAGCGCTCAATAAATAATCAATCAATCAATCTCTTGGGAAGCGCATGGTCGTCACACGTTTACATAGCACGAGGCTGTTGACACGCGGGACGAACATGGACTGACCGGCTTTTCCGCTATCAGTAATTCTCACCTGTGCCGCCCGTCCGGTGAGCGCTGCTCGTTGCCGGTCAGCGGCGTGCCTCGCCAGGTGATCAACATGGCTCCTATGGACGAGGGTGGTAAGAATTCGTATAGCGGAATCGGTACTCGATACTCGTGCGGGACTAGGTACGCGCGTAAGGCTGATTAGGAGGAGGTCAAACGTTTTGCCACGTTACAGTATATATCATTATATTGTTACAAATTAGGTTTGTAACGTTTAAGAATGAGTTCTCAAGAGAAACAAAGTGACCCAAAGATGAATTAAGGAATCTGGTAAAATTATATTTATTGATGAGATAGGTCTGTTTAGCTCTAGATCTAAAACAAGACTGTTTGTTTACAATAATCAGTAGATATTGGTAACCGATAGACATATGAAAAGTGTTAACATCTTTTATTTAGATGACTACTAGACCTCATATGTGAACTACATGAGGGGTGTATCACTTTCGTAACACTACCCCCCCCCCCCCCCCCCCACCCGAAGGAAAAGAGGCGTCCCGGCTCTTAAAGAGAAAAAGTAAAATTCAAAATCGAAAATAAAATCTTGAAAGGAAAATAGAAGTCTAGCAGTCAAATGTGTGTGAGTGCTCTAGTTGGGGAAAGCCTGTGTGGTAAATGAATTATAGATTTGACACTTTTCCATAAAATATCCGGCATTTGCCTTGTATCTTTCAAGGGAAAAAACCACACTAAAAGACCTTGGAAAGATAGTCGAGCATTAAAAATTATCAAAATGAATTTTTAGTATAAAAATGATCTCTTCAAGTATTCTCTCTTGAAGGAAGTACTAGAAGGGAAGCAGGATCAGGATACAAGCGGTGGGTGTAAAGGAAGTCCTGTAACTAGGAGGCGAAAGGATGGTGTATGGGACAGGAGTTCAGGACAAGAAGTTGATCCTCGATCCCAAATCCTCGATCCGAAATCCATTCCAAATGAAACCTCTTCAAAATTATGGTTAGGCAAAACGACGTAGATGGGAAGACAAATGTGAGTTTTATGTGTATAAAGCCAGTAAAATCTCCTTTTAAAGAGAATAGAAGTGAAACTTCAATACAATTTGTCGTGTCTGTTATAATTCAGTAAATTAATTATATTCGTAAATAATGAAATTGGAACAATCTTATCTGAGGGAGCGGGAAAAAGGATGGATACGCCTAGGATGGAATCCGCGCCTTTTCTCTCTCAGACTAATAGATTGATCTTATGAAAATCTGAAAATCTTGGAATACATTAGTTTCTTAAATAACTAATATTTGAAAGTAGTATTCCATTCGGATCATTTAATTGAAAAATAAATGAATTAAGCGTACAAGAGAAGCTATGCCTACGCCGAAAAGATGCTATTCTCAAAACAAATGCAAGTGGGACAAAAGAATGATAAATTGAAGAAGAAATTGAAGAAATTTCTTCGTTACCGACGGAATTACCGTAACCCCAAAATACGAGAACTAGCAGAATATAAAATTCGATCTACGTTATTGAGAATCATCCATAACCTTACAAAATTCTTCGTAAACAGAATCAGCGGATAGTTCCGCGTCTAGAATTAAAACTGGTGCTGGAAGAGATTGAAAAGTTTTACAAACCAACCAGTCTTCATGAACTTGATGTAGAATTTTAAGATAATCTAATAAAATAGGATCTTCCTCACTTCTGGATCGGGAAATTAATCGAGAATAAGAGGTTTCTGGACTTAACCTCAAATAAACAATAAGGTCTACTTTAAAACCGGAGAAGTTCTCGACGAGAATCTGTACATTTTTAGTTAAAAGATAAGCTTCGAAGTCTTCGAAATCTCCCTGACGACGACGAGCTTCTACGAAACAGTTAGTACTGAATATCGACCGTTCCATGATTTTATTAGGAAGAGGAGTTTGTAACAAGTGTCTATCTCGCATGACGATTGAAGCATGGTGCTGAAAATGATATGCGTGACGTAAAGGATCCTTGTACATCCTATCTAATAAATTAATTCCTTTTACGTTCCTATATTCTTCTATTGGTTCTAAAATAGTTAATACTCCCTTATTTTCCAGAAATCTCTTAGTGAAAGTGGTTTTCCCACATCCAATATTTCCCTCAACGAGGATGGTTAGAGGTCTGTTAGTCGGACGAGTTATCCCAAAGGGTAGTGTCGCAAACCACCTAGAAACAAATGAAAACAACTCCTAGAGGAAATTGAACGGAGAGAAGGATCTATATCCGTCCAGACTAGTCGTCTGAGGAAGGTTGCCTTTGCTCGTAGGGAGCCAAACGGTCTAAATGCACTACTTTAGGTTTAGTGCGAGTAGAACGCTGAATTCTATATACTACTTCGTTAATTCGATCTTTTATTGTGTAAGGTCCCTCCCAATTAAATTGTAGTTTAGGACAGCGTCCCTTCTCTCTTTTTGGTTTGAAGAACCAAACTAAATCTCCAGGTCTGAAGTGGAGATTTCGTGACCTGACGTCATATCTGGCCTTTATTCCGTCAGAATTTATTTGAATTCTTTTCCTAGCAAAATTATGAATTTTATTTAACTTTTCTTGTAGATTTATGACAAAATCAGAACGAAGAGGTTCTTGAGAAGGAATAAGACCTTTTTCTAAATCTGAAGGTAACCTAAGATCTTTCCCCATCAGCATTGAAGCGGGAGTATTACCCGTCGTTTCATGAACAGCCGATCTGTAAGACAACATAAAGAGTGGAATCCAGTCATCCCAATCTCTTTGATTCTTGTCTACATAAGAAGAAAGATACCTAAGGAGAGTCCTATTTAACCTTTCAACCATCCCGTCGGATTGAGGGTGTAAAGGAGTAGTACGAGTTTTTCTAACACCTAGAACTTTAAATATCTCCGTTACAAGTATGGATTCGAAATTTCGACCCTGGTCAGTAAGAATTTCTAGTGGTGATCCATAGCGGCAGATAAATTCTTTAACAAATACTTTAGCTACTGTTTCGGCTTCTTGGTTGGGGATGGGAATCACTTCTGGCCATTTAGTGAAATAATCAGCAATAACTAATGCATAACGATTACCACTACGAGAGAGAGGGAGAGGACCTAGGATGTCCATAGCTATTCGTTCAAAAGGAGCTCCTACGTTATGAACTTGGAGGCTGCTTGATCCTCTCTCTCGAGGTCCTTTTTTAGCTAGGCAAGTGTCACAGGTGCGGCACCAATCTTGAACGTCCTGTCGACAACTCGCCCAGAAATATCTTTCCCTAATTCTTCCAATAGTCCTGTTGGAGGCGAAGTGTCCTCCGGAGGGGGAATCATGATGTTCGGAGAGAATTGCAGAGATTTTCTTCTTGGGGACTAAGACTTGCCATCTATAGTGGTTGGTATCTGGAGATTCCCATCTTCTGCACAATAATTCTTCGTGAATATGGATTGATTCCCATTCAGCCCAGTAAATCTTGAGATGTTGATGTAGTAATGAAATTTCTTGCCATTCAGGTTTGTTGCCTGATTCTTTCCAGAGTTTTAGTTGTGAGAGAATTTCGTCTTCTGTTTGTAGAGTCTTCCATTCTTCTTTATTTCCATCTAATGAAATCATCCGGATTTTGACTGAAGGAACTTGTTGTTTTTCTAATCGAACGCATTGTTTACAGTCTAATGAATCGTCACAAGGTCTTCTTGAAAGAGCATCGGCATTCCCATGGAGAGCTCCGGCGCGATGTTGAATATCAAACTCATACTGACCTAAGGTCTCTATCCATCTAGCGACTTGACCTTCTGGTGCTTTGAAAGAAAGTAACCATCTCATCGAAGCATGATCAGTTCGAATTAAAAACTTCTTCCCGTAAAGAAAATGATGGAAATGAGAAATAGATTTAACTACGGCTAAAAGTTCTCTACGAGTTACGCAATAATTTTTCTCAGTCTTACTAAGAACTCGGCTGAAATAACTATTAAATTTTTCCTGTCCATCTTGAATTTGAGATAAAACTCCACCTATGCCTGTCAGAGAGGCATCTGTATCTAAAATGAACGGAAGATTAACGTCGGGATAAGTTAGAATCGGAGAGGAAATTAAACAAGATTTTAAATGAGTGAAAGCTTCTTCACAGTCTTGATTCCAGTCGAACGGTGTCTTGAGTCCAGTAAGGTGATGGAGAGGTCTAGCAACTGTTGCAAATCCTTTTACGAATCTCCTGTAGTAAGTGCAGAGTCCAATAAAGCTTTATATTTGTTCTTCATTTGTAGGACGAGGCCAGTTTGAGACTTTTTCTATCTTTGAAGGATCTGTCTTGACTCCAGAAGCTGAAACTACGTGTCCTAGGAAGTTTACCTCTTTCTGAAATGGGTGACATTTCTTGGGACTCATCTTGAGCCCTACTTCTTGTAGACGTTTGAAGACTAGTCGAAGATTATTCACTTCTTCTTTGAAGGTCTTCCCGAAAACAATTACGTCATCCAGATATACCAGGCAAATCTTCCCAGACAGTCCTTGAAGAGTTGTTTCCATGGCTCTCTCAAACGTTGCCGGTGCGTTGCAAAGCCCAAAAGGCATTACTTTAAATTGCCATAATCCCCCTAGTCCAGGAACGAATGCAGTTTTCTCCTTATCGGCAGGATCCATTTCTATCTGCCAATATCCACTTTGAAGATCAATGGTGCTAAACCATTTAGCTCCAGCCAAAAGATCTAGGGTTTCTTCGATTTTTGGAAGTGGGTAAGGATCTTTCGTGGTGATTTCGTTGAGTTTCCTGTAGTCTATGCAGAAGCGTTTTGATCCGTCTTTCTTGTTGACCAAAACAATAGAGGAGGCCCAAGGACCGGAGGAAGGTTCTATCACATCGTTAGCGAGCATGTCTTCAACTAACCTGTTCACTTCTTCCCTCCCGTTGAGAGGAAGTCTCCTGGCTGCTTGTTTGAAAGGAACGTTGTTTCCGGTGTCAATTTGATGTTTAACTAAAGTACAACGTCCGATATCTCCTGAGTTTTTGGCAAATGAATCCTTAAAATCTTCCATGAGAGATATGAAGTCATCCGCATGAGATTCTTCAAGGTGTATAATTGATCTATCTATAAGATTTTCAAAAGGAGTTGTGTTTGAATCTGTAGAATCTTCTTGTTTTTCAAGCGAATCTTGTTCTTCGTCCATAGGTGAAGTCTCAGAAGAATTCTCTTGATTAAGAGGGATTTCGGATAAATTTCGCAACCTAGGGGCGTCATCAAAAGGAGTTGGGGAAGTACGACGAGTCGTTAAAAGAGAGATCTGGTGACGACCAGATATCAATGAATTGGTGGCTGTGGAAATAATGCATTCATGTGCTGACAGAAAATCTAACCCTAAAATACCATCGTCTTCTATATCAGCGACGTAGACTTTATGAGGAGAAGTAATAAATCCAGCTACATTAATCTGAACAGATTGTTGTCCTAAAATTGGAGTAGTCTCTCCTGTAGCTGTTCGTAAAGAGGTAGACTGGAAATCATCCTTAAAGGATCCTAAAAGATCCGAACGGACTACTGTAACCTCCGCCCCGGTGTCTATAACCCAGAGACATTTAACACCATTTACGGTGCCCCAGGTGTATAATCCGGTTTGACGGAGACCTCTTATTAAAAATTGGGTTAGATCTATATTAGGGCCACCAACGTAAAGCTCCTTTGATGATTTTAGCCCGACTGAATCACCAAAGTCTAGTTTTTTGATGTAGAAAGATTTGAATTAGAGAAGGAATTCTTGTTCCTCCAAGATGTAGAATTAGAATCTTTTTGTGAGTTTTGGCTATTTGAGTTACTACTCGAGTTTGAACTTGAATTCTGTTCATTTTTGCGTTTAAGGTGCTATTAAAGATGCTCTACGCCTGGAAAACGCGGGGAGCTAAAACTCCTACATCACTTGACCAATCGGAGTGAAATTTTGAGGATCGGTGCATTATCTTTGCAGAAAGTGGAGCGATTTTTTACTTTTTCAAAATTTGAAGATTTTTCGAAATTTCGAATATTTTTTTGGGGAATTTTCAAAAAGTAAACAATTGCTCCATTTTCTGCAAAGATAATACATCGATCCTCAAAATTTCATTCCGATTGGTCAAGTGATGTAGGAGTTTTAGCTCCCCGCGTTTTCCAGGCGTAGAGCATCTTTAATAGCACCTTAAGTGCGAAACATTCATTAATTGTATGATTAGTCTTTTTACAATAATTACAAAACTTTGGTAGATCTGTGGGTTTCTCGGAATTCTTATTTTGATCCCGGCGCTGCCAGGGAGTGGTTTTCTTGTGGATATCGTTACTGTTTGTAACGGGTTGTTTAGGGGCCTGAATTTGTCTAATTCTACCTACTCCTAAATATTGTTTGTTGAGATCTTCTATTTCGAGAGCTCTCACTATCGCTTCTCTCAAAGAAGAGGGTCCTGCCATGCTTAGTGCATGTTTCAAGTCTGCGTTAAATATTGCGTTTATGAAACGATTACGACCTATTTGGTCTTTAGTCTCAACGTCGCAGGTTGGTAAAGCCAACCTGGTCATTCTTTCTATCTCGTGTCCTAGCGTGACGAGACTCTTATCTTTAAGTTGTCTCCTATTCTCAAGTTGTGTCAAATGTAATTTTTTGAGGGGATCATTCCCGTAACGAAGTTTAAGTGATTCACTTATTTTTCTGTAATCTTTAATTTCTGTTTTAGACAAAGTAGTTAAAACTGATAAAGCGGGGCCTCTAAGGCTTAACGCTAAATTCGAAGCCTTAGCAACGGGACCCCAATCGTTTAGATCTGCACATAATTCGAATTGGCATTCATATTCGGCCCAGGAAACGGAGCCATCGTACGTTGGAATTTTGAGGTTATTCGTGGACCTGATTAGAGAGTTAGAATTTATCCTTGAAAAATCACTTTCGCGATGGAAGTCCGTTTGAGGGATGGGATTTTCGTGATTTTTGTTGTTTTCGCGACCACTCTCGGCGCGAAAAGTAACGTTTGAACATAATTTTTTTACTTCGGACAATATACTCTCGCGGAAAATCTCATCTACATTATTAATGTTATTATTTTGGATGTGAGGCGAACTCGGATCAGCAAATCTCGAGGGTTGTTCGCTAGACATCTGTCTCAGACCTGTCTCTATAATTTCGTCCTGCGCCGTTAATTCGACGCAGTCGTTTTGTTCTAAAGATCGAACGATCGGCATGGTTGTGGCCGCTTCGTTCGATCTAGGTCTGGATGAATTAGGGGGAGTTCTTCCCTCATGAACGTGTACAGACCTTGACTCTGTCGTGATTTGATCCAATTGATCCTGAGTCAGGGAAGGTTGGAGAGGTGTAGGGATAGAAGAGGGGCGGATCTCTGCTATCTGTGAGGTCAATGTCTCCAGGGTTAGTTGGAGGGTCGTAGACTGTTCTCGTTGTGTGGAAAAGATGGTTGACAGGAGGGTTTCCGACTGTTGTCGCTGCATCTCTCGATCTTGTTGTTGGGAGGCAAGTATGGATATGAGAACCTCAGACTGTTGGCGTTGGGCCTCACGGTCTTGCCGACGATCTTCCTTCTGTTCCTGCATCATCATGCGGAACAGCTCCATGGACAGAGACATGGAATCTGAGGATATAGGAAGGGTGAGCGACTGGGTACCAGCCGATTGGTCCGAGGGATTGGGTGAAGATGAAGATGATTGAGTTGTGGGAATGTTAGCTCGGCGACGAGAGGTCATGATTCAATATTTCGAACTCTGGTAATCACTTTATCGATCTCGAAAAGATCCCGATTCTGACACCAAATGTTACAAATTAGGTTTGTAACGTTTAAGAATGAGTTCTCAAGAGAAACAAAGTGACCCAAAGATGAATTAAGGAATCTGGTAAAATTATATTTATTGATGAGATAGGTCTGTTTAGCTCTAGATCTAAAACAAGACTGTTTGTTTACAATTATCAGTAGATATTGGTAACCGATAGACATATGAAAAGTGTTAACATCTTTTATTTAGATGACTACCAGACCTCATATGTGAACTACATGAGGGGTGTATCACTTTCGTAACAATATATTCGATGAGTTACTTATGGAAAGTTGTCATCTTCTGCTAATCAATACGAAATATGTTAAAAATAAGGAATTTGCCTGGATTAGCAAAAATAATCGAAATGTTGGGGACCTCGTGGTATTAGAATACGGTCTTGAATATGAAAAAATGGGGACCGATGGTGGGAGTAGAGGGTGTCAAGTAGCTGCGCACAATTCGGTCAAATAGCTGCGTACGTCAAATGGCTGATGGTCAAATGGCTGAGGTTCGAGTGTAATAACGTCTGGCGCCACAGGTTCTTCTATTCAAAATTTTGAACGCAAGTTGGCGTTGGGGTTATCTAAGCCCTTAGTAAGTCACTAGGGTTAAAGTAAACTGTAGGGCGCTTGCCCAGTCATCTCCAACGTAAATTACACTATAAAATGTTTATTACAAATAATGAAAATCGCATCACCGCTGTCGTCCGCTACAGACCAATATCTGTCATGGCGGCATTCTTGTATCTTCGCTGATTACAGAATATGAAAAAGTCACTAACCAAGATAGGGGGCAAGCGCCCTGTAGAAATACACACTTGTTCTGGGAAAACTTATTTCAGCCGTCCACGTTGCGTAAATAAGGCTCAATTTGTCGTCAAAATTCCTCGTATTTTTCAGGTTCTGTGGTGCGTTAAGAAGTCAAATTGAACAAACGGTTCTCTTTGAACCTCACGGCGAACTCTTTGAACATAGTTCTGAGATAAACGCATTTGAAATTTTTCCAGAGAAATCAGGATTTCCTACTTCAGAAGCTCAATTCAGAAGCTCTATCAAAAACGGTATTCTGAAAAGTTGAGTGCAAAATTTTTTACTGTCGAACTTATTTCTTCCAAATTGTTTGTCCAAATTATTTGTTCAGAAGCTTTCATGCTTGACATCATTTTTCTGGGAATCGATCTTTCTAATTATAACAGGGTAATAGCTCTGCCCTTTTTTGATGGGCAAATCGATGGCTTCGTGCCAACGTCAGAACTTCTTTTTCTTTTTCTCTCCCTGTTTCTCATCATACAAATATTAAACATTTGCCAGTATATTCTTTACCGTTACGATTTTGTTGAAATTTTATCACAGCTAGAGGAGAACTTTAGGTAACAAAAACTGCAAAATACGATAATAAAATAATCAAAAAATTCAAGCTGTACTGGGTTCCCTTAACCTACTATATTCCGACTTTCATGAATAAAATCCATCAATTATATTGTGTAATATCACAGTGGAAGAACTTTGCAGCGTGATACTAACATATGTACTTCAACATTGATGTCAATATCACGCTGATATCACAAGGATGTTTGCTATTGCAAATTTTGGACGTCAAAAGAAGGTTGAATCGAAAACGGCAATCAGTTACTTCTGTCACTTAATTTGATTATGAACTTTGCATACATACCTGAAGATGTTGAGGTTGATGATCTTGTCAAAATTGATTCGCCATCTTCTCGCCTCCATGAAACCCTAGGTGCTGGATGACCGGTTGCACTACACGTCAAGGTAGCATTGTCACCTTCCGACACAGCAAGATCGGCACTAGTCTCACCTCCGTAAACAATATCAGGAGGAACTGCAGGGGGTTCAAAATAGATCGATCAAAAACAAAATAAGTAAATCTGCATGAAAAATAGTTGAGCTTGTTATTATTTGCACTGTGACAAAATGTTTTTCATAACTACAATAGACAAGAAATAAGGCAATATTCGAAAGTGCGCAATTCTACCAATTTACCAAAATTGGTAAATGAATGGAAATAAGAGCAAGCTCATCTAAAAATGTCAAAGAATATTCATCAAATCATTCATACATGTTATTTCCCAAAAACCATAAACTGGAAGGGCTAAATGGATTCACGAATATACTGCTTTGAGCACTTGTAGGTAAATAGTAAGGTACACAAAATGTAGGTAATTGGTGAACCGAAAAAGTATTCCTTCAAATTTAAAAGCATATGTAAAGGAAACTAAAATTTCTATTGTCAAATTTGAAAGAAGCTGCCCTACCTGTCGGACTCTATTCGTCCAAAAGATAATTATCATCTAATAATAACGTTAAGATATTGATACTCAAGACTAAAGACCTGATGCTCTCATTTTATATCAAATCGAAATTATCATGAGCTTGCCACTAACGCTGTATATATTTTTATTTTATTAGTAGTTGATGATTCGACTCATTGATACGCAGTATTGCAGGTCTGATAAAAATAAACACCGAAAAATGCGTTGCAAAAATTCTAAAAATTCCTTAGTCTTTCAGTGCCATCACGAAAATATTGCTAGAGTTTCCGAAATTCTTATATGATTATTTCGGAAACCCTGGCGATATTTTCGCTATGCGGGAGTTAGCCCTCCAGATAAAATTCAAGAAGGCTCGCGCTATCGTAGTTTTACTGACCCGCTTCACGAGACGTTCCCGGTATATTTGAAGTGTGAGTTAGAATGAAAGTTTAATCATTGTCATTTCCAATCTGGAATGAGAGCATCGATTTTCTGGTCTTGAGTAATAATCACGTACGATTGGCAACAAGAATGATGATCACCTTTAGAAACTACAGGTGTTGGCGGTGAAATAGTTTCATAAGCTAGAGAATCTATTTACATTCATCTTTATGCAGTAAATGATTCCATTACTACACATCATTTCAAACCGTACAGGTCGCTGAACAAATCATTATAGCAGAATAATACTTCTGTAAATAATAGTTGAATCTTATTTTTACAATCGAACAGATCTCAGCACTACTATGACATTGGGGGAGTTCACTTCATCATTATTTATTTCACAGGTAGAATTGCAAACTTTTCAACCTGATTTCCTCAGAATGTTCTTATATTATAAATTAAGGTCAGAAAGGTAATTACGAACACCCCTTGTCTGCTAAATGCAATTTTCAAAACGGAAAATTTTTTGCAGTATGTAATTACGTATGATTTGGGCTGTGATATTTGCGAAAAGAGCTACCCACACAGCACTGAATATTTCGTAAATATTTCAGAAATATTATAACGAAAGATTCAAATCTTTCAAAAATATTTCATTGGAAGATTTCTGAAACATTCCTATGTCCGTAATCTCACGTAATCGCAATATTTCAGTGTAATATTTTTGAAATGTTTTTTCAACATTTCATATAATACTTTCTTGAATATATTTCCAAAAGATTGGCGAAATATTGTTGGAAAAGTTTACGGAGGCAGGGTGTATTTCGTTATAAAGTACATATGGGGCATTCCAAGTGAAACCGAGGAGTCATTTCCCTCAAGTCATCAGATCCTTGCATAACTTTTTTTTTCGCATTCATTCCACTTGAAAAGAAGCCCAATTTTTTTGCAGAATTTTCTCGCTACTCCTTCAGGTGGCGCGACGATCGTTTTTGTGTAAAAAAGGGTTGACTGAAAAACACCATTTTTAAAATTCTGAATTTTTTTCCACAGATTCTGGGTCATAAATAAGTAATATCTATCATGATTAGAAAATGGGATGCGGCTGCCTCATATTTTTTTTATTAATTTTTATTTTTTTTTAATTCTTAAAACGAAAAACAAAAATAATTTTCAATAGTCCTCGCAGGAGTGAAAAAAAAAAAGAAAAATAAATCATGTCTCGGAAAATTTTGATATTTTGCATATTTTCCAAAATAAATGAGAAAAATCTTTTTTTTTTCAATAAAAAAGTTCTATATGCAAATATAATGAGAAAAAATTATTTCTGTACATATATATATATTAAAATAATTTTTCCTCATTAATTTTGCACATTTGTTACGTGCTCGTGTACTCACACCTCTATATTTCACATTATATTACCTACGATATCAACTGAAGACATAACATCCTGCAGCTGCATCCTATCTCTCAACCTCTAATCAGAAGAAGCCTCAATCTCAATCCGAAGAACCTCATCCCTACTTACTTACCTTTAAAACTGCTACCTTGCATAAACGCGCTCACGCCCGAGAGACAATGAGACAATAGAAACACTTGCCCACAAACTCTCAACTCAATCACTTCATTTACACATCAGTCAATTATAATAAACTACACACTCAATCTTGCACTAAACTCAAACAGAATATTGTATTAGATAATAAGTCTATATAATAAACTCACTCTCAGTATTATCAACTATACATAAAGTTTCATCCACATCATTCATCCAAGCACCCAAATAATATCCGGTTGTCCCTAGACGTAAAAACAAGAGAAAAGAACCCAAATTCATAACTATCGTATCAGCAACAATCTGATTCATAACAACGGTGGCAGCTCCTCTCTAACTCTTATCAACAGTGGGAGCTCCTCCCTAATTCATAACACATTGATCTTTTTTATTGAAAAAAAAAGATTTTTCTCATTAATTTTGGAAAATATGCAAAAAATCAAAATTTTTCAAGATATGTTTTATTTTTCTTTTTTTTTTTCACTTCTGCGAGGACCATTGGAAATTAATTTTTTTTTCGTTTTAGAAATTGAAAAAAAATAAAAATTATAAAAAAAATATGAGGCAGCCGCATCCCACTTTCTAATCATGATAGATATTACTTATTTATGACCCAGGATCTGTGGAAAAAATTTCAGAATTTTAAAAATGGTGTTTTTCAGTCAACCCTTTTTTACACAAAAACGATCGTCGCGCCACCTGAAGGAGTAGCGAGAAAATTCTGTAAAAAAATTGGGCTTCTTTTCAAGTGGAATGAATGCGAAAAAAAAAGTTATGCAAGGATCTGATGACCTGAGGGAAATGACTCCTCGGTTTCACTTGGAATGCCCCATATTTAAAAACGAATCACATCCATAAAGTCTTTTGCTAACTGAGGAAAACACAAGAATTATGCAAGTCAATGAAATCAAATCGTCTAAAAAGGGTCACCCATTCAAATACTGGCCCTGAGGATAGTTGCTTAACGTCCTTGTTCGAGTGATCTCCGGTTTCTATATGGCTCCAATGATCTCCTGTAAGACTTGTTACATTTTTTTGAACCTTTAACACCAACGATTATTCATGAGCTTTGCATATTTATATCGAAATATGGTATTTAGCGAACAACTATAATAAATAGCTTATATGATGTTTATCGCGACGAGAAGATTCTATGTTGACTACGGGAATCCACGAAAAAAAAATTCTCCATTTTCTGTACAATTAAACATTTCTACTTCTTTGAGAAGATTCATGAAAAATTATTATTGCTTTTTTGACCTGTAGAATTGTTATAATTTTGGAGTTTACAATGTTGTTGCAATTTTGTATGGATATTTCATTTGCAATGTTCCACAGCTACGTTCCATTCTGGTTGCAGCAATATTACAAGTGCAACGTATTGAAAATGAAACATTGCAATATTAATGCAAAATGGCTAAAATATTACGTGCTACATGGGGAATTATTTGCTAGATAATTTTGTCGTTGGATGAAAGAATTGAAATCATATTATCTTTCGAACTGACGGTATTCAATATCAATCCTTAGAAATAAGTGTTCTTTTTGCACATGTTTGAAGTGTTTCTGAGTATATTTTAATAACATATGGTTTGGAATATTCTACATATTCAGGAAATATTTTTATATTGTATTTTGCAATATATGAGGAAGTTGCTTTTGAAACAATTTTTGTAAGATTTTCGACATATTTATGAAATGTTTGTTTGCAATATTCAGAAATACTCCATTGTTCTATTGTATACCATATTCATGTAACCTTTTAGAAATCTTTCATTAAAATAATTTTAGCGAAATATTTTAGAAATGGTCAAATAAAAACTTCAGAAATAGTTCGAAACATCTTTCAAATAATGTTTCCATCGAAATATTGCAGCAAATCTTCAGTGCTGTGTGGGCAATAAGTGAAGGTGAACATATATTCATGAATATTTTCTTTCAATTCAATGTCACACAAAATTTTCGACTATAAAAGTTGATTCGTCAACACGCCCTATTTGAGAAGAATTACATAATTAATTGATAAATCAAACATCAGTATTATTAGTAATTAGTATTAGTGTTTCAAATTGAACGACTTTATTTATGAGTGATTTCGAGCCCTGAGTTTAACGGTTTCAGAGATATAACAGACAGTAGATGTAAAATTGTCGTCTTTCAGACTTTGTTTCTTCTGATGATCTTAATTTTCACTGTTGTTCACTGTTTTAAATTATATTCCAAAACACGTTCCAAGTAAAATCAGATTAAAAGATTGTAACTGTTCATAATTTGTCTAATTTGCAGGTGACATATCTCAGTTACCTGTTGACCTGCAGCTATACAGGGTGAGTCTTATCAATGGTCAAAAAATGAGTGGGACTCAGTTGCTGCGAAAGCAAGCCCATTCGGCTAATCACATGATCAATTACAATATCCAAATGGGTAAGTTTCTTAGTTTTCTTTGTTTTGATTCTCACTTTAGATACTTGTACCAATTCAAAACAAAGGGTCTAGCCGGATAAGATGGTCAAATATGCCTTTGAGTCATCCGAAAAAGTGGCCGGGCCATTATGTTCCGTATGTATAGAAACCCCTATTCCTAGATTTTCAGACCTCGAGACCAACCTGGGGCAAAATGAGACGGCATTTTGTGTTTTTTTTTTACGATATTTCGGTCAATTTTTGAACTAGAAAAAAATTTTCCCTTTATTTTGTAGGGTTTTTAAGCCCTACAAAACTGTCTGGTCAAAGAAATTTTTAGCGCCAAATCCAAGTTTTTAGAGACGTTCGAAAACTTTTACTCCAAAAATACGCCCATATTTTTTTTGGATTCTTAAAAGTGGTGCGGCGACCTTTAGAAAAATAAAAACTACTAAAAAGTCCCATTTTTCGCTTATAGCGCTGTCCAGGTAAATCCTACGATAACCAATAGCACCATCGTATTCTACGAGAAAAAATCCATTAAAAACATGTATAATACATTAATTATTATTACTTCCATATGTATAATGAGAAATCAACAATTGAACTTCTAATCTCCAAATCCCTGAGTTTCGTATACGGATAAGCCACGTTTAGCAGTACAATTGTCGATTATAATATAACAGCACTGATGATGAATGGATGATACATGTTTGCGATGGTATTCGTTTTATCGTAGAGTTATCCTGAAAGCACTCAAAAAACCACTTATAAAAAACAAATCGTAATTATCGAAACCGAACGCGAAATTTTTTTATTCATAACGGAAAAAAAGGTTGGAAAAGACAATTTAGTTTGGAGCTATAGGATTTTCAAGAAATATACTTCTTTACTGATAGTGAGTGATCAATAAATAATGAGACAGCAAATAGAATCATGAACAATTAATTTTCCTAACTATGTAATGATTTATTAACTTCTCACAAAAATAAAAAATATTTTGATGTATATTAATCGTCATCACTATCTTCTTCAATAACAGGAATCATATGATCTTGTTCATAAATCTTTGCGAGATGTTCTGCAGGTTTCACAATGTAGGATTGCATTCTAGCATATGATAAATAGTAAATAACGGCAGCTACGTGAGAGCAACAACCGATCGTTCTCTCGCCATTAGGGCACTCACAGTAATAACGTAAAATGCCGGCACAGCCAAGAATTTCTGGTTTATAATGGATATAGCATTCGTTCACCATTATTTGGCGTCGTTCACCACATCGTATATTTTTGCTTATTTTCCAATTTGGTATCGAAAATTTCAATAATGACGAGCTTGAAACGTAAAAAGGGTAAAAACTTTCAAACTTCTGAAAGAAATCTTCTGTTGAGACTGGTTGAAGGCTGTGGACTGTTTTAGAAAACAAGAAAACGGATTCAATAAGTGTTACTCAAAAAAACACATCGTGGTGTGAATTTACAGCAGCTTTCAATGAGCAATACGACAATGAACCTCGTTCAACCTCGCAATTGAAAACTTATTACGATAGTTATAAAAGGAAGATTTGAAAGGACAACGCTGACGACAAGGTAGGCTGACAAAATATTACAATACTGTTAAAAAAATTTTATTGCAATATTTTCGAACTTACTCAGTACAAATGTGAGAAGTTCTTATCAAACGAGACATGGATTAGATATAGAATACTTCTGGATTTTTACTCCAATCCTTCAGCTTTGAGCATTATTTTGAAGAAATATTCATTTTTTTTTCAACTTTCTCTGTTGGATCTCTCCTATCATTCTCTATTTTACCTCTTCTCGCAATCACTTTGTAGATTATTTGTAGATATTCGTGGGGAATGGTTCCACCCTTTGAAAATCGGTTGTTGAGCGCTATAAATAGTCGATTCTTACCCATGAAAATCATACAATGCTTCCTTGAATAGTAAACGGGCTTATGGAAAAGGAGTAAGATTTTGATCGTCAGTTCTACGCTCTCTGATGAAATAATATTTATTTTCTATAAATGTGTTGATTTGAGTTTGTAAAAGATGCATTCCATGAGAAATCGACCACCATTTGAAACAAGATTAAAAATTAAAACAAACAAAAACGGCAAATTGATGACCCCGTGCCAAGAACCGGTCCACTCTACGTGAAACACCCCATATACAAAAAAAAAAAAATCATAGTTTACAATATGTAAAAATATATATTTGATTCAAAAAGGAACTCTTTATGTGAAATATGAAAGATGATTATACAAAATGAGATAAATGACCAAAATAAAGCTATTAAATTTCTGTTTCGTTTCGCGTGTAAAAGCCATCCCAAAATGCGTTAATAATCATGCAATAAACAAATAATAATACTTTACTTATATATAGAGTGTTCATTTAATCAGGCAGAATTATACAAGACTGGTGGAGGCCAGTACGTTAAGAAGTTGGACGAAGACGGCGAACGTCTGATCGGTCTGCTGAAGCCGCAATTCCAACCTGATAAGAATATTTTCGACTCTGCGACGAAATACCACGACAGAACTGTTGAGTCGAATGGTACGATTATAATATTATTATCGTCGAAGTGCTAGAGACATTTGAACATTAAATTTAATCTGCTTATTGAAGTATTCGAAAAATCAGTCAGC
Organism: Macrophya alboannulata; assembly: GCA_949628255.1. Lineage (NCBI taxonomy): Eukaryota > Metazoa > Arthropoda > Insecta > Hymenoptera > Tenthredinidae > Macrophya > Macrophya alboannulata. The sequence goes on along the minus strand of OX451206.1, from coordinate 27,922,698 downwards.
ACGAATGCGAATAGAATCAGCGATGACGTCAACGATCCAAGCAATATACTTGATCATTCCTCATCGTCGTGCGTAAGTTATCACAAATTGTATGAAGGTTTATTTTCAATCAACTCCCAATTCACGTCTGAAGCTCAGGCTGCTCCAACATTACAAAAATCATTCACGCTGTTCTTTCAAAACCGCATGTAAAGTCAAAAGTTTTAATTTGATCATCTGACAATTTATCATTTTGATGATATACAAATGAGGCCCGCCATTCCATAACGTTGTAAGTGCCATTTTTGAAATTGTTCAGGAAACGAATGAATCTGTTTCAAAACTCGTTAATAATCTTTTTAATCTATTGAAAATCAGATTTCGAAGGGTCCACAATCAATTAAAATAATGAAAAAAACATAATCCCACAAACAATAACAAGGTTGACAATTTTTCCAAAATGTTGTAAGTGCACACTATCGAAAAATAAATAATTAATTGAATAATTATAAGTTTGATTACTAATGAATAATTATTAATTAATTTTTCATTTTACATCATTCAAAATGACCTGGGCCGACAACAATAAATCACCGGCACGAGACTATTGACACAATGGACATACAACGTTTTGACCTGCACTCGGCGATCAATTTAGTTTCTTGCCACTAAGAGGCGCCTTATTTACTTAACGTGACTATAATAGGTATGTTATGTACAAAAGCATTTACAAGCCATTTCGGCAAAACAACTAATTTCGATGAAAATTACACTTGCAACGTTATGGAATGGCAGGGCTCAAATATTTGTACATTAAGATTTTTCCAAAAAAAAAAAATGTTTCGAATACAAATTAAATTCAAAAAATTTGTTTTTATCGTCCAATTCTGATGTGGTAAGTGCAAAAAACCATATTTTCAGTTCGGTTCTTCAGTGAAAGATTTTTTTGTGAATTTTACGTTTATAAGGGCGGTTTACTCTTGTGACTTGTGTGATTTCCATAAATTATACGCATGTAAATTGGTATATCTTGCGGAGATCATGATGAATTTATTTTCGTAGTCATTGGTTAGAGTGTCAACTTTCGAAGAAACCATTCAAACTGACGAGAGGCAGAAATCAGCTGGTTGCAGTCGGGACTCATCACGTAAAGGACTTGCGTGTCAAACGACTTCAACCAATGTTTATGACAAGCTCAAACAATTAACCGGAGCAAAATGCGAAAAGTTCAAAATGCACGCAGCATACGAGACTAGAAAGTTGGAAGTATTAGAAATAGAAAAAAAAATGAACTTGACGTTGGCAAACGAAATACCGAATTGCACGAACTGGCGAAGCCAAAAATATTTTTAGAAATAGAACGTTTGAAAGGAGCCATCAAATACGAGAGGGAGTTATTCGATTTAGAAAAACAGAAAATTTTTATAGAGACGCGTATTAAAGAAAATGAACTTGAATCGCAGCTCGTTGGAATGCAATCTAGAAATTAAATTGAATAACCGATTTTTTTACTATTCAGTAGAACCAAAATTGAAACATTCAATACATCCACGCAGCGGCAGAACGTTATCCTACTTCTTTTAGTATATCTTCAGGACCAACCCGCGAAGTCATAATTGAAACAACAAACATTAATACTAAAAAACAATAATAACAGTAAATATAATAATTATAATTCCTCTTTTTCAAAACTTGTAACATTTGACTTTTCATTGTGACATAAGATTACAATAAAAATTATTAGGTTTTCGGCTGCTAGGTGAAAATTTCTATCTGATTCATTTTGCTGTCCGCCCAGTGGCGGATTTACCAGCAGGCTTAATAGGCTGGAGCCTAGGGCGGCAAATTTTAAAAAAGGTAATTTAACATTATTATCAATATATTTGGAGTATGTGGGGTTTATAAAGAAAATGTCTAATTACAGTACTTGAGTAGGAGTCACATTTTATTTACTTTTTACTTATTGATTTTTTTTTCTCTTCATTATGATGCATGCTGCATTTCAAAATTCTGATGAATCATTATGAATTATATAGATAATTTGAACTTGCAAAATCTAAATACATATTTCAGCAGCTTGGTTGAAATAGACTTCATTTTGTCGAGTATGAGCAATCTGACCTGCACACAGTGAATCTTTCTGTCGATAAGACTTGGAGATCAGGTTCTGTAAAATAATCACATGGGTTAGGGAGAATAATGAGTTGCTATGGAAATTCCAATACTCATCTTTGCTAGCGGTTGTGCTAAAAACTCTGACATGATTCCAAACCAAGGAAAAATTCATTTGGGATTTTTTCTGAATCAAGCGTGATTTGGATGTTGATCTTCATGCTGATAGCCTTGCAGACACTGTTTCTGTAATATAAATATCAGAGTGAGACGGAATAATAATTGTTCTTTATGAGAAATCTCAATACATATCTTTTTTCAGAGTAGGGCTCAAATCTTTGAAAGTTCCATCATAATTTTGAAGTAGTTTTGATCTCAATACAGAAGGCCTCGCAGTAGACACTTGTGGTGAACAACTATAAGAAGTAGTTTCTATGAAGTAAAAACAAAAATGAGAAATAAAAATACGCACAACTTGATATTCAAAAATACTCATCTTTTGAGGCTTGATGAGAAACCTCCAATTCTCAGGGGTTGATAGCTGAAAATAAATCATGATTATTACATCACACCGTCACATTACGACTAATATAATACTATCTATTATCACACATGCACTATGCTATATTTTACACTATAACGCTATCTATTATCACACATGCACTATGTTATATTTTACACTATAACACTATCTATTATCACACATGCACTATGCTATATTTTTACACTCTAACACTATCTATTATCACACATGCACTATGCTCTATGTTAAAATAATATTGATAATCACTACTTTCACTACGGATTGTGTATTGCACTAGGTCGACTCTAAATTCTCACTCACTCACACTACGGTATATTTCTAACTATATAAATAATTATCACTATTTCACATTTTTATTGCACTTGTACCACTATAAACTTTTATTTTGCAGACATCAATCCATGCCAAATCTACTCCACAAATCTCTCTTCAAAACCCACCTGGGGCATAATCCTTTGCTTTTTTTGCTCTTGAGTTAGACTTTTTTGCTTCTTTTTTCTTCGACCTCTTGACTCTTCCGTTTTCTACAGCCTCGAATTCTCCTGCCAATCTTCGTTTCCTGTCCCGTTGTCTAGAGATTTTTTGAGCTGATGGCCCAGCTTCTTCGCCTCTAAGTGCCGCTTTCATCAATGTCGTCTTTTCAATTCCGTTGTTATATTCTGCGATCGCGCTTACCACTGCCAGATGTAAACGTTTCTTCGACACAAACACTTCCTTCACACACTTCCTCCATATCAAACTATTGAGGCACTCATTCGCGTTTTACGTTTTTCCTCGAGCACATCGCAGTAGGAGTTCATCGCTGGTGAGTCCTTAATAAACGGGAGTGATATGTTCCATCACTTTCTCGTTCAAAATTAATCTCATCTTCTTGTGACTCTGTGGTTCTTCTTGTTTCGCCATAGCTCTGTTGTAAAAACACCATGATTCTTTGCCAGCTGGGCAATGTGTATGTTCGAGGCTCTTCGTCCGTTGATGAGGAATGATACAATGTGGCATAAATAGCACTTATCATACCCTCAATATCATCCAAATTCTTTACGATTCCTTTTCTGTAATATTTCCCTAATATGTCAATCTTTGATGCAGTCGGTGCTCCAGTACTTTTGCCACCCAGCTTCTTAGTTTGAGATAGGTTACGGAGTGCGGTGCCTAGCCTCTTAGCGACATGGTTTACGCATTCTTCCTATTGTATGGGAATATCACCGTATGGTGCGATCTGCTTTGGGCGTAACCATGTTCTCGCATCTCCGTCAGACACTACGGTGGTAAATCGCATCTCATGTTTTCCAGCAGATCTTGACCAAATCATTTTTGCCGCTGCCACCTCCATCGAGCCTGATGCACCAGTAAAGTTCTCGTTACACTCTCTACTGACTTTATGTCCCTCTTGCCAGATAGCAAAATCAGGTGAATCTTCGCTCAGTTCAATTGCCGCTACTGTAGACATCTGGCAATACTTTAAAAGAATTTCAAAGTCTATTACCAGTCCAGTGAGGACATCAATGGCGATTCTGATCCCGTACATAGACTGGTGACCTCGCTTCTGCCATATACTATCGAAGGTTACGGTGATGTCTATTACTGCCTGATCTTGTAACGCTGGGTTCAGAGAGATATGAGCCTGGCGAATTTTTTCATTTGCCTTACTCAAGACCTGTGCTTCAAGCTTCCAAGCTTCCTCAGACAGGGATTGCAGATGTTGTCGGAAGGTTCGGCCGGTCATGACTGGCAGATCCACAGCGATACACATCTTCTCTAGAGCTCCGTAACCCAATCCAGCAGAAGTAATCCCCTCAACCATATTTCTATTTACTGCGAAAGGTGGCCTTGAACTTCCATCACTTTTAACACGTGGACTTGAATAAGTATCACCAAGCACAAAACCACACTTATTGCACTTCAATATTAATTTCACACTGAAACCATGACGATCGCGCACTTGAACAATGACACTTTGTTTTTCACATTCACTGCACTTCACGTTTTGAATTGAATTTTGAAGGCACGTGGAGTGAAGCAGGATGAAATCACCAGCTTCAGCCACTGCCTCAACAGGTGTTTTCGGAGCCCCGGTGTCAGCAATGAGGTTAGGAATGCTCGCGCTTGCTGCCGCTTTTCGCTCTGCCTGTTTTTGAGACAGGATCAAACGAGCATCCTTCGCCTGCTGCTTCCGCGGGTTACTCCGCCCTTTAGGCTTTCGCCAACGTCCGTGAATTCGATGCATATCGTAACAATTGAAAAAATTCTCGCAATAAAACACACGTGAGTTCGCTCGTATTGTTCGAATTCGCGGTATGTCTGTCCAACAGTAGTGCCGTCTCGCGCCGTCAATAATAGTTATAGATTCGAAATCTAAGTTGCCGACAACATCTCATATGAAGGCATGGGACTCGATATGAAAATGAGTTTCAAGTAATACTTTTTCATAGATTCCAATGAAAAATAGACAATTATAGAAAAATTGGAGACTTCTGCTGCAAAATTATACCCTTTACTAGATATAAAGAGTGTAATTAATTTTTTTTCGGGTTGAGGATTTTTTTACATATAGATAAGGGTACCAAAAATTGATTTTTTTGAAATTTTTGATGAAAATTTCAGTATCTCCTACCCTTAAGTGCGAATTTCTATGAAGATATTTATAATAATAAGTTTATTACCTTTATATATGCGTTATTTTTTTTTTGTGAATTAATTTTTCTAATTTACAAATTTTAATTTTTCTTTTTTGCAAACTATTTTTTTTTTTTTAATTATTTGAAACAAATGAAATATTCTAAAAGAATATCAATTACAAGTGAATACATTTATAAAAATTTTAAATTTGTATAATTTACGTATAACATGAGCGCTTAAGGCCCATCCCTAGTCGCCCACCTCCTTTTTGCCGAAAAAGGGGCGGGGGAGGCACATCTCGATTATTATCCGGGCCCAGGCGTCGAAGACGCAAAAATAAAATGCAGAGCGGCGATTCTATTTCAATTCCAAACACATACGTCCGAAAATATGTTTGTTTTATGTGAAAATAGAGCTGCAGCACCGCATTTAGATTTGTCAAATGTCAATTTCCTCGGCGGCCATTATTATGTAGCTGTACGCCGAGTTTCGCTTGTCCGGGAGGTAAGTGGCGCCACGAATATATTGCTCCGACGCAAGAATAGTACACTAAGAGAGTGATATCCTTGGGTCCGACGGTAAGTGTAGGAGTCTGTGGGCAGGACGCGCTTGGTATTCTGTGGGTAAGACCGCTCTGGCAGGCCGCCATGTTACACGGTACGTGATCTCTCCGCGTGTCTTTATCACTGACAGCTGACTACATCGATCGGTGAGTCGGAGAGATCACGCACCGTGTAACATGGCGGCCTGCCAGAGCGGTCTTACCCACAGAATACCAAGCGCGTCCTGCCCACAGACTCCTACACTTACCGTCGGACCCAAGGATATCACTCTCTTAGTGTACTATTCTTGCGTCGGAGCAATATATTCGTGGCGCCACTTACCTCCCGAACAAGCGAAACTCGGCGTACAGCTACATAATAATGGCCGCCGAGGAAATTGACATTTGACAAATCTAAAAGCGGTGCTGCAGCTCTATTTTCACATAAAACAAACATATTTTCGGACGTATGTGTTTGGAATTGAAATAGAATCGCCGCTCTGCATTTTATTTTTGCGTCTTCGACGCCTGGGCCCGGATAATAATCGAGATGTGCCTCCCCCGCCCCTTTTTCGGCAAAAAGGAGGTGGGCGACTAGGGATGGGCCTTAAGGCAAAGACATTTCGATTTTCCGAACTTTTTTTTATACTACATATTTGCGTAGTTGTATTTTACATTATTTGGTGTAAGCTGTGTTCATATTGTGTGAGGAGTTTTAAGGCATACCATTACCCAGCTTATAAGTAGTACATGATTCAACTTTTCTTAGCTCAGAAATATACCCAAAGACTATTTCTTGAGTAAATTTCACTGAATCGTGAGTTGTGAGAATAATCTAAGAACGATCCCTTAGTTCACAATCGTACTAATAACGGGAAAAAACTGATGTCATGATGACGATAGAGTACAAATCATAAAATTGCAATTGCATTGACAAAAAAAATGTAAATCATATGATTGTAAACTAGGGTATTGAATTGCAGAGGTTAGTAGGGGCGGCAAAAATTTAATAGCCTACTGGCGGCAAATGTGTAAATCCGCCACTGTGTCCGCCCTTAATATTATCAAGAATTTAGAAAAATTATTGTTGAATGTTGAAAATTCTTGCTATGAGTGCATCTCTTACTGCAAAGTTATTTACCCGATTTGCTTGATCGATCTGAACCATGTCAACTGCGTTCTCGACGAGTTCGATGTCGTCAGGTTCATTATCACGTAAGTCGATGCTAGCATTATGAAGTACAGCTGTCGCTACGATCACGTGTAAAACATTCTGCTTCTTTCAACGCGTGCCGAGTGACAAGCGAGGAAAACGACTTTTCCACACACCGAATGCTCTTTCTATACAATTCCTCGTATGAATTTGAGCTTCATTATATCTCTGGTCTGCTGGAGAAATCGGATTATTCACTGGCGTTAGCAAGTACGGCTTGCAGGCGTAACCCGCGTCTCCCAATAAATAACAATTCGGGTAATCTCCAGACTCAAATTCAACACGCAGAGGCGAATCATAGAATACAGCACTGTCCTGTACGGATCCAGGCCATCTTGCTATCAAGTTGGTGAATTTTTGGTTCGCATCACATGCAGCTTGCACATTATAAGAGAACCAGCCCTTCCTATTTCGGTATAATTCCGCATTTGCCCCGCCAGGTGACTGTATGCGAATGTGCGTGCAATCTATAGTACCTATCACACATGGGAATTGACGAATATTATAATATTCAGACATTGTTTCTCTCTGTTCATCCAACGTATCTGGCATTTTTCTGAAACGGTGCCCTAATTCCGCTATTGCATTCGTTACAATCGGTATGATATGACAAACAGTAGGTTGGCTGACATTAACGTAATCGCCCAATACCTTTTGGAATGTGCCTGTAGCATAAAATCGCAAAGTTATCAATAATTGCGCTAAAGCAGGTATGGGCATGCTACGATTCGTGCGTCTTTCGATAGCCGGTCCTACGATTTCCAATAGATGCATTACGGATTCTTTATTGAATCTAAATCTGTTTTTGAAATCAATGTTGTCGTATTTTTCAAGAAGGTTTTCGCGTTCTCTGAATAACCGAGGTCGTGGCATCACTTGTAAAACGTCAGCGATGAATTCGTCATCTGAATCACTTGAACTCGATGAAGAATTCATTCTTGATTGAAAAAAAAAAAAAAAAATACAATACGTTAATTGAAGGTGAGGAAATCATAAAACTAGTTGAATAATTATCTAGGGCTTGAATTTGACTATTTCAAGTACAGCAAGTATTCATCAATAGGGAATAAACAAGATTTGAGCATCTATAGTCGCTCTCAAATCTGTTCTTTATTAATTAATGAAAATGTGACGATAATTCGAATTTATACCTTGGTGAAAACTTGAAAACACAAACGCTTATTGATGTTAATCAAATTGGTTTCCGTGATATTTGCCATCATTATAATTTCGCGTTACAGACACTAGGGAGATCGGAATTCACGTCGGTGATACTTCGTATTTGTAGACACTTTTTATAATTGAGATGTTAACCTGGGATTATTCTTCTTGAATTGAGGATAGGTCTCTGGGGTTCAACTAACGAAGTTCTGAAACGCCCTTCTTGAAGATCGCCCTATGCTGTCTGTATCGGTTTTGCTCTACTATTTTAGTGCATCTTGCCTTGAGTGGGATTTATAGAAATAGGGAATAATTTATAAACAAATATAGGACCGAATAATTTACTGTGGTAAACGACGCCAAATAATGGTGAACGATTGAAGGCGACGATAGTAATTCACGCACATCCCAGAAACATACAAGAGGCGGTCGCCAAGCAATCGGAGATCTTTTGTTCAATAATATATGGTCGATATTACAACAGACTGTTATTTTGAACGAGCCGTTACCATCTTTTGTTTAAATATACGGGTAGATATAACGGCGCGTCATTTTTAACGAGCCGTTACGTATAACGAACGTTCATGAATTCCGGGGTAACAGAGTGATATCCTCGGCTCCGACGGTAAATGTAGGAGTCTGTGGGTAAGACGCGCTTGGTATTCTGTGGGTAAGACCGCTCTGGCAGGCCGCCATGTGACACGGTGCGTGATCTCTTCGACAGACCGATCGATGTAGTCAGCTGTCAGTGATAAAGACACGCGGGAAGCTCGAGTCATTGGAAATGGTCACGGAATATTGTTATTGCGTTCAAGAAGCGCAGAAGACTAATAGAACCAGAATATTTCATCGGTAAGTGCATAAACAAAATACAGTTGTAGTGTAAATAACCTTCGTTAGGTTAGGTTAGGTTTTCTTCGTTTATTTACGATAAATCATTTTGCTAAAAAGTCGTTGAGGACGCATGTATGTAGGTATGTGTGTGTCGCAGCCTTCTCGTAAAATTAGGTTTTTTGTAAAAAGCCTAGCCTTTTCACGAAACGCCGCCTTTTCGTAGAATGAACGTTGATTCTACAATTGGACTGACGAAAATCCGGCACTTCGCGAAGAGCCTGACCACTATCAGCCTTTTCGTAAAATCAACGTTTATTCTACGATTAGCCTACCTGGATTTAGCCTTTTCATAAAGAGGCTGAATCATTTCGGCCGTTTCGTCAAGCGGTCAGTCAGTGATATTGATATAAAGTTTGAATTAGAGAGTCAATACATTATTCGTTGGAGCATTCATAGTATGAAGTCCATGGTAATTTCAATAGAAACCTCGAATCAAAAAAGTAAAATATGAATTATTAGAGCATTTATAGTATAAAGTTTATTGGAATTTTCGAATATATGTATATGAAAATTGCATATTCTAGTATATGAAAATAACAGTAAACTTCATACTATAAATGCTCTAATAATTGATATTTTAATTTTTTGATTCGAGGTTTCTGTTGAAATTACCATGGACTTCATACTATAAATGCTCTAACGAATAATGTCTTGAAGTTCTAATTCAAACTTGATATCAATATTACTGACTGACCGTTTGACGAAAAGGCCGAAATGATTCAGCCTCTTCATGAAAAGGCTAAATCCAGGTAGGCTAATCGTAGAATAAACGTTGATTTTACGAAAAGGCTGATAGTGGTCAGGCTCTTCGCGAAGTGCCGGATTTTCGTCGGTCTAATTGTAAAATCAACGTTCATTCTACGAAAAGGCGGCGTTTCGTGAAAAGGCTAGGCTTTTTACAAAAAGCCTAATTTTACGAAAAGGCTGCGACATATGTACCGTACACATACTAGTACTATACGCGAAGAATACTTGTGACATCGAATATTTTTTATCTCGCAGGTTTGCAATTCAGTTAGACCTACCCCAATCACGGTCGAAGATCACTTAATATGTTCAACTCCTGAAAGTCACGAGGTTGCACTCCGGCCAATTCCAACGAGGATGCAGAGCACGTCCAGTTGTTTGTGGTAAATCGGTCCGTGGAACATACACGGCTACCTTCGTGAATTATGCTCCTCTTCGCCACGGCAAACTGGTATTCATGCACTTGGCGGAACATGACAGTCATCAACAGTGCCTACGAGATGAACATGTATACTTATAAAGCATGCTTGCTTTCAGATATTCTCACAGGCGATAGAAAAAAAGACGACGAGCCCAGCGAGAACAGCCAACCTCGTTACAATCGCTTCGGAGGGACCTGCTTTCCATCCTCAGGCTGCCGAGTCTCTCAAGGGAAGACTTCAGTGAAACTTGTAAAATGTCTAGAGGGTCGAACTGTAAAATTCCCCAAGCAATGTTCAGATCATGTTAGCATACGTGCATAAAAACCAATTCTCAAACCTATGTGATAAAAGTGCATGCACGAGGAACCTTTCGCAGTGCTACGCAGAAGCTTCTGCGAAAGGTTCCTCGTGCATGCACTTTTATCACATAGGTTTAGGAATTGGTTTGTATGCACGTATGCTAACATAATCTGAACATTGCTGGAGGAATTTTACAGTTTGACCCTCTAGACATTTCACAAGTTTCACGGAAGTCTTCCCTTGAGAGACTCGGCAGCCTGAGGATGGAAAGCAGGTCCCTCCGAAGCGATTGTAACAAGGTTGGCTGTCCTCGCTGGGCTCGTCGTCTTTTTTTCCATCGCCTGTGAGAATATCTGAAAGCAAGCATGCTTCATGAGTATGTATACATGTTCATCTCGTAGGCACTGTTGATGACTGTCATGTTCCGCCAAGTGCATGAATACCAGTTTGCCGTGGCGAAGAGAAGCATAATCCACAAAGGTTGTCGTGTATGTTCCACGGACTGATTTACCACGGACAACTGGACGTGCTCTGCATCCTCGTTGAAATTGGCCGAAGTACAACCTCATGACTTTCAGGAGTTGAACATCTTATATAGTAAAGTCCGTGATCGGTTTTGCGGATTTCCAGATGTCCGGATTTCCAGATGTCCGGATTTCCAGATGTCCGGATTTCCAGATGTCCGGATTTCCAGATGTCACAGAAGGATGGGTATACGACAATGCTATGTATTCAGTTTCGATAGATTAGGATGCCTCGCAGTTTCGGTTTGTAGATCTCGCGCGCCGGATCGTCTAAGTATTAGATTACGATACCCAGGACTCGTGTTTCGTAGTTTTTGCACTCCGGGTCGTCTACGTCATAGATTACGATGTCCAGAAGTCGCGCTCCGTAGTTTTCGTACTTTAAGTCGTTTACGTCACAGATGACGATATTTAGGGCTTTCGGTGCGTAGTTATCGTGCTTCAGGTCGTCTACGTCGTAGATGACGATGTCCCAGGGTTTCGGTTGTATAGTTTTCGCGCTCCAGGTCTTCTACGTCGTAGATGACGATATCCTGGGGTATAAGTTCGTAATTTTTGCGTGACAGGTCGACGACGTGGTAGATTACGATGTACTGGGGTTCCGGTTCGTAGCTCAAGGTCGTCTACAGTGCGTTACGACGTACTGGGGCTTAGGGTCGTAGTTTTCGTGCTCCAGGTGGTTAACGTCGTAGATAACGATGTCTAAGATTCGCGCTCTGTAGTTTTTGTGCTTTGGGTCGTATATGTAGTAGAGTACGATATTTGGGGTTTCGGTTCGTAATCTTCGCGCTCTTTGCCCAGGAACCACGCTCAGTAGTTTACGTGATTTGGTTCGTCTACTCTGTATATTACGATGTCTAGGATTCGTGCTTCATAGTTCTCGTGCCCCAAGTCGACGTCAAAGATTACGATGTCCTGGAGTTTCGGTTCATAGTTTTCGTACTTCAGGTACAGTCTACGTATCGGATTACGATATCTCAGAGTTCTGGTTCGTAGTTTTTGTACTTCGGGTCGTCTATGTAAGTGGGAATTTCATAGTTGAAAAATATGAGAGAAAAGGTTAGGTCGCCGCGGCGTGCAAACAAACGTATATAAACATACCGACACAGAGTGTTTCGGGTATTCTGTTCGAGTACATTCTACTTGTCACGAATTTCAGCGTCAGTGCAAAAATAAGTGAGTTAAAACGATCTCTTACGTCATTTGCGAAGATTACAATAAATATCTTCTATCTTCTTCTATATAGTAAAGTCCGTGATCGGATTTCCGGATTTCCAGATGTCACAGAAGGATGGGTATATGACGATGCTATATATTCAGTTTCGGTAGATTGGGATGCCTCGGAGTTCCGGTTTGTAGATCTCACGCGCCGGATCGTCTAGGTATTAGATTACGATACCCAGGACTCGTGCTTCGTAGTTTTTGCACTCCGGGTCGTCTACGTCATAGATTACGATGTCCAGAAGCGCTCCGTAGTTTTCGTACTTTAGGTCGTTTACGTCATAGATGACGATATTTTGGGCTTTCGGTGCGTAGTTTTCGTGCTTCAGGTCGTCTACGTCGTAGATGACGATGTCCCAGGGTTTTGGTTATATAGTTTTCGCGCTCCAGGTCTTCTACGTCGTAGATGACGATATCCTGGGGTATCGGTTCGTAGTTTTTGCGTGACAGGTCGACGACGTGGTAGATTACGATATACTGGGGTTCCGGATCGTAGCTCTAGCTCGTCTACAGTGGGTTACGACGTACTGGAGCTTAGGATCGTAGTTTTCGTGCTCCAGGTGGTTAACGTCGTAGATAACGATGTCTAAGATTCGCGCTCTGTAGTTTCTGTGCTTTGGGTCGTATATATAGTAGAGTACGATATTTTGGGGTTTCGGTTCGTAATATTCGCGCTCTTTGCCCAGGAGCCACGCTCAGTAGTTTACGCGCTTTGGTTCGTCTACTCTGTATATTACGATGTCTAGGATTCGTGCTTCATAGTTCTCATGCCCCAAGTCGACGTCAAAGATTACGATATCTCAGAGTTCTGGTTCGTAGTTTTTGTACTCCGGGTCGTCTACGTAAGTGGGAATTTCATAGTTGAAAAATATGAGAAAAGGGGTTGGGTCGCCGCGGCATGCAAACAAACGTATATAAACATACCGACACAGAGTGTTTCGGGTATTCTGTTCGAGTACATTCTACTTGTCACGAATTTCAGCGTCAGTGCAAAAATAAGTGAGTTAAAAGAATATCTTACGTCATTTGCGAAGATTACAATAAATCCCGATGATTAAAATTTCAAAATTTTCGTACTATTTCACCAAAATCAACCAATCGAGCACAAAAATCCGGAAAATCAGGTGAAATGAAAATGCCTAATGCAAGATGTGATTTATGCACTTGAGAGTCTAGGGCGCCCGTATGTATGTACAAATTTCCGTAGTGCATTTTTCACGTAATCTCATGTAAATTGTACAATTATTTTCCGAACATTGAAAAAACCACTAACAACTACTACGCTACGTGGAACTACGCTCAACCAATCGAGTGAGCGAGCGTAGCGAGCGAACGAGCACAAAAATCAGCTAGTATTAACTGATCTTCGACCGTGATTGGGGTAGGTCTAACTGAATTGCAAACCTGCGAGATAAAAAATATTCGATGTCACAAGTATTCTTCGCGTATAGTACTCGGTATGTATGTGTACGGTACATACATACCTACATACATGCGTCCTCAACGACTTTTTAGCGAAATGGTTCATCGTAAATAAACGAAGAAAACCTAACCTAACCTAACGAAGGTTATTTACACTACAACTGTATTTTGTTTATGCACTTGCCGATGAAATAGTCTGGTTCTCTTAGTCTTCTTTGCTTCTTGAACGCAATAACAATATTCCATGACCATTTCCAATGACTCGAGCTTCCCGCGTGTCTTTATCACTGACAGCTGACTACAGTGGCGGATTTACACATTTGCCGCGAGTAGGCTATTAAATTTTTGCCGCCCCTACTAACCTCTGCAATTCAATACCCTAGTTTACAATCATATGATTTACATTTTTTTTGTCAATGCAATTGCAATTTTATGATTTGTACTCTATCGTCATCATTACATCAGTTTTTTCCCGTTATTAGTACGATTGTGAACTAAGGGATCGTTCCTAGATTATTCTCACAACTCACGATTCAGTGAAATTTACTCAAGAAATAGTCTTTGGGTATATTTCTGAGCTAAGAAAAGTTGAATCATGTACTACTTATAAGCTGGGTAATGGTATGCCTTAAAACTCCTCACACAATATGAACACAGCTTACACCAAATAATGTAAAATACAACTACGCAAATATGTAGTATGAAAAAAAGTTCGGAAAATCGAAATGTCTTTGCCTTAAGCGCTCATGTTATACGTAAATTATACAAATTTAAAATTTTTATAAATGTATTCACTTGTAATTGATATTCTTTTAGAATATTTCATTTGTTTCAAATAATTAAAAAAAAAAAAAATAGTTTGCAAAAAAGAAAAATTAAAATTTGTAAATTAGAAAAATTAATTCACAAAAAAAAAATAACGCATATATAAAGGTAATAAACTTATTATTATAAATATCTTCATAGAAATTCGCACTTAAGGGTAGGAGATACTGAAATTTTCATCAAAAATTTCAAAAAAATCAATTTTTGGTACCCTTATCTATATGTAAAAAAATCCTCAACCCGAAAAAAAATTAATTACACTCTTTATATCTAGTAAAGGGTATAATTTTGCAGCAGAAGTCTCCAATTTTTCTATAATTGTCTATTTTTCATTGGAATCTATGAAAAAGTATTACTTGAAACTCATTTTCATATCGAGTCCCATGCCTTCATATGAGATGTTGTCGGCAACTTAGATTTCGAATCTATAACTATTATTGACGGCGCGAGACGGCACTACTGTTGGACAGACATACCGCGAATTCGAACAATACGAGCGAACTCACGTGTGTTTTATTGCGAGAATTTTTTCAATTGTTACGATATGCATCGAATTCACGGACGTTGGCGAAAGCCTAAAGGGCGGAGTAACCCGCGGAAGCAGCAGGCGAAGGATGCTCGTTTGATCCTGTCTCAAAAACAGGCAGAGCGAAAAGCGGCAGCAAGCGCGAGCATTCCTAACCTCATTGCTGACACCGGGGCTCCGAAAACACCTGTTGAGGCAGTGGCTGAAGCTGGTGATTTCATCCTGCTTCACTCCACGTGCCTTCAAAATTCAATTCAAAACGTGAAGTGCAGTGAATGTGAAAAACAAAGTGTCATTGTTCAAGTGCGCGATCGTCATGGTTTCAGTGTGAAATTAATATTGAAGTGCAATAAGTGTGGTTTTGTGCTTGGTGATACTTATTCAAGTCCACGTGTTAAAAGTGATGGAAGTTCAAGGCCACCTTTCGCAGTAAATAGAAATATGGTTGAGGGGATTACTTCTGCTGGATTGGGTTACGGAGCTCTAGAGAAGATGTGTATCGCTGTGGATCTGCCAGTCATGACCGGCCGAACCTTCCGACAACATCTGCAATCCCTGTCTGAGGAAGCTTGGAAGCTTGAAGCACAGGTCTTGAGTAAGGCAAATGAAAAAATTCGCCAGGCTCATATCTCTCTGAACCCAGCGTTACAAGATCAGGCAGTAATAGACATCACCGTAACCTTCGATAGTATATGGCAGAAGCGAGGTCACCAGTCTATGTACGGGATCAGAATCGCCATTGATGTCCTCACTGGACTGGTAATAGACTTTGAAATTCTTTTAAAGTATTGCCAGATGTCTACAGTAGCGGCAATTGAACTGAGCGAAGATTCACCTGATTTTGCTATCTGGCAAGAGGGACATAAAGTCAGTAGAGAGTGTAACGAGAACTTTACTGGTGCATCAGGCTCGATGGAGGTGGCAGCGGCAAAAATGATTTGGTCAAGATCTGCTGGAAAACATGAGATGCGATTTACCACCGTAGTGTCTGACGGAGATGCGAGAACATGGTTACGCCCAAAGCAGATCGCACCATACGGTGATATTCCCATACAATAGGAAGAATGCGTAAACCATGTCGCTAAGAGGCTAGGCACCGCACTCCGTAACCTATCTCAAACTAAGAAGCTGGGTGGCAAAAGTACTGGAGCACCGACTGCATCAAAGATTGACATATTAGGGAAATATTACAGAAAAGGAATCGTAAAGAATTTGGATGATATTGAGGGTATGATAAGTGCTATTTATGCCACATTGTATCATTCCTCATCAACGGACGAAGAGCCTCGAACATACACATTGCCCAGCTGGCAAAGAATCATGGTGTTTTTACAACAGAGCTATGGCGAAACAAGAAGAACCACAGAGTCACAAGAAGATGAGATTAATTTTGAACGAGAAAGTGATGGAACATATCACTCCCGTCTATGAAAGACTCACCAGCGATGAACTCCTACTGCGATGTGCTCGAGGAAAAACGTCAAACGCGAATGAGTGCCTCAATAGTTTGATATGGAGGAAGTGTGTGAAGGAAGTGTTTGTGTCGAAGAAACGTTTACATCTGGCAGTGGTAAGCGCGATCGCAGAATATAACAACGGAATTGAAAAGACGACATTGATGAAAGCGGCACTTAGAGGCGAAGAAGCTGGGCCATCAGCTCAAAAAATCTCTAGACAACGGGACAGGAAACGAAGATTGGCAGGAGAATTCGAGGCTGTAGAAAACGGAAGAGTCAAGAGGTCGAAGAAAAAAGAAGCAAAAAAGTCTAACTCAAGAGCAAAAAAAGCAAAGGATTATGCCCCAGGTGGGTTTTGAAGAGAGATTTGTGGAGTAGATTTGGCATGGATTGATGTCTGCAAAATAAAAGTTCATAGTGGTACAAGTGCAATAAAAATGTGAAATAGTGATAATTATTTATATAGTTAGAAATATACCGTAGTGTGAGTGAGTGAGAATTTAGAGTCGACCTAGTGCAATACACAATCCGTAGTGAAAGTAGTGATTATCAATATTATTTTAACATAGAGCATAGTGCATGTGTGATAATAGATAGTGTTAGAGTGTAAAAATATAGCATAGTGCATGTGTGATAATAGATAGTGTTATAGTGTAAAATATAACATAGTGCATGTGTGATAATAGATAGTATTATATTAGTCGTAATGTGACGGTGTGATGTAATAATCATGATTTATTTTCAGCTATCAACCCCTGAGAATTGGAGGTTGCTCATCAAGCCTCAAAAGATGAGTATTTTTGAATATCAAGTTGTGCGTATTTTTATTTCTCATTTTTGTTTTTACTTCATAGAAACTACTTCTTATAGTTGTTCACCACAAGTGTCTACTGCGAGGCCTTCTGTATTGAGATCAAAACTACTTCAAAATTATGATGGAACTTTCAAAGATTTGAGCCCTACTCTGAAAAAAGATATGTATTGAGATTTCTCATAAAGAACAATTATTATTCCGTCTCACTCTGATATTTATATTACAGAAACAGTGTCTGCAAGGCTATCAGCATGAAGATCAACATCCAAATCACGCTTGATTCAGAAAAAATCCCAAATGAATTTTTCCTTGGTTTGGAATCATGTCAGAGTTTTTAGCACAACCGCTAGCAAAGATGAGTATCGGAATTTCCATAGCAACTCATTATTCTCCCTAACCCATGTGATTATTTTACAGAACCTGATCTCCAAGTCTTATCGACAGAAAGATTCACTGTGTGCAGGTCAGATTGCTCATACTCGACAAAATGAAGTCTATTTCAACCAAGCTGCTGAAATATGTATTTAGATTTTGCAAGTTCAAATTATCTATATAATTCATAATGATTCATCAGAATTTTGAAATGCAGCATGCATCATAATGAAGAGAAAAAAAATCAATAAGTAAAAAGTAAATAAAATGTGACTCCTACTCAAGTACTGTAATTAGACATTTTCTTTATAAACCCCACATACTCCAAATATATTGATAATAATGTCTGAAAGTAGTCCTCTTAATATATGGTAATTAATAGCTCGGATTTTGAAAATATACTCAAGTAAAACTTCAAATCGATTCATCTCAGAACTATTTCTATTTAGCTAAGGATATGAAGAATATACAAAAAAATGTTATGTTATGTGAATTTCACAATATGATATAGGACTTACCGCAATAAAATTTTAATTACATTCACATGGTTTGGAAGAAAACGGAAATTGATTATTCAAAAAGGAATACTAGAGGGAAAAAGAAAACGGAAATTGATTATTCAAAAAGGAATACTAGAGGGAAACAAGCTATGTTATATTATGTTAAGTAACTTTGAGGAAGAAAAATAAGATTCCCCGAAAACAATGATTGAATTACTATATATTTGAAATAAAATTGAAATCGATCATCAGTAAATTAGAAATGGAAATCTCTATTATTTTTCAGAACCCATCAAAGACGAAGCTTTGGCGGCGATTGTCGCCGCTTTTATGAAAGGTCTGATATAATTCCAAATCTTTAAGTGTAGAAAAACAAAAAAATAAAAAACAAAAATATGTAGATATGGATTTTGATGTATTGTTGTCTTTTTCAGAAGATGAGTGGGATGCTATTCTGGCAATGGTGGAGATGCCAGGAATATGAGGGCCTGGCGAGATCATAAAATAATTAAAATATTATTATATAATATTAATAATAATAATGAATAAATAAATCCAATTATATACTATATCTTCAGTATCTGATGTTAATTTATATCCAAAAAAACTTCCTTAAGTTCTATCATTTTACTATCATAAATGTTCTTGAATTGTTCTGATATAAATATCATGTCATTCGTACAGATTATCATAAAAGCGGTTCAATTTTTATAGAATATATTATTCAAACAATTAAGAACTTTAGCGAGTTGAAACTACTCGGCAATTTAAAATATTTTCAGAGAGAATAACAGCTATAACTGGTGTAAAAGAAAAATTGTTTTACTGATCAAGCATGAAAAATTAGCTTGATCAGTAAAACAATGATCCAAATTTCAACCGCATATCTTTTGATGTCTCAAAGTACTTTTTTGAGTGAATCACAAGTAAGGTGACATTGTTTGTTTTAAAACGTATTTTCAAGCACAATTTATGAACACACAGGTCTTCCTTTGTTGTGTCACAGTCAATTCTTTGTTTAACATTAAAGACGTACGATTTCATAAAACGGACTTTTACAATTTCATACATTCGAATTCGTTTCACTTGATTGTATACAAGTAAACAAAAACGTTTGGCCTTATTTGATTGTATGTTAATTTCTCTGATTTTTGTTACATTATATTGCTACCAAATTGAACTTCGAAGTGATTGTAGATCTAAAATAGAATGTTCGAGTCCCATACACGTGTATAATCACGATTTACGAATTTACGTTTATTTATAAATCACGCACGATAACCGAAATAGTATGACAATGCGCGCGCCTGTTACGGTGAACACATGTATTGGTTGATAAGTTATAAGCGTCGTTCATTGAGGTATTCGTAGTAAGTCGATGAGTAGAGTGAGAGAGTAAGAACGAGATACGGATGGATATGTTTCAGACATGATAAATTTGCGGGAAAGACAGAGATCGGTATATAAACAAACATCTGTAAGTATGTTTCAGGTATACTGTACTTCATATGAATGTTGAATCAGTGCAAGGATAAATCAGTTTGAGCGTAGGTGATATAGAACAGATCAAATCATTCTTTCCCGTGAGAAATATAATTCGTTCGAGAATCAAGAAATATCGCGCGTGATTTGTGAATAAACGTGCAACGGAGAGGATTAGACAAAAAACATCAAAATAAATATTGCCATGTCGAGTTGCCGGAGGTACATCGGATTGTGTCCCGATGATTTGGCAGTTCTGGAAAGAACTGGCGAGAAAGGTATGTTGTTGGATACACACATTGATAAATTTATTAGTATATTAGAACAACATACAAACCATCGTATGCAAAGTACTTTATTGGTGCAAATCCCGGAATCTATTCAGAGAATTCCAAAAAACGAAGCATGCTTACAAATATTATTCAATGGTCCGAGACTATCGGGACATTGGATTTGCGTTTGGTATGATACAAAAGTAATACACGTATATGACAGTGCGAACCGAAGAGAATTGCATGATGATCATAAGATATTCTTGAGAAAACTGCTGCCTCGCGGTAATATACCCGTCGTGTTTGAGAAAGTTCAACAGCAAACTAATTACTGGGATTGCGGGGTTTTTTCTACAGCTTTCGCGACATCTATGGTTTTTGGCCAGAACCCTTGTAACGTTGTTTATGATGTACCAAAGATGAGATCGCATCTGATTGGTATGTTCAATTCGAATAACTTAATACACTTTCCGTTGATGCAAGCAAATTCAGTGGTTATTGAGAATGTACCTCACGATATTACTTCTCTAGGTATTATTAGAAAATGTTATCATCCAATAACTGCAATCGTCGTGGATAAAAAAACAGAAGTAGGTATTAATGAGGAAAATCAAGGACGGAAATCATCAAAACACGTGGATGTCACGATAAAAGACGTCCCAACGTCGCTGATGAGAGCAAATAATTCCTGCGATATACCTACCGGCATCGATTTTCATAAGAGAAAAGCCAATACGAAGGGAGGAACTCGTTCTGCAGAACTAACAGCAACAAAATTTCTCAATCAAACTAATGAGAGAAAATTGAATTACAATGTTCAGGAAGCAACTGTGGCTGTTTTGCGAGCAACAACTGCCAATAGACAAAGAAAACATCGTGTTCAAGAATCGGCGGAACAAAAGAGTCAAAGATTAGACACCTCTGCAACATACAAGAGGAAAAAAAGACAAATCGTTAAAGAGGCAGATCACGTAGAGGCGGTTGCAATGCATAAAAAAGATGCAGATAGAAAAAAACACAGTCGTGCTAAGGAATCTGAGGAACAGCGGTCTAGCAGACTTAAGGCCGCTGCAATATACAAAAAGAAACAAAAAGAATCTGTTACTATGATCAATTCAAATAAAAGAAAAAATATTTTCAAAGAATCTTCAGTATCATCCAGGATGAAAAAATTAAAAACTGATCATCATACGATTTCGGTAGGAAGCGCGTTAATAGTAAACTCAGATTACAAAGAAGATAAGGTGGAACTCAATTATTTGGGGGAAATGAATAATATATGTGAATTCTGTAATGCTAAACATTTCGTTTCGGAATTACCAACCGATAAAAAGTACAGCATTTGTTGTCACAAAGGTAAAGTACGTATTTTGGAAGACAGTACTTATCCTGAAGCGATCGAACAGTTATTCAACGGTACCGATAAAAGGAGTCAGAATTTTATGCGCAACGTGAGGAGTAGGGTGGTCCTTATTTTGGATATTTTTGATTTTTTTTCCACGATCCCCCTAAATCGGTTCTAAATAAATGAAAAGAAATTCCTGCCAAATTGGAGCTCGATATTTCAATTTTAACCTGGCCCCCCCGACAGTCAAAGTTTTAAACGGGAAAATACGTGTATTTTAGACTGTCAATTGTTTGAACATTTTTCCAACCTAGTAAAAATTGATATAAAAATTTGAAATTCTGCACAAATATTCCCCATAGTATAAGGTATAGTTGTAGAAGTATATCAAATTTTTTTTCTTCTATTTATTCATTTTTTTATGAATATCAAATTGATATTCATATAGATCATAACTCCAGTAATTACGGATGTAAAAATTTGATATACTACTTCAATCATACCTTATACTATGAGGAATATTTGTGCCTTATCTCGAATTTTTATAATCATTTTCACTAGGTTGGAAAAATGTTCAAACAATTGACAGTCTAAAATACACGTATTTTCCCGTTTAAAACTTTGACTGCCGGGGGGGCCAGGTTAAAATTGAAATATCGAACTCCAATTTGGCAGGAATTTCTTTTTATTTATTTAGAACCGATTTAGGGGGATCGTGGAAAAAAAATCAAAAATATCCAAAATAAGGACCACCCTAGTGAGGAGTTATAATAATTCTTTGGCATTCGCAAGTTTCGGTGTAAAATTGAACTCAATGAAAGGAAGTCGGGGTCTTTTTGTATTCCGCATCTGTGGACAAACGTATCATAATACATACGCGCTTCACCCAAATGTTCACGAAGCACGTAAATATGGACAATTGTATATCATCGATACCGAAATCGCCACTAGAATACGTATGCAGCATCCCGGCAATAATGATTGTTTACCAGAACTACTCAGCGAATTGGATGACATTATACGAAGAACGAATCCATACGCGGAGGCTTTCAAAATGATGCACGAGATGGAAGAAGAAGAACAAAAATTGGCGAATACATCCGGTCATTCTGCCCGTGAAGTAAGAATGTGGTTGAAGCGGCATGATAATGTTGACAATAATCGTTTCGACCTACCGAAATGTAACGAGGTAGCGATTGTATTTGTCGCGGAAGACGGAGATCCTCCAGTACATAGAGACTTATGTGTGTATTCTAGGAGCGAAGGTGCTATAAGTAAATCAAGTCTAAGTAAACATGTCGATCCTATGACTTATCCTCTCATGTTTCCCTCTGGTGAAACCGGTTGGACGCCAGGGATGAGGCAAACAGTAGGTAAGCGCATAATAACCGCGTTGCAATATTACAGTTATAAATTGAGTGATAGAGGGAGATTCAATCCGTGTCTGAACATGGGAAGATTGTCTCAACAATACATTGTTGATATGTGGACGAAAGTTGAAAGCCATCGACTGCATTTTATAAGAAATCAACAAAGCAAATTACGAGCGGAAATGTATAAAGGAGTGATCGATTATCTACATAACAAAGCTGGAGAGGATAACGCGAGGATTGGGAAGATGGTTATATTACCCTCGTCGTTCAGCGGTAGTCCGCGAGCCTTGCAACAAAGTTTCATTGATGCAATGAACATATTACAAAAATATGGGAAACCCGATTTATTCATAACCATAACCTGCAATCCCAAATGGAAAGAAATTGTGGAAAATTTGAAGCCCGGTCAAACTGCAACGGACCGACCAGACCTCGTATCAAGGGTTTTCCACCATAAAGTTAAGGAGTTAAAGGTGGAATTGATCGATAACTCGATATTTGGAAAGTGTGCTGCCTACGTTTATGTTGTCGAATTCCAAAAGAGAGGGTTACCGCATGTGCATATGCTGTTTTGGCTGGAAGAAGACAGCAAGATCCGGGATGCGGATGATGTAGACAAAGTAGTCTCTGCAGAGATACCAGATAAAACGAGGTATCCGGTATTACATGGCATAGTCAAGCAATGCATGATTCACGGTCCTTGTGGTCAGCAAAATATGGGTTCGCCTTGCATGGATAGCAAAACTAATCTGTGTACTAAACGATTTCCGAGGGATTATGTTTTGGAAACAAATTATCATTCAGCGGGTTATCCGTTATATCGTAGAAAAGACGATGGTAACGTGATTATTTTCCACTCTAAGGGAGATGGGATGCATAAAATTGCTGACAATAGATACGTTGTACCATATAATCCCTATTTGTTGTTGAAATTCAACTGTCACATTAATGTGGAAGTATGTTCGACGGTGCAATGTATAAAGTATTTATTCAAGTACTGCTATAAAGGACATGATTGCGCAATTGTTGAAATAACGAATGTACAGGAGGGAGATTGCATCAAATACAACGAAGTTGATGAATATATATCTACGCGATACGTCTGCCCACCCGAGGCAATGCATCGTTTATTCGAATATCCAATGAATGAACAATCACACGCTATATATAGATTGGCAGTTCATGTGGAAAATGAACAAGTGGTGTACTTTGAAGAGGGTTGTGAAAAAGCAGCCATAGATAAAAATAAAGATTCAACATTGCTCGCGTGGTTCAATCTAAATAGAACTGATGTTGAAGCACATAAGTATTTGTACTGTGAAATTCCAAATCATTATGTATTCAATAAGCAAAATACACAGTGGACGGGACGGAAGAAATTTATCAAACCTGTTCTGAGTAGAGTTTACTTCGTGAGTCCGAAGGAACCTGAGCGTTATTATTTGAGATTGTTGCTATTACATGTTCGAGGAGCACAATCATTCCAAGATATGCGAACTTATCATGGTGTAGTATACCCATCCTTTTTTGAAGCGGCAGTACAGCGAAAGTTAGTCGCCGTTGACGAAGAATGGGATAAATGTCTTGCAGAAGGAGCGACCCTTAAATTCCCTAAAGAGATGTGTCGGTTGTTTGCATACATATGTGTGTTCGGCATGCCGATTAATGCCCACCAATTATTTGAAAAATACAAAAACGAGTTTGTTGATCAAACTGCAGAATATACCGAAGAAAATGAACAGAAGGCTTTGCAAGTAATCAGTGAAATACTTATATTTCATGGATTTAGTTTGCAAAACTTCAATCTGCCGAATATCAAAGATTTTGGCACATTCCCATGTGATACAAATAATGATAACGTGGAGCACGGAAATATGATTTCATTACAACAGGCAGTGACAACATCAGTGAATAGTTTAACGCAACATCAACGAAATATATTTCATGCAGTCATGACTGCGGTTCGTGGTGAATCTGCCGAGAAATGTATTTATTCAGATGGTCCCGGTGGCAGTGGAAAGAGTTACTTACACAACACTATTATAATTACATTGAAGAATTTAGATATGACTGTGCTGCCTGTAGCGTGGACAGGAATTGCAGCGAATTTATTGAAAGGAGGTAGAACTGCACATTCCACATCTAAATTACCGTTTCTTCTGAATGAAAGATCAACGTGTAACATCAGACCAAATTCTAAACATGGATCACATATTCGAGACGCGAAAGTTATAATTTGGGATGAAATAACAATGGCATCTAAATATGCACTGGAGGCTGTTGATCGTATGTTAAGAGACTTGTGTCATTGTAACGAGCCATTTGGTGGTAAAATTATCATAGTTTCCGGTGATTTTCGGCAAACTTTACCTGTTGTACGACATGGAAGTAGAACACAAATTTTGGAAGCGTGTGTCAAAAGAAGCAGCCTATGGAATAAATTCACATATATGTCATTGACGGGTAACATTCGTGTTTGTCATGGACAAACGGATTTTAAGCAATGGCTTCTGAAGGTTGGCGATGGGGTATTCTCTGATTCCTTTGAACGTGAAAACGAAGTTGTAACCATTCCTTCTGAAATTCTCTCGAATGGAAATATTGTAGAAGAAATATTTGGAGAGAGTGTCGATCCTCAAGATCCGTCTAATTGTGGCAAAGTTATATTAGCTCCGACAAACGTCGATGTTATCGCCATTAATGACAAAATATTGTCGAAAATCAAAGGTGTCGGTGTAGATTATTTGAGTGTAGATTCAGGTGAGGATGAAGATAATATAGACATCAAAAATATACTTCCAATGGAATTCATGAATTCATTGACGCCGAATGATCTTCCGCCGCATAAATTAACGTTGAAGGTAGGGTGCATTATTATCCTGTTACGTAATCTAAATTTATCACAAGGATTATGTAATGGTACCAGACTGATTGTTAAAAAGTTGAACCAGTATTTAATTTGTACTGAAATCATAGGTGGAAATTGCGCTGGAGAAACAGTATTGTTACCCCGAATAGATTTATCACCGTCCGAGGAGGAGATGCCATTCAAGATGGTAAGAAGACAATTTCCCGTTAGATTAGGTTGTGCGATGACAATTAACAAGTCACAAGGTCAATCTTTTGACAGCGTCGGTGTCTATTTACCAAATCCAGTATTTAGTCATGGTCAACTGTATGTTGCCTTGTCCAGAGTTAAGTCTAGAAACAATTTGAAAGTTTTGTTAACAGACAAATCTGTCATCATTAACAGTAAAAATTCGACTCATAAGTCATGTACAAGAAATATTGTCTACAAAGAAATACTAGGTGCTGCGTGAATTAATCGATTCATAGCTACAATTGAATATTTATGCCGGCACTAGGAAATATATATACTCTGTTGAAAATACAAAGTTCATAATACATGTACATGCACTGTTACATTCACATTGGCACTCCGAATTGTACCGGATACTGTGGAACTGTAATAATCGATTACTATCTGAATAATATTTTATTGTAAATGCAGTATTTGATGTCACTGACTTTTCTGAAAATTCAGTTGCTTACCTGCAATACTATCAGTCCAACGGTCAGAACGATTAGCTGCTTATGCCTTATGTAGGTATCAGCGCTAAAAAATCAGCTGCCAACGCCCTGTGTGGCTAGGCGCTACAAAAATTATTAGCTGCTTGACACTTTGTGTCGCTAAGCGCTACAAAATGTATTAGCTGCTGAAGTCTTAGATGGCTAAGCGCTACAAAATTAGCTGCTGAAGTCTTACGTGGCTAAGCGCTAAAAAATTTGCTGCTGATAAGCATTCATTTCATCTTAATAAAAAAATTATCTCTTATCGATTTCACTTGAATTTTTATTCGCCCGAGAAAGTTTGATATTGAATTGCTTTGAAATCATTAGTCTATCCAAACATATCATTAACCATTCCCCTCCTAATTCCTGCCTTCCCGATGGAAGAAACCGCACCACCTTCTCGTCGGTTTCCATTGAGCGATAGTACTTCTATGACCAATGATACTTGTATTGATGAGTTGAAAAACCTTCTCTATCAAATATAAAGAAGTACTATTGGCTAAGAGTGCGATGACATTCCTTCTCAGTGTGCGATCCGTTTTCAGACTTCACACTGAATAGACACACACACACACACACACACATTCACGCGAACTACCCAGTCGGTGGTTGTGGCTCTCGAAAGACTAGAATAGGTAAGGCCACTCCACTGATCCTCACAATATATTGATATTTGACATACCACTGACAACCGAGCGAACGAAGCGAGCGAGGAACAACGCTCCACCAATCGAGTGAGCGAGCGAACGAGCACAATTATCAGCTTGTTGATTTTAAATACTTTCCTTTTTTGTCCTATGTCCTAACGCTCCCTATACAGAGATACTAGTCATGGGTAATATCTCGACAGCAATAAGATTTTGTTGCAGTTTTTTCAAAAATTTCTCTGACATGCAAGAGATTTCTGCTCCCGTATCAAATAATATTTCGACTGAAAGAGATTCTATTCTTGCCGAGAGGGTTGATCTAATTTTTAAATAATCTAAACTTGGTGAATTATTTTCCGTAAGGAATTCTTGGTCTGTCCCAAAAATGGTCAAAATTTTTCGCCCTCCTACTGGGACTCTTATGGAGTAGCTTTCTAGTTTTCCGCTGGCTTGTCATTGTCCGAAAAATCTACCCTTATCGGATCATTCGATTCAGAATTCTCGATCTGTTCATCAGCTGTTTCTAAAACCTGAATGCGGCGTGCTGATTCGTCAGATATTCTATTGAATTGTCTTTGATCTCGATTTCTACCTTGATAGAAATTATTTTGATTTGTTGATTTATTAGCTGTGACTGTAGAGTGAGAATTTATCGGGTAAGTATTTTTAGGTTGGTTTTCCGGTTTGAAAAAGGCTTTATTTCCCTTATTTTCATTAAATTGATCTCTTTGAAAATTTCGCTTAGACAATAATAATTCTATCTTTTCTAAATCCTCTATTAACTCCTTCACTGTGCTGTAGTCTCGTCCTGCTAGAAACACTGTTACATCATAGACTCGATCAAAATGTTCGATTAACATTTCCACTAATTCTTTCTCCTCTATCGGAGGATTGAGATATCTGGCTCGGCCTACCATACTGTATACATACTTAACTCGACTATCGCCCACTGCCTGACTAAATTTGCTAGCAAAAAGACGTTTCCTAACTTTAAATTGGCTATCTTCACCCCGGTATTGTTTCATGAAAGCAATTCGGAATTCCGTATAAGAGTTAAACGTTTGTGAAGCATACCAAGAATCTACTTCACCCACGAGTCTCTGCCGAACTATGTTTAAACGGGCCAATTCATCACGTCGACTCCAATAATTTTCGGCTTCTATCAACTCGAGGAATCGTACTGGATGCATCTTACTGAGATCCCCGCCGAATCTAGGGAGTGATTCTCGATCAGGATGTGAAATGGTGGGTAAATACACGGTCATGGGTCTAAGAGAGTGAACATCAAAATTATCATTAGTCGTTTGCATTTCTGGATTTGTATCTACCCTTGTATTATTTATATTTGTTTTTGATTTCTTAAATTCTAAAAAATCTAAAAATTCTTCGAACAACTCATGATTATTGTCGTTACTGTTTTCTGAATTTCTTTGTTTGGTACAACTTTCCGGTAGACAGAATTGAGAACTACTTCCCGATTGATCGGTTCTTAAATTAGGTTCGAAGGAATCAGATTCCCCTTCTGCTCTGTTGACCTCTGAAGGAGGTCCCTCCATATTCTTTTGCTTACCAGATCTGGTTAAAACCATGTAAGATTTGGAGAGAAATAGATAGACTATGATATTATGTGTCTCGTTCTCGATGATAGTATAATGTAGTCATGCTTGTCATGCTTTAATCCACAACATTTAACGCTTGAATTCAAAATATCTTGGCACTCTCCGCCATGTTCTCTCGACATGCGCCCTCTATATTCATATTGTTTCGTTGTGCTCAAGCATCAACACGTTTTTTACGCAAGTGAAGAAAGATTATTTAATATTTTTGAATAATTTACAAAATAATATCTCGACATGGGAAAAAAGCGCTCTAGATCGCGATCTCGATCACGTTCAAAGGAATCAAAGCGTCGGAAGGATGACAGATGGGAAAAAATGCAATCGCAGGTTGATAACCTCACAAAGATAGTTGAAACGTTGGTAAAAGTTCAACAAGAACAAGTTTTACCAATTAACTCTAACAAAGAGTCAGTCACTCCAAGTAGTCTAGTTGAGAACTGAGTTTCACGCGAAAAATAGTTCTGAGTCTCTTAAAAATATGAGCGATAGCTCATTCGATTCGGAATGCGATTCTGAAGAAGACGTATTTTTTTCCGCAAACAAAAATTGTAATTGTTATTAACAAAAAACAAAAACAAAAAAAGACGCCTCCGGTTTTTGACTATAACTCAAAAATTTCAAGAGATAACGGAAATTGAAAAAAAAGCATCTTAAAGAGGAGGAAATTTCCAATAAAAAAGTCTGGACTCCCGGGACTCTATCTCGATTATTTATAATTTTAATTTGACACTGAAAATAGGGCTCCGCGCGGCCGTTACAGCACTGACGCGTCGCCGCTGAACAGAGAGTGCGATAGAAATTATTTTTTTTTACCATTAAATATTAATTTAAAAATTTAGGAAAATTATGCTATTATCAGAACACTCCAAAGAATGTAGCCCCGAAGAGGAAAAATTTTTAACTTCATTTTTCTAAAAACTATACAATTGTTAATCAACTCATTTTTTTCGGACTTCTGTTTTCATAAATGGCGACATAAAAGTTTAAATAATTGGCCTAAAAATTTTTCACTCCTTGGAGCCTTTCTTATATGTATACTTAACAAGATAACGTAATAAAAGATTATGAAAGTTGTTTTATTTGTTTATAATAAATTTACAAATTTCCAAAAAAATGATAAATCAAAAAAATTGGTCTAAAATTTAATTTTGAGGAAAATTATATTATGGCTGTTTTCACATGTAACAATGACATTAAGAAAAAAAAATTTATGTCATTTGTTGAAAAATTGTTTATAAACAAATGGCCAAGTTTATTATTTCCAAAAAATTTTTGTTTGTTTTTATATTGAGAAAAGTCAATTATGATTTAAAAAAAAAAATTTTTCCTTAAAAAAATGTTTTAATTGTTTATAATCGTTTTTTTCATTTATCTAACATTAAAATTATTAGTTAAGAAATAATTTTTTTTTCAAAAATCATAATTGGCAGTTCTCTGTATTGTAACAAAAACAAAATTTTTTTTAGCAACAATTTCATTGTTTATTAAGTTACCAATTTTCTATAAACAAATTCTGATTTTCAATATATTTTTTTTTATTAAACTATTCAAAATTACGAAAACAACGATCTATAACAAAGTGTAAAAATAAATTTTTGTCTATCTTTTATTGCATTTTAAAAAATATCGTGGTATCAAAGTTGAAGCGGTTACCTGATTTGTCAACATATAAATTGCTGTAACTTTTTAACTATTAAAGATACAGTCTTTGACATTCAAGACGATTATTTAGAGAATAAATTTATCTCTTTAATAAACGTTTCTCCAGCTCGGTATCTATCATAATTCATTTGTTACATGCTTTTGTTTATAAAAATCTCCAGTATCTGCATCTTATAATCCTTATATCTTATAAACTATTGCAATTACGCCTTTTATCATTTAAGGCAATGTTGTAGGCTTATTGTTAGGCTACTTGAAAAAAATTTTTTTTTCTTTAACGCCAATTGTTTATAAATTATCCATATTTATTCTAATTTCAAAACGAAAAATTCATACATTGCTTGATATTTTATCTTTTATTTCTGTACTAATCCATATTATTTTTATTTTGATTGTTTATAGTGTTTTATTTATTCGTCTGTAACTACTTATTCTGCGTTTTTTGAAAGCTCAACTTTGTACTTTAAACAATTTATACATTCGTCAAGAAATACTTATAATACTTACCTGTTTCGGCCTTTATCGTTCATTATCTTACATTTTTGTAAATTTATGAAAGGAAACGTACATTATTAAATAATATTTGTCACGTAGTTCTGAGCGACGAATATTCAAAAAGTAATGATTATTTGATCAGGGTTTGGGAAAATGTTTTGAGGCAGTAAGTAATCGAAATGTTTATAGAAATTTTCATTATTTACAGAAAGAAATTGTTAAATTAAAAAGAATTGTAATGCTTAAAGCCACAGTTAGAATTTTTTCAAATGCATCGTTGTCTTTTTTTGCGTTTGGTCGACGGCTGGTAGTCTGCTGCTGATGGCTGCTGATCTAACTGTACTTCTGGTTCTTACTGAGATTGATCTACAGCATCATTGTCCGTATCTACATCATCATCACTATCATCACTATAGGACCCATAAATGCCTCTCATGATTTGCAGATACCCAGGTTTAATGACATATTCATTTTGTCGTTCCACGTCATCGATATCCTGTTGTTCATCGTCATGATGATCTTCATCATTATTTGTTGTATCAATGATGTCCCCTGCATTCATGCAAGTTTCTCCCCGGCAATGTTTACAGGCTCTTGTGCAGCATAACCCTGCTTTCTTGCATCCACACTTATTACTGCAATTACTGGTGGCGCAAGAACAATGAACCATTGTCAGAAGCTCTGGAGGAGCTAATGGATCTTGGGTTCGTACCGGGAGAAACATTGTTTCTGTCTTCTTCCAGCCGTATTTCTCGGGATTAAGCGAATTTCCTAGCCAGATTTGGACTTGCAGAAACGTGCGTAGCGAATGTTGATATGTTGCTCCAGATGTAGGCGGCAACAAAGCTAGGTTCAGCGCAGACGATTTTCGGGCTACAACGGCAAATCGGTCCACCCAACATTCACTGGCTGTAGAGTGTTTACACCCATACAACTTCAGCATAATAGCTTCTGCGGCCTTCTTAATTTCTTCCGGCGAAGAAGCGCAATTGTAGAAGACTTTCGCGTGCTCCTGAGCTGTCAAATTTGCCTCTTGTAGTTTCAACAACGATTTCTTCCCTTTCATGAAAACAGAGCTTACTGTATCACAGCCAGAGAAATCATGTGCAAATAATATGTATTTTTGTAACATAATATTACCATAAGGAGATATTATAGTCTCTGGCTGCTTCAATATTTTCGGTTTCAACATATCTACTCTTTTATCCTCCGGAGTTAAAGCAATTACTAATACCGCAGGATCAACATCTGTACCAACAACAACTACCTTTTTTTCAGAGTCATTAGCCATATCGATTGCTGTTTGGACGATTAATGAATCTGCATCCTCTTGGGCTTGGAAGACAGATAATTCATGGCGACCTTCTAAGAAGAAAATAAGAGTTTCTACAAATCTGCATTTATTTTTGTAGTTCGATAGAAAAAGTTCTTTATCTCGCGATGTTTACATGTCAGATGTAAAATGTATTTCCAGCGCAATTTTCTTATGAACTCGTCTGTATCGCTCATAAGATTTTATGCCCATACTCGAGTGATTATATTCGTCAAAAACTATCGTTGCCTTAGATGAATAGTGCTTCAGTATTGTTGTAATCGGGATCCTGAGATCCTTCTCACAACTAACAATTTATTTAGGATTCGTTTGTCAAATTAAGAATTAGAATTCAGTCGTACAAAATAGTGAAAGTTTAATGTATTTGAAGAAACAAAGTATATATTATAAAGAATATGGATTATACAAAATATAGAATACAAGGGATATCACCAATCTATTACGCGATCTTCAATCGGTCTTGATGTTCTGACCACGGGCGCGTCGTCTGCCTGCCATTTAATGACTATTTAGGAGGTCAGTGCTGCGTCCGTGCATTCTCATATATTTCGCAAATGGAAGAGGTGTTGCTCTGCTATACCGCGTAAGCGCATTCCTTAGTATTGCCAAAGTGTGGATCAAATATCTGGATTGCAACACCTTGGTATTCGAATTGTAACATCCCTCCCCCCTCGGAGAGAAAAGCCCTTAGGATTTTCTTCTGAAATCAGACAATTTTTCTGGCTCGCGTCGCTCTCGAACGCTCGCCTATTATGCTATATATCTAGGTTAGTAATTTACATAGTGTATCCCGTTTACAATGTCTTATATAATCGTTTCTTAATCTAGGTTAGTATGATTTATTTTTTCTGACATATTATTTGATGAGAATATTACAAAATGATTAGCTCTCATTCGATAAAATGCTTTAAACGATTTACATGTACTCTAAGAGTTTTTTTCTTTACCTTTATGGTACAGTTTACTTCTGAGTTCACCTCTATAATAGTATAAGGACCAATCCATTGGGATAATAGCTTCTTCGATCGTCCTCTGCGTACAGTCTCGTCGTATAGTAATACCTTGTCTCCAACCTTGAACCCTTTTTCTTTGGTTCGTCGGTCGTACTCGATTTTTGACTTCTCCTTGGCTTGTTGCAGATTTTCTTTGGCTATGAGATTGCTGGCTTGCAATCTCTCTCGTAATTCTCGTGCGTAGTCGTCATAGGTGTACGTTAGTTCTGGATCCTTCTTCAGCGATGTCGGTAATTCGACCGCGCGTCCATACACCAGCTCGAATGGTGTAAATTTCGTTGCAGTGTGGGGCGTCGTGTTATATGCAAACATAGCATATGGTAACCATTCGTCCCAGTTGTTCTGTTCTTCGTTTACGTAATGCCTCAGGTATTCTGCTAACGTCCTATGCGAACGTTCTAGAGCTCCGTTGGATTCCGGATGATATGCCGTCGTCTGGATCTTGTCAATCTTTAACAGTTTACAAGTATTTTCGAAAACGTTAGTCAAAAGGTTCGTACCTTGATCGGTGAGAATTCTTTGCGGTATTCCGTGTTCACACACGATTTTGGTTGCGAATTCCTTGGCTACGGTGTTAGCTTCTTGGTTCGGAATAGGTATCGCCTTACTGTATTTGGTTAGACAGTCTTGAAACGTTAAGATGTATTTGTTGCCTTGCTCAGTTTCCGTCAATGGTCCTACGATGTCCAATGCACACTTCTCAAACGGTTGATTTGGAGTGTCGGTTATAACCATTGGTGCCTTCGTCTTCCTGCTAAGTTTGTTCTTCTGGCAATTTTCGCATCTCGAAATGTGTTCTTCGACGTCCTTTCGTAATCCTGGCCAATCGTGTTTTAACCGAATTCGTTCGATCGTTCGATTAACTCCTTGATGAGCTCCTACGGGTGTGTCGTGGTACTCATAGATGATCCGATGTCGTTCATCTTCCGAATATTTCCGTTCCAAGTCGTTAGGTACAGCCTCTTCTTTCCGCTGACTTCTGGTTACTGCGTACATGCGACTCAAGGCATCAGCGTTGGTATTTGCCTTGCCCGCCTTGTACTCGATTTCGTAGTCGTATTCTTCCAGCTTCAGTCGCCATCTCATAAGTCGTGAGCCAGGATCCTTGACTCCGAATAACCTTGTAAGTGGCTTGTGATCTGTAACTATTTTGAATTTAGTACCATATACATACGGTCTGAAATGATTAACTGCCCAGACTATTGCCAATAATTCTTTTTCTGTGGTGCTGTAATTGCCTTCTGCTGAGTTTAGAGTTCTACTTGCGTATGCTATCGGCAAGTCGCTTCCTATCGTGCCTTGCGATAGGACTGCTCCGATGGCTTTGTCGGATGCGTCTGTCGTCCCGATGAACGGTTGCTCAAAATCTGGATACTGTAGAATTGGCGCTGTCGTCAACGTCTTCTTCAAATTCTCAAAAGCCTCTTGTTCCCTTGAAATCCATCCAAATTTTACCTCTTTCTTCAGCAAGTGTGTTAGCGGTTTTGCTAAACTCGAGAAATTCCGTATGAATCGTCTGTAATATCCGGCCAAACCCAGAAATCCTTGAACCTCTTTTACAGTCTTTGGAATTGGGAATTCTTCTACTGCTCGTATCTTCTCTGGATCTGCTTTTATTCCGTCTCTAGTGACGACATGTCCCAAAAAGTTGACCTCTTTTCTCAGAAATTCACATTTGTCTGGCTGTAGCTTCAATGAGTTCTGTCGTAAGCGTTCCAGTACCTCTTCCAATCGTTTGTTATGTTCCTGCAAACTAGGAGCATGTATGACAATGTCGTCAAGATAGACATAACATCTTAGACCTTGTATTCCTGAAAGTACAGTATTTATTAACCGTTGAAACGTAGCGGGTGCGTTCTTTAATCCAAAAGGCATGCGATTGTATTCGTAGTGACCGTGTGGGGTGGAAAATGCTGTCTTGCACTTGACCTCCTCTTCCATTGGAATTTGGTGAAATCCTGATGCTAAATCCAATGTGGAAAAATACTTTGCCTTACCCAACTGGTCCAATATTTCGGTGATATTAGGCAGTGGAAAGGAGTCTCCTACTGTGATATCATTCACCTTACGGAAGTCAACTACGACTCTCATCTTCGTTTTTCCTGATGCGTCTGCCTTCTTCGGTACCACCAGCAGTGGCGCGTTCCATTGGCTCTTGCTTGGCCTGACTACACCGTCAGCAAGCATTTTGTTTACCTGTTCGTTTATCTCTTGCTTGTGTTTCTCTGGAAGTCTATAAGGTCTTACATTTATCGGTGCAATATCCAAATTTGTAGTGATTCTGTGACTAGCTGCGTTCGTGTAACCCAGATAGTCTCCTTTTAAGTGAAATACATCATTGAATCTTTCACAAACGTCCAGTAGGCTTTCTTTCTCTTCCCGATTAAGGTGACTGGTACGTAAGTTGTCTCTCAGCTGTTGCATTCTGCTAGCGTCGCTCAGTGACATTGACCGACAAGCATAAACTTGCGTAGCGTCAGCGTTTTCCTGGCCTAGTGCCGTGATTCGCACACTCGGCCGTTCCAATTCTACTTCATAATCGTTAGTGTTCAAAATGCTGACTTTGCACTCACCGTCGACTGCGTTGGTGATGCAACTTCCCATGTATACTCCTGGGTGTAACTCGATCCCTTCGACAATGCCTTCCGCGTCATCGATCGTCTTTGCGTGAATTATCTTCTCACTTCTTGATTCAACTGAAATGCGAGCTCCTGTGGCTCCCAAGCTCCAAATTGTCCCGTACAACTTCGCGTATTTCCCAGATCTAAGCTCGACGTCATGCTTCTCGAGGGTGTCGCCTCCTAAGAGACCGTCTGCTTCTAGTGGAAAATCGTCTTTAACGGCGTAACAAGGGTGCGATATGTGCCTATCACCAACCCTTATGTTTAACCTGACCTTACACAAGGTCGTAACCGGTGTCCCGTATATTCCTCTGAGCGTGATCACACCGTCTTCAGCCATCACCTCGCCGTCGATTTTTCCGACTTTTACTAAGCTTACCTCAGCTCCTGAATCTAAAAGCATAGTTCCGTGTCTCATCTTGAATTCATCTGCCTTGATCGTTGCGTGATTTTTCTGTCCGGCTCCATTTACTAGGCAATTTACTGGTACGACGCGATACGGTTGCCTGTCCGCCGCGCCTGCTCCTCGTTTCCCGAAGTCTCGTCGTTTCGCCTGTTAGCGTCTCTGGGCGGACCTGTTTGAGTACATCCTGTTTCCCTAAGATGTCTCTGATCACCTTCGGAAGGTTGTCTGTTCTCGCTGGCTAAGCGTTTCCTGCAATCTCGTATTAAATGCCCTGATTTCTTACAATAATGACATATTACTTCAACCCTTCTTACGTATTTACTCGGTGCCGGTAATCGTTGTCGATCCTGCGCACCAGTGTTCCTTGAACGACAGTCACGTGCTATGTGTCCTGGCTTTCCGCAGTTGTAACAAGCTTCAGTGTTACCTTCCTGGTTCCTTGATCGATGTTGTCCTCGGTCTGGACCACGAAAAGGACCATGATCGCGTTTCTCTCCTATCGCAGTGGATATTGCTTCCCTGAGCATCTCACATCGTCGACTCTTGACTAATATCTTCAGCCTGTCATTTAACCCTTGTACGAAAATATTAACAGATTGCTTACGAATTTGGCGTTCCAACGTTGACCTTGAATCTCCGACTGCTGCTTCTCTCATCGTTAATTCGATCACCTGTGCCGTGAGTTCGACTCGTATTCCGTATGTCTTTGCGTCCTCGTTTTGTCTTTGTCTACAGCTGTTGAATTCCACCTGTAATGAAGCTAATGTCCGTGTATCGATGCTCATCGACTTCAGTTCTTCCTCCAATGCATCCCAAGTGCGAATTGATTTGTATTCTAAAGCTCGTGCCACAGTACCTTTGATTCGTGAGCTCAGAACAGCCTTCAGTAGATTTTCCGTATCTGCAGGTCGTATTATCTCACGTGCATACTTGCAAGAGCGAATAAAGTCACAAACTTTTTCTCGGTCTCTATTATCAAGAATCTCGATGTCCTTTAGTACTTGTCTCGCGGTAAGGGTGTTTTCGGCCATTTCAGCTAGAGGTTGATTCACTCCTGTATTCTGTCGTGATGCTACTTGGGGCGTAGTCTTACTTTTAACAAATTCGCGCAATGCCGCACGAAGTTCGTCAACCGTATATTCCTCAGTTACGTTTATGTGCAGGTACTCACAGGTTTCGAGAAGATGATCTCTGCGTAATTCTTGAATCCACGCAGTTTTACCTTTCTTAATATGTTACTTTACTACGTCAAAATTTACTGGCATTTGCTCGTCCTGGGAGTTCCTTGCTTCTGCTTCTCGTGCTGCTGCAGCTAGTGATAGATGCAGACCGTGCCTCTGGCTGGGAGGGAGTATGCCAATTAGTGGTGAACTATCCCCAAAGCTCAATTCTCCTCGTATGGTAGGTGTAGTTGGTGAGTCTACAGATACTGATCGTTCTATTCTTCTTTCTGACATGTGAACGTCACCCACGCACTTTTTATTCTTCTTCTTCTTTCACTTTTCTTGTACGATTCTACGATCCCACCGCTGCCACCAGTTGTTGTAATCGGGATCCTGAGATCCTTTTCACAACTAACAATTTACTTAGGATTCGTTTGTCAAATTATGAATTTGAATTCAGTCGTACAAAATAGTGAAAGTTTAATGTATTTGGAGAAACAAAGTATATATCATGAAGAATATGGATTATACAAAATATAGAATATAAGGGATATCAATCTATTACACGATCTTCAATCGGTCTTGATGTTCTGACCACGGGCGCGTCGTCTGCCTGCCTTTTAATGACTATTTAGGAGGTCAGTGCTGCGTCCGTGCATACTCATATATTTCGCAAATGGAAGAGGTGTTGCTCTGCTATACCGCGTAAGCGCATTCCTTAGTATTGCCAAAATGTGGATCAAATATCTGGATTGCAACACCTTGGTATTCGAATTGTAACAGTATGAAAGATTCGTACCTTTAAATATTTCATCAAATGTTGCATTTTCCGGCCAAACAACTTTCTGAAGCAAATAACCGCCATCAATGACAAAACTTGCATCAGCAAAATCTTTTTTGGCGTATGGACAAAATGGTACAATTTAACGACTTATAAAGCTCTGATTTGTTGCTTTCGTGCATGATTCCCTTTTCATTGAACAAAGCCATAGGATATGGCGATAATTCAAAGGAAATTGCATCTTTCATCATGTCTTTCCTATCTACCAGACTAGCAGCGATCTTTCGGAAAAGCAGTGTTGTGTTAATGGGAATTTTTTCATTGTCGATCTCCATGACTAGTGTCGTTCCAATCAACGTTTTTACACAGTTTGACTTGCTATGCTCGAAACTGTCGGCATCTAAATTCACCATCTTTCCCATGCTTTCCAAACCTTTCTCAAAAGCTCGATAACAATTAATTGTTTCGTCCCCAACTAGTCCGGTAGATAAGGATATTAGTTTGTCCGGTCGATGTTCGAAAATTCCGTGTTCATCTAGCCAGTACTTGAAAACTTCAACATCTTCTTTATGTTTTTGCTATCGAGAAGATGTTAATTCAATAGGTTGATCAGATGATGCACTTCTGCAATTTGCCATCTATTCTAATTGATCCAGAATATCAGAGGCATACGGCATGCCTAATATGAACCTAGATACAACACTGTCAGTCATGGTACGACCATGTTTAGTACCTTCCTTTACGGTGCCCACAAAACGCATGGCGGTCTGTTCTATGGTCATGTCAGACCATATACCAGACCATGGTTTATTTGTTCTCTTGATTATATACAAGCCTTTCTCGGTAGGAGTTAAATATTCTTCAGCGTTCATAACCTTACCCAACTTCATCATATCCTGGAGGTAGATTTGGGCGCCTTTCATATAATTAAAATGACAAGCAGCGTGAAATATAGGCAGCATTTCACGAACGCATAACAAATGTTGGTCCCAATTACCATTTCTCTCAGCTTCGATAAATAGCACGGCAATCATTATCATATGAAAATACTGTAGCCATAGTTCAGCTGTTGGACCTCGTGATTTTAATGTCTGTAAAGCACTTGAAAATAAATGGAACATAGCCTTACAATCATCGTCATCGTTGATGGCATTTGACGTCGGCGGATTTTCCTTAAAATCTTTTAACAGAGTGGACAGATTGTTTTTCTTTGTGTTGATAATCCGCTGTACACTCATGGTTAATGGTGCGGCTCTGCAACGATCAAAAGTTTTTATGCCTATTATTTCCGAATGATTATTTATGTTGTATTCAGACTCGGCAATATTTGCAACTAACTCACCGATGGCGGTTGCTGCTAAAATGTGCGCACGTATAGCTCTAGAATACGCGGTACAATTTAACATTTTGTCCACTGAATTTGTTGCAAAGACAGTGCCAAAAAGTTCTTTAATGCCCGAGCCACCCATAATCGTCCCAACAGCTTTCAAAAAAGACATGAGTAAGTGAAACCCGCCCAAACGAAGCTGCACATTTTTCAGCTCTTCATCTTGAGTGTTACAAAGAATTTGCTTGGCTTTCATCCACAATGCATAGTCGAAAGTAACAAAGCACGTGTGCATTTTGATTTGTTTGGCATGGTTTGCCGCAAAATGTAATGCAGTGTTAATAGTGTGAGGGTTAGAAGGGTCTTCGTCAATGATTGGTAATATCAGGATTCTCGATACGCTATAATCAATCTTATAAGAAACTTTCTCAAGAAAGCCTCGCAGACTTGACAATCCCCACACTTTTGAATAACGACCCCATATGTAAGTCGTGTATACTGGTAATAATCCTGGTTCAATGTTGCCAAATTTATACTTTTGGACATCTTCATATATGACTGATTTCAATGATGTACCACAATCGTTGTATTTTTTCAATGGAACATTCCCAAAAGAAGCGACTTCAGAGGCGCGAGGTAACTTCTTGAATTTTGGTACCGGGCTATCAGTCCCTAGGGCTGTTGGAGGATGAAGAGCTACTATACCAGCAGCTACATGAATTGTATTTTTTTCATCAATTGTCTGTGCATTATGATCGTCGTTGTCATACACATACTGAGCAAAGACTGGTGGTGTTATAGTTGTTATTTCTACTTTTATGGCTGATATTTCATGCAAAGCAACGTTATAATACGAAGCACAAACTCCTAAATTCGAAAGGAGATCAACGATGAGTTTTGAACCACTCTTACGATTTATATAAAGACCTGTAGCCTGATGTAAGGTTGAAGTACAGTCCTACCTCGTTATAAGAGTCCTCGCTATAAGAGAATTTCCCCTTCGTTCCGCTTAAGCTAGCTTTATAGCTTCCCCCACTCTGCCTGTGTACGTGAGGTACTCTTATAACGAGCAATTGGTAAATGATCACCGACACACTGACACATGTGCAATTCCCGAGCTCTCTGGGCAGTAGTGGGGGAACGCTTCGACGACGAATTTCTTGGAATTCTATTCCCCTAACCGCCCTAAAACTCTCTTATAACGAGGTAGGACTGTAAATGACTTCGGACGAAGCGCGCAAATAATAGAATGCGCTAAATAGTTTTCTTTACTTCCACTTTCTTCTGATTATCGTCGTAGGACGCGAATTCTTCAGTATTGTTTGGATCTATGAACATAAATAAATAAAAATAATTATTAAATAAGGAAAAGAATAATAAAGTTATCAATGTGAAATATTAAGTAACGTAAATGTTACACATACCTTCTAGAGTAGGATGATCATCTACAAAGAGTTCATTATTAGTCGAACCATCCGTACTGAGATTTTGCTTAGTTTTGTTTTTGGAAAAACTATTCAACATGACTTCACTGAGAAAACCATTTAAATAATTAGGAATATCTTGTTCAACATTTCCTAGAGAATTCACAGAGGAAGGATAGGTTTTATTATCGTAACTAATGCTTTTAATTTGTCTTCGCACCAACTCTGCTGCAGTTTTGATAATTCGGAATCGTTCATCTTCTTTTTTCTCTTCTCTATGTAAATACCACAATTCATCGACAGGCAGTGATCCAGTACCAGAATAACAAATTTTTGTATCTTTACGAGGACGCGTTATCATAGTAATATCATCATTGTATTTAATTTTTAAGTATTTTAAAATAGCTTTATCTGATAACTCGTGATTTGCAACAGCTTGCAGTTCTTTCAATGAAGATTAACACTCTTCATGATTTTCTACATAGTTATTGATTAATTTCAAAGCATTTTCTACGCTTGGATCGGGGACATCACTAGAGGTAGATACTCGCGAAATATACATGAAATTGTTTGAACAATTGTTGTGATATCGAGCCTGAACTTCAACTAAAGATGGCGTTGTATCAATTATAGACATAACCGTTGCTGATTATCAATAATTGATGTATGTCAACACAGTGACTCACCACAATTTACCTGTGACTGAATCCAAATGAAATCATGCAGGCCAGCGGACGTGATGTTCCAGAATCGATCGGCGTTCAAATATGTTGTTCCTCATACAAAATGAGCTGACACGTATTTTGTTGTTTACCCCAGAAAAATTATCCAAGCCCGATATCGATTTTTTAAGATTTAGAGGCGAAAAACTTTCTTCGCCAATTTGAGGAACCAAATATTCGAAAAATAGCCGCCAAATCCGTAATTCTCGAGCTTTTTCGACGATTCTTGTTTTATGTGATTCGGAATTTCGTACTCCATCGAGAAAAACAAAAAAATCCGAAAAAATTTGAAAATTGCCGAAAATATCGATGTTTTTTGGAAAACATAAGAATTCACTTTTCTCAAAAACCCCATTTTTTTTTCTCTCAAAATTTGATATGTTTTTCGGGGTGATATCGACTACTTACCCTATGAATGGCGACTGGTATTTTTTCTTGCCTTCCGAGTAATTGACTATTTTATTCTCTGAATTCCTTCATGGCCGTATTTTCACTGTTTCCATGCTATATACTCGCGAGCTTGTATTTTCTGTAGAATCCCATTTGTATATTGTTCGGGCTACCGAATATCTTGTTGTTCAATTTTCTACTCGGTGTTTCGCTTACACAATACTTCAAATTACTTGTATCATGAACAAAAAGTAATGAAATCCCCCCCAAAAAGCACCTCTGGTGCAAAAACCTTTCGCCAAGTACATTGATGCGATATTTCCCACAAAAATAGTTTTGCAGCCATTTAATCTTCAAAAGTATTGCAATTAATGGACGTTACCAAGTACAAATAAATTTGCTCCCAATTAATTTCTTAACGTGATCCAGTTTTAGATTTTGGTGGCAATTTACATTTCGATGTATACCTATAATGTGGGTAACATGTAATAACATGCGACATACGAACTCATAAGAAAAGATCAATTAAAATTAAAATTAGGAAAAAACAAAGAAAAGAAAAAAAAAATTGGAGGTAGTGGTACTTGGCGGGCATTTATATTTTCTTGTAATTTTTACAAAAATGCCCGCCAAGTACCACTACCTCCAATTTTTTTTTTCTTTTCTTTGTTTTTTCCTCATTTTAACTTCAACTGATCTTCTCTTATGAGTTCGTATGTCGCATGTTATTACGTGTTACGCACATTATAGGTATACAGCGAAATGTAAACTGCTACCAAAATCTAAAACTGGATCACATTACGCAATTAATTGGGAGCAAATTTATTTGTACTTGATAACGTCCATTAATTTCAATACTTTTGTAGATTGAATGGCTGCAAATCTATTTTTGTGGAAAATATCGCATTAATGTACCTACTTGGCGAAAGGTTTTTGCACCAGAGGTGCTTTTTGGGGGGGGGGGGATTGCATTACTTTTTGTTCATGATACAAGTAATTTGAAGTATTGTGTAAGAGAAACAGCGCGTAGAAAATTAAACAACAAGATATTCGGCAGCCCGAACAATATACAAATGGCATTCTACAGAAAATACAAGCGCGCGAGTACATTGCATAAAAACAGTGAAAATACGGTTGTGCAGGAATTCAGAAAATAAAATAGTCAATTACTCGGAAAGCAAGAAAAAATACCAGTCGCCATCAATAGGGTAAGTAGTCAATATTACCCCGAAAAACATATCAAATTTTGAGAAAAAAAAAAAATGGGGTTTTTGAGAAAAGTGAATTCTTATGTTTTCCAAAAAACATCGATATTGTTGGCAATTTTCAAAATTTTTGGGATTTTTTTATTTTTCGCGATGGAGTACGAAATTCCGGATCACATAAAATAAGAGTCGTCAGAAAAGCTCGAGAATTACGGATTTGGCGGCTATTTTTCGAATATTTGGTTCCTCAAATTGGCGAAGAAAGTTTTTCGCCTTCAAATCTTAAAAAATCGATATCGGGCTTGGATAATTTTTTTGGGGTAAACAACAAAATACGTGTCGGCTCATTTTGTATGAGAAATAACATATTTGAACGCCGATCGATTCTGGAACATCACGTCCGCTGGCCTGCATGATTTCATTTGGATTCAGTCCTATTTATAACGCGTATTGCCACACCTGTACACAGAAGTTGCTTTTAATCTTAAGAGGACAGTAGTTACTGATCCTCTCAAGCAACATGATCCACCACCATCGAGTTCTTTGCATTACGGTATCAATTAGCCTAAGGTACTGAGTTATTTATTTATCTATCTGACAACTATCACTCATGTTTATTGTAACTATTTTATATTATGTTTTTTTTTTTTCTTTGACTTTTTGAAATTTGTATGTCAGAACTAATTTTATTCTTTTGACCGTCTACTTTGTTACTTATTGTATATATTTTTTTCGTAATAAATAGCCTCTGATGAGGGCAGTACATCACTGCTGAAACGTCAGGTGAAAAATGAATAAATTGACTCGGCTTGATTGATAAGACCTTCTCTTCTTATTTTTGAATACCTTTTTTCTTAATAGCTTTAACAGCACCCACACTTGAAGTTTTGTTCACACACGAAACAAAGTTTTGTAATATCCATGTTTTTTGATGAAATTTAATATAACTACACAAAAAAATAAAAATAAATATGCCTTATAATCACAAAATATGTAAGAAATATATTAGATTTTTTAGTTTATAAAAAATTAATACGTAACAAAAATTAAACTTATAAATATTTCTATTTCGTATTTTCCTTCTTTGTATACAGAACACTTCAAACTGAACGAAGATTCTGAGAGGTTTCTGGTATAATGTTTATGCTCTCTTTTGCTTAGACTAAACAAAGTTGCATAGGCAGGACCCATTGAGTGTGAGTCACTAAGGGCCTAGAGTGCAGTATTTCTTTATTAGTTAGTTAGTTCCTCTAAGGAATTGATACAGAGCGGAT
Source organism: Macrophya alboannulata (assembly GCA_949628255.1). Lineage (NCBI taxonomy): Eukaryota > Metazoa > Arthropoda > Insecta > Hymenoptera > Tenthredinidae > Macrophya > Macrophya alboannulata. Next base: position 27,878,378 of record OX451206.1, on the reverse strand, counting down.
GTGTCTTCCGAGCGTATATAATAAAGAAAATCTTTTCACTTATTTGCCAATCTGATTATTTAAAATACCCCATAATCCAATAGGTTATGGGCCCAGTTACCGCAGTACGCGAATTAATTATTTTTAGTTTTGTGTATTTAGTGTAAATAAGTGAAATAGAATTTAGTATAAATTTAAGTAACCGTGTAGAAGTGAAGTGATGGAGGAAATAAAAATCAGTAAAGAGTTCAAGCCATTCAATGGCGAAAAATAGAGTGTCTGGAAGTTCAGAATCCGTGAATTACTGATTGGACTTGACGTAATCAGAGTCATCGACTCAGAGCCTGAAATTCCTGAGGCTAGAAAATGGCGAAAAGCTGAACGTATTGCAAGAAAGGCGGTTGTTCAGCATCTTGCAGATGCATATCTGGGTTTTGCCAAACCTGGTCTCACAGCAAAACAAATCCTCGAGAGTCTGGACACAATCTACGAACGCAAAAGTCTCCCCAGTCAATATTCCGTGCGAAAGAAAATACATTCATTAAAACTCCAAGGAGATACACCAATGATCAGTCATCTCACAGAATTTGATGATCTGGTTACAGAATTTATTGGTGCAGGTGGAAAAATGGATGAAGCGGACAAAGTGTCACTTTTATTCTTAACGATGCCCGACTCTCACGAAACTGTTATTACTGCCCTTGAGACAATTAATGAAGACCAGTTGACACTTGAATATGTCAAGAAACGTTTTTTGGATTATGAAATAAAATTAAAAGCTAAAAGTAGTGAGACAAGTGCCAAAGTGTTGCATGTCGTGAGTGACAAGAAAAAGGACAAAGACAATAAGACATCGCACTTTGGAAATGGAAATCTGAAGCGACGGAATTTTCATCGTGGATTCAAAAAGTTCAATCCCAAAACCAGAGGTTTCAAGGGAAAGTGTTTTCATTGTGGCAATCCAGGACACATAAAGAGTGAGTGCAGACACTTCCTGAGGGCTCTAATGGAAGAAAAGAAAAGAGCAGGACAGCAAAATGGAGAAGGATCAGGACAAGAGAGACAAAGAGCACCGAAGACTGTGCAGACTGCTCAACACGTGCGGTCCGGCAGTGATGCAGATGGTTTCTGTTTCATGGTGGAGAGCTACCTGTATCAAGCAGAAGACAAAAATAGAATCACATTCATTTTGGACTCAGGTGCATCTGATCACTTAATTAATCGGTGTGATTTGACGGATAACTTTATAAATTTGGAAACACCTATTAAAATTTCTGTTGCCAAAAATGGCGAGTACATAAGTGCAACGAAAAAGGGCTTACTAAATCTGACCACCGATAAGGGAATAGCAGGGACCCTGGAGGACGTTCTTTACAGCCCCGAGATTCCGCACAACCTGCTGTCGGTCACGAGGATGCGAGAGGCTGGCTTGACGATTATATTTGATGAGAAGGGAGTACAGATAAGTAAAAATGGTAGAACCTTGATAGAACCAACCGTAGTAGCGTAGTGCTAGCACTCGAGACTGCGGAGCGGGAGGACGTGGGTTCAAATCCCCGGCTTGTCGAGGAAGGCCTGAGCGTCAACCTGCAGAATTTGTAAGACGGGTCACGCCGTTCAGGCGCTGAATTGGCAGGCTGAGGATTGGAGCACTTGGTCCGGCTACACTTGGACAAGGTTTTTCGGCAGTTTTCCCTTGTCCCTCGTGCGAATGCGAGTGTCTCTATATCTAACTGCCAGCAGATATAGTTTAAAAAAAAAAAAAAAAAAGATTACGTTGGTACATGCCTCTGTTGAAAGAGGAGATAACCAGAAAAAGGAAAAAAAAAAACCTTGATAGAAGGTAAGCAGAAAAATAATTTATTTACCGTTGACTTCAAAGTCGATTCGAGAAAAGTAAACGGTGCTGCCCATGTTAGTGTAAAAGATGATTATGAACTATGGCACCGACGATTAGGCCATATAGGGAAATCTAAATTCCTTCAAATGAAAACGAAAGAAATGGTTAAAGATTCTGAGTCAATAGAAAAGGTTATACCTAATGATAGTCTTTGCGAATCATGTATATTCGGCAAGCAGGCGTGTTTACCGTTCGGGAAAGAAAAAGATAGAGATCATGTAAAACGGCCGTTGTTCATTGTACATTCGGATGTAGCAGGGCCGATCACTCCTCCTTCGGTAAATGGCAAAAATTATTTCGTATTGTTTGTTGATCAGAGAACCCATTATTGCGTTACATATCCTTTGACATATAAATCCGAGGTATTCTCAGCTTTTAAAGACTTTGTAGCTAAAAGTGAGAGTCATTTTAATTTGAAAGTCGTGAATTTATATAACGATAATGGACGTGAATATCTATCAAATGAGATGAAAGAGTATTGTACGGAAAGAGGTATTAGTTACCATTTAACGGTTCCACGAACTCCCCAATTGAATGGTGTTTCAGAGCGTATGGTTCAAACCATAACAAATAAGGCTAGGTCAATGATAGCAGATGCGAAGTTGTCGCAAGTTTTCTGGGGTGATGCAGTTCTGACTGCCACTTATTTGATAAACATATACCCAACAAAAGCTCTAGAGGAGGATAAGACTCCATATGAAATGTGGCACGATAAGAAACCTCAAATTAAATATTTGAAAGTATTCGGTTCGACAGTATACGTTCATAACAAAACCAGAAAATTGAAATTCGAAGTAAAGTCCTGGAAAGGAATCCTGGTTGGGCACGAACCGAATGGCTACAGAGTTTGGGATGTGGAAACCGAAAAATATGTTGTCGTGAGGGACGTCATTGTAGACGAGACGAATGCCCCACACTCGAGGCCTGTGCTCAGGCTAGAGGGGGATGAAGGGGCCCATGGTCGGGGTGCCCGGATTGAAACTGAGTTCTTTGACGATAAGTCGAAATCAGTAACGTCTCGTGCATCTGATAATATAAAATCAGATAAAGGAAAGGGAATAAATAAGTCCAATGATTGTAATGATCAGGGTGGACCAAGCAAAATTCCAAAAATAAACAATGAGCGTGAAACGACAACAGGCGTTAGTAAAAGTACAAAGGACTCTTCATCTGTTATTGATAATAAAATAGAAAAGCCAAGGAGAAGCGATCGGATAAAAGATTTAGCCCCTGTATCCTATAAAGAAAAGGATGATGTTAATGATTATATCTTGTGCGCTCAGTCCGTAGTATGTAAAATCCCGCAGTCGTTTGCGGAGATAAAAGGGAGAGAAGATAGAGTTCGTTGGGAACGAGCTATCCAAGAAGAAATAAATTCTCTTCTCGTGAATAAAACTTGGACATTAGTTACAAGGCCGGATGGTGTAAATATTGTAGATTGTAAATGGGTATTTACAACAAAGAATGATGAATTTGGAAAACCATTCGAACATAAAGCTCGGTTAGTAGCAAAAGGGTTTAGCCAGGAATGGTTGGTTGATTATAATGAAACATTTGCTCCTGTAGCTAGGATCACAAGCTTTCGGTTTATAATTGGCTTTGCAAATGAGCATAACTTGTTAATACATCATATGGATGTTAAGACAGCCTTTTTAAATGGTGAATTAAAAGAAGAAATTTATATGAGGGTACCAGAGGGAATAGACTCTGATGAAAATCAGGTGTGTCGACTGAATAAAGCCCTTTACGGGTTAAAGCAAGCAGCTCGGTGCTGGTTCGAAGTTTTTGAGAGAACTCTTAAAGAGAGAGACTTCCAAAATTCCTCAGTCGACAGATGTATTTATATTTTAGACAGAGGAAATATTTTGAAAAATATTTATGTAGTTTTGTACGTTGATGATCTCGTAATAGTTACTGCTAATATTGAGACAATGAATAAATTCAAAGAATATCTGATGAATAAATTCTCAATGGTAGATTTGACAGAAATGAAGCTTTTCTTGGGAATAAGAGTTAATCGAGATGAAGATAAAATAACATTAGATCAAAGTGCTTACATCAGAACAGTACTTGCTAAATTTAGAATGAATGAGTGTAATGCAGTGAGTACACCTCTTGAGAGCAAAATCAACTTTGTAGCACTAAATTCCGATAATAAGAATGAAGCACCTTGTCGAAACTTAATCGGTTGTTTAATGTACATTATGGTTTGCACTAGACCAGATTTGAGTGCTGCAATAAGTATTTTGAGTAGATTCACAAATAAAAATAATGAGGAATTGTGGAGATGCCTCAAAAGGGTACTGAGATATTTAAAGGGTACGATTGATCTAAAATTGACGTATACCAGGAGTAACTCGGAAAACATTTTATGTGGCTATGTAGATTCAGATTGGGGCAGTGACGAGACTGATAGAAAAAGTACAACAGGTTTTTTGTTCAAGATGTATGAAAATAGTACAATTTGCTGGAATGCCAAAAAGCAATTATCAGTAGCAGCTTCATCGACTGAAGCAGAGTATATGGCTCTCTATGAAGCAGTAAAAGAAGCATTGTGGTTGAGGTCGTTGGCAAATAGTATTAAAATTAATATTAATGGGCCAATAATAATTTGTGAAGACAACGCGGGTTGTATTAGTATCGCAAATAATCCAACGAACCACAAGAGAACGAAACATATTGATATTAAATATCATTTATGTAGAGAACGAATTGCAGAAGGTCTAATTGAATTGAAATTTGTTCCGACAGGTAAACAATTGGCAGACACTCCGACAAAGCCACTTTCAACAGTAAAATTTGTCGAACTGAGAGGACAAATTGGTTTGGAATAATCAACGAGCATCAAGGATACCTTGTTTTGCAATTTATGAACTATAAGAGAAAGTGTTTGTGGTATTATTAAAATGTAATAGATTATAAAAAGTTAGCAGTGGTCTGGTTAGGTTTTTCTGGGTTTTCCCTAACTCTGCGCAACGGATGTTGGACCACAGTAAGTTTTCCCAAGATAAGAAAACGTGAGGAAGGCACATCAATAATTAGTTGAGTGAATGATTTAAATACATAGACAAAATGTACAATTGTGTGATGAAGCATGAAAAGAAGCCATGTATCGAGAAGTGTATGACTGAGAAAGACCCGATTAATTTTTGAGGGGGCGTGTTAGATTTTTTAGTTTATAAAAGATTAATACGTAACAAAAATTAAACTTATAAATATTTCTATTTTGTATTTTCCTTCTTTGTATACAGAACACTTCAAACTGAACGAAGATTCTGAGAGGTTTCTGGTATAATGTTTATGCTCTTTTTTGCTTAGACTAAACAAAGTTGCATAGGCAGGACCTATTGAGTGTGAGTCACTAAGGGCCTAGAGTGCAGTATTTCTTTATTAGTTAGTTAGTTCTTCTAAGGAATTGATACAGAGCGGATGTGTCTTTCGAGCGTATATAATAAAGAAAATCTTTTCACTTATTTGCCAATCTGATTATTTAAAATACCCCATAATCCAATAAAATATAAATATTACAATATTTCAACAGTTTCAAATATTAGAAAATTGAGGTAATATTAGACAAGAAACACAACTGCACAGAGCTAAGGTTCACAATTGAATGATGAGCGGCCTTTTAATAAAAGAAATATAGCCTTGACAAACGACAGCTGTCGATTCTCAGACTATGAATGTCTATGTGTGATTATCATTAATAGTTGTTAATATTTATACGATGAAACACCCAACATTGTATGAATTTTTTTAGTACAAAGTTAAGCTTTTAAAAAACGCAGAATGAGTAGTTACAGACGAATGAATAAAACACTATAGACAGTCAAAAGCAAAATAATATGGATTAGTACAGAAATAAAAGATAAAATATCAAGCAATGTATGAATTTTTCGTTTTGAAATTAGAATGAATACGGATAATTTATAAACAATTGACGTTAAAGAAAAAAAAAAATTTTTTCAAGTAGCCTAATAATAAGCCTACAACATTGCCTTAAATGATAAAAGGCGTAATTGCAATAGTTTATAAGATATGAGGATTATAAGATGCAGATACTGGAGATTTTTATAAACAAGAGCATGTAACAAATGAATTATGATAGATACCGAGCTGGAGAAACGTTTATTAAAGAGATAAATTTATTCTCTAAATAATCGTCTTGAATGTCAAAGACTGTATCTTTAATAGTTAAAAAGTTACAGCAATTTATATGTTGACAAATCAGGTAACCGCTTCAACTTTGATACCACGATATTTTTTGAAATGCAATAAAAAATAGACAAAAATTTATTTTTACACTTTGTTATAGATCGTTGTTTTCGTAATTTTTAATAGTTTAATAAAAAAATATAATGCAAATCAGAATTTGTTTATAACAAATTGGTAACTCAATAAACAATCAGATTGTTGCTGAAATAAAATTTTGTTTTTGTTACAATACAGAGAACTGCCAATTATGATTTTTGACAAAAAATTATTTCTGAACTAATAATTTTAATGTTGGATAAATGAAAAAAACGATTATAAACAATTAAAACATTTTTTTGAGGAAAATTTTTTTTTTGAGAAATCATAATTGACTTTTCTCAATATAAAAACAAACAAAAATTTTTTGGAAATAATAAACTTGACCATTTGTTTATAAACAATTTTTCAACAAATGATATAAAGAATTTTTTTTTAACATTTCTTAATGTCATTGTTACATGTGAAAACAGCCATAATATAATTTTCCTCAGAATTAAATTTTAGACCAATTTTTTTTATTTATCATTTTTTTGGAAATTTGTAAATTTATTATAAACAAATAAAACAACTTTCATAATCTTTTATTACGTTATCTTGTTAAGTATACATATAAGAAAGGCTCCAAGGAGTGAAAATTTTTTAGGCCAATTATTTAAACTTTTATGTCGCCATTTATGAAAACAGAAGTCCGAAAAAAATGAGTTGATTAACAATTGTATAGTTTTTAGAAAAATGAAGTTAAAAATTTTTCCTCTTCGGGGCTACATTCTTTGGAGTGTTCTGATAATAGCATAATTTTCCTAAATTTTTAAATTGATATTTAATGGTAAAAAAAAATAATTTCTATCGCACTCTCTGTTCAGCGGCATTTTCAGTGTCAAATTAAAATTATAAATAATCGAGATAGAGTTCGGGAGTCTAGACTTTTTTATTGGAAATTTCCTTCTCTTTAAGATGCTTTTTTTCAATTTCCATTATCCCTCAAAACTTTTGAGTTATAATCAAAAACCGGAGGCGTCTTTTTTTGTTTTTGTTTTTTGTTAATAACAATTACAATTTTTGTTTGTAGTGACTCTATCGTTCGTGTGCTTTACATTCATACAAGCGAATTTAACAGACCAGACGAACTCAAATTTTGATGCAATAATCAATTTTAATACTAAAGTCTAAATTCGCTTGTATGAATGTAAAGCGCACGAACGATAGAGTCACTACAAACAAACACATCGACATTGAGACAATGAAAAATGTCAACACTTAGAATCACACAAATTTCAAGTAACGATTCTTTCGGTCCTTCGGTGGTCGAATTGGATAAGGCGTCGCAGTACAGATGCGAAAGTCCCGGTTCGAACCCGGGCCGAAGGAATTTTCACTTGATAAAAAATTTAGAATGTTCCTTTTCAGTTTTTTTCTGTTTTCTGTAGATTACGCTGCTCGCATTGAGTGGGAATCTCACAGTTCAAAAAGACTTTAGTATTAAAATTGATTATTGCATTAAAATTTGAGTTCGTCTGGTCTGTTAAATTCGCTTGTATGAATGTAAAGCACACGAACGATGGAGTCACTACAAACAAACACATCGACATTGAGACAATAAAAAATGTCAACACTTAGAATCACACAAATTTCAAGTAAAGATTCTTTCGGTCCTTCGGTGGTCGAATTGGATAAGGCGTCGCAGTACAGATGCGAAAGTCCCGGTTCGAACCCGGGCCGAAGGAATTTTTACTTGATAAAAAATTTAGAATGTTCCTTTTCAGTTTTTTTCTGTCTTCTGTAGATTACGCTGCTCGCATTGAGTGGGAATCTCACAGTTCAAAAAGACTTTAGTATTAAAATTGATTATTGCATTGAAATTTGAGTTGGTCTGGTCTGTTAAATTCGCTTGTATGAATGTAAAGCACACGAACGATAGAGTCACTACAAACAAACACATCGACATTGAGACAATGAAAAATGTCAACACTTAGAATCACACAAATTTCAAGTAACGATTCTTTCGGTCCTTCGGTGGTCGAATTTTCACTTGATAAAAAATTTAGAATGTTCCTTTTCAGTTTTTTTCTGTTTTCTGTAGATTACGCTGCTCGCATTGAGTGGGAATCTCACAGTTCAAAAAGACTTTAGTATTAAAATTGATTATTGCATTAAAATTTGAGTTCGTCTGGTCTGTTAAATTCGCTTGTATGAATGTAAAGCACACGAACGATAGAGTCACTACAAACAAACACATCGACATTGAGACAATGAAAAATGTCAACACTTAGAATCACACAAATTTCAAGTAAAGATTCTTTCGGTCCTTCGGTGGTCGAATTGGATAAGGCGTCGCAGTACAGATGCGAAAGTCCCGGTTCGAACCCGGGCCGAAGGAATTTTTACTTGATAAAAAATTTAGAATGTTCCTTTTCAGTTTTTTTCTGTCTTCTGTAGATTACGCTGCTCGCATTGAGTGGGAATCTCACAGTTCAAAAAGACTTTAGTATTAAAATTGATTATTGCATTAAAATTTGAGTTCGTCTGGTCTGTTAAATTCGCTTGTATGAATGTAAAGCACACGAACGATAGAGTCACTACAAACAAACACTTCGACATTGAGATAATGAAAAATGTCAACACTTAGAATCACACAAATTTCAAGTAAAAATTCTTTCGGTCCTTCGGTGGTCGGATTGGATAAGGCGTCGCAGTACAGATGTGAAAGTCCCGGTTCGAACCCGGGCCGAAGGAATTTTTACTTGATAAAAAATTTAGAACGTTCCTTTTCAGTTTTTTTCTGTCTTCTGTAGATTACGCTGCTCGCATTGAGTGGGAATCGCACAGTTCAAAAAGACTTTAGTATTAAAATTGATTATTGCATTAAAATTTGAGTTCGTCTGGTCTGTTAAATTCGCTTGTATGAATTACAATTTTTGTTTGCGGGAAAAAAAAAGGCTTCTTCAGAATCGCATTCCGAATCGAATGAGCTATCGCTCATATTTTTAAGAGACTCGGAACTATTTTTCGCAGAAAACTCAGTTCTCGACTGGACTAAAGTGTCACAGGTAAGACTTACTTATTATGCAAAAATCATCTCAACATTCCACACGAGAGTCGGGAGGTGGTTGCCCACACGGCATCACCAAGTCCATACGACTATGACAATCTTGTGACGTTCAATAAGAACAGATATCACAAGATTTGCACCAAAAGTGCTTCCTCTATTAATTGTTTGGGTTCTTTTTATTTCTCAGATGCGGAGAAAGAGAACGGGTCTAATATTGACAAGGACGTGGCAGGTATGCCCACTGAGCAGTGCAATACTGAGGATAAAATCGAGGAAAAGCAAGACTAAACTGAGGATAATGTCCTACAGGTTTTAGGCTTGGATCCTGACAACTGTATTTATAAAGATGTAAAATATCACCCTCAGTTAAACAACACCTGGTCAAAATGGAAGATCGAGGGCCTCCCAGAAAAGAAAAAGAAAGAAATTCTGGGAGCTTATAAGAGGAAGGGTGATTTTTACACCGAAGCTCCCATGCTCAACATGGAGATAGTTCCATTGCTCAATGACATAGCCAAAAAAAAAAAACGATCACTTTCGTGAGACACAGAACTGTGTGGGTAGGGCTCTGTCTGCCTTAGGTGCGGCTGTCTCTATGCTTCTGGATCAACCCGAAGAAGGTGTTGATGAAACCGTACTGGTTGACTATATAAGGCATGCGGGCCAAATGCTCTCAGAAGTCTTTCACCAGCAGTCAGTAGCCAGGAAATCTTATATCACTCCTCAATTAAACAAAAACATCAAACCGATGGTTGATTCAATGCTCTCAAACGAGTGACTCTATGGAGACGACCTCAAGGACAAGGTGAAAGATGTCAAGGAGATAGAGAAGGCTTGTGCGAGTATCAAGGAAAAAAATCCACCCAAGGTGGCATCAAAACCTCGAGACCAGGGAAACTGGAGACGCCCACCTGCGGAATACCGTCAGGTGGGCCAAAATCGAAGATTCCGATCTTTGAAGTTCAAACAAAAGTCTCACAGAACCTATTCACACCAGACAAAGACTGCACCCAGGACGACGAGCCAGTCGTCATCAAAGAAATAAAAAAGGTAAAGAAAATAGCTGGTCGGCTGCATTTCTTTCAAAATAAGTGGAAAGAAATCACCACTGACAAAACTATCTTAAATTATATAAATGGATATAAAATTCCATTTATACAAACTCCGTCTCAAAGATTTCCTCCCAAGGAAAGAATTTTTTCTGTCAAAGAGACAGAAAAAATTCAGGGAGACATAAATTAATTACTAACTAGGAGTGTCCCAGGATTCCGGTGCACGGATTTTGTTCAAATTTGGAGAGGTGTTTCTTTGGTCCAAAATACTAGCCCTCTGACCTCAATTCCATCTCATAGGCATTTCTTTTCCCAGAAAATATTATTATCGTGCAATTTATTGGTCCTTTGCCATGGCTCTAGACGCTAGATTGATGCAGCGAACTTGAATATATCACTGAAACTTTTTCATTCGAGCATAAAAATGAATATTTAACGCGGTAATTTACCATATTTTTTTTTGTCTTTTTTTTTTTTTTTCTTTTTAATAACTAAATTTTTTTAATAATAAAAAGGTAAAAAAATTTTATCATTCAAAAAAAAAAGACATGGTAAATTAACGCGTTAAATATTCATTTTCATGCTCGAATGAAAAAGTTTCAGTGATATATTCAAGATCGCTGCATCAATCTGGAGCCATGGCAAAGAACCAATAGATTGTACGATAATAATATTTTCCAGGAGAAGTAAGCCCTATGAGATGGAATTAAAGATCAGAGGGCTAGTATTTTGGACCAAAGAAACACCTCTCCAAATTTGAACAAAATCCGTGCACCGGAACCCTGGGACACTCCTAGTAAGTAAAGGTGCAATTAAAGAGTGCGAAGAGTGCGATGGGCAGTTCATTTCCCCGTATTTTTTAGTACCAAAGCCGGGTGGTTCAAATCGGTTTATTTTTAATCTCAAAGAATTGAATAAACTTATAGATCCTCCACACTTCAAACTAGAAGATATTAGGTCGGCGTTAGGTCTAGTATCTCCAGGAGACTATCTAGGGAGTATGGATCTCCAAGATGCATATTTATTAGTTCCGATACATGTTGAACATAAAAAAATTTTAAGATTTAGATTCAAGACAAAGTTATACCAGTTTTTATGTCTTCCTTTTGGACTATGTACTAGCCCGTATGTATTTACAAAAATAACAAAACCAGTAGTTTATATACTGCAGTCTTTAGGGATATTATTAGTACTGTATTTGGATGATTTTCTATTCATTCATAAATTTAAAGCTATCTGTGAGAAAAATATGAGGAAGGCGATAAAACTCTTAGAGGATCTGGGTTTCATTATAAATTTGCAAAAAAGTTCACTGGTCGCGTCGCAGACTTGTAAATACCTAGGCTTCATCATCGACTCAGTTAGTTTCTCTTCAAATTTAACAAACAAAGAGAAAGAGAACATTGTTAAATTCGTGAATGAGTTTTCGGTTGGCAAATCTTATAAAATTAGAAAATTCGCTGAATTTTTAGGAGTATTGACATCGGCTTGTCCAGCGATAGCTTATGGTTTCATACATTGCAAGCAGTTAGAGAGACAAAAATATCTGGCATTGCAATTCAATGGTGGTAATTATGATAGTAAAATAGTGATTAACGAGAATATGTTGGAAGACCTGAATTGGTGGAGAGTTGATGTCGCGATTGGGTCTAATCCGATCATGACTCAGAATTATGTGATAGAATTTTTTTCTGATTCTTCCCTAACTGGTTGGGGCTGTTACTGCAACGGAGTAGAGGCGTTTGTTTTTTGGGATAAAAATGAAAGGAAAAAATCACATCAATCACCTGGAATTATTGGCTGCTTTTTTCGTTATCAAATGCTTCGCATCTAAGCTGTCAGGTGTCGAAGTCTTACTCAGATTAGACAATACTACAGCGATCTCTTATATTAACAGAGCAGGTGGAGTTGTTTTCCTCATTTGAGTGTATTGCCAAAGGACATCTGGAAATGGTGTGAAGAACGAAGGTTATGGTTAGAAGCATCTTATATTCCGTCAGCTGAGAATACTGACGCTGATAGGGCGTCACGCAATGTTAACATTGATTCGGAGTGGGAGCTGTCACAAGCTGCTTTTTCACAAATTAAAGAACAATTTGGTCCTTTCTCGGTTGACCTTTTTGCTTCTAGATTAAATAAAAAGAGTAAAAAAAATTTATTCAAGATTTCCAGATCCACAAGCAAGTGCAGTTGATGCGTTCACAGTTTGATGAAAACATGATAGGTTTTACGCGTTTCCACCGTTCGTGCTAGTCACGCGTACATTGAGAAAGATTATCAACGAACAGGCGGTGGGGGTAGTGGTAGTGCCAATGTGGCCTACACAGCCGTGGTATCCACTTTTCACATCCCTTTTGATTGAGCCTATTATAACCTTTAAACTAGACGTAAATCTATTAAAATCTCCTTACAGACACGAGAGCCACCCGTTAGCATCCCACCTTTAATTGGTGGCCGGCAAGTTATCAGGTCAGCTTATATGAAAGAAGAAGTACAGTAATGTTCAATGATGGACTCCGCAGTGAGTAGATATAATATGGGGATTCTGGAACAGCCGCCAGAGGCGCTGCAGTCGTGGGTTACCGACAGTATTGATTGTTGAGTGGGTAAGTTACCATCCGATTTTCTGTATTACCGATCTCGCCGATCTGCCGCCAGAGGCGCTGCGGTGGTGTTACCATCCGATTTTCTGCATTACCGATCTCAGACTGCCGATTTTCTGCAATACCGATCTCAGAATTCCAATTTTCTGCACTACCGATCTGAGAGCGGATATGTTATCTGTCGATTTTGCGTCATGCGGGGGCGCCACTGCCGATTCGCGGGCAGGTATGTTACCATCCGATTGCCGATTATCCGATTTTTCGACCTTACCGATCAGTGAGCAGGTATGTTATCATCAGCTTGCCGATCAGCCGATTTTCCGACCTTACCGATCCGCGAGCTGGTCTGAACTTATCCGATTTTCTGCCAGCCATAGTTAAGCATGAATCAACGTGAATTCTATAAAAGCATTCATTTTATACATGAATATATCAGTTACCCTGGTACATAATCATCATTTGTTATAAACAATTCCTCTGTCAGCCGTGATCGTCTAGTGGTTAGGACCCTATGTTGTGGCCGTAGTAACCCAGGTTCGAATCCTGGTCACGGCAAAAGACTTTCTCGTATCGTCAAAGCGGAGGTGGATTTTTAGCATTTTGATTCTAATAATATTAATAATTGTGTAATAATAATAATAATAATAATAATGAGAATATAAATTTCATGAAAAACTTCTCAAATCATGGGGATGAAATAAGTAGATGCAAATTCTAAATCAAATTCGATATTATATGTATATATTCTGGTAAATATACAAAAATTAAACTTATTATTAAACTTAACTAATCTTAAAAACTAAAACGTAAACTAATAACCTAAAGATTATATATTGACAATAATCCTCCCGGCATCTGCCACGCAGGATGGCCCCAATCTTGCACCGGGTGATCTTCGCCCCAGCGTCCATCCTGCATCCATCTGATGCCGAAGAGGTCAAAGTCTTCGTCGCTGCCGCATTCCAGCTCTGAGGCAGCTTCGAAGAATGCCGCTTCGCGGCGAATTTGGTCAAGATTCGGCTCACCAGCCTCCCGCTCAATCCTCATGTAGTGAAGCTATAATGGAAAATGATTAAAATTATTATAACATCTAACCACAGAATCACTTTCAGATAACTTGATCACTTATCGATAAACACCAATATGGATACTCACCATCATCGCTCTGAAGTATCCGATCAAGTTTAATCTATATCCGTTTGCCATTTTTTTTTTGCTTCTATTTTTTTTTTGTAAATTTAATTTATATTTTATATTTACGGTTCTTCGTCTTATAGCTCGATGTTCACTAGAGAGCACAAGTGATGAGTAAAAACGGGTCGATTCCTCATTTTATACCTGTGGAAACTCGAAAGCTTACACCCGATGCATAGTGGTCGACCAATGAAATTTCTCACACCCACCGTGTCGTAAAAGGTTCGGCCAATAGCGTGAGGGTCTTTTCTTTTGAAGAAAGATTTTGACACCATGCTGTTAGCGTAACAGCCAATGGGTTGGATATTCGACTGAGAAAAAATTGTGGGGTAGGGGGAGGATTTCAAGAAACTGACCCACAGTGGGGGTGTATATTGAGCCAATGATCAGTTTGCATTCCACAACGATCTAGTGTATACGAAACTGCAACATTAGAAGGGTGAAGAAAAAAAGTCATGGACGGTAAAATGTACGCGGAACTTCTTGAGATGATGGAAAATGCTTACGCCTTGCTACGAACACTGAGCCCTGGACCGATCAGCAAAGATATTATTTCCCGTTGGTGCGATATCGGTCTTCAAAATATCGGATTTTTGTGCGATATTCTCAAACGTCCACACCTGAGCGTTGCCGAAAAACAACAGATTCAACATACAATTTCCATGCTGCAATCATACTTGGTGAAATTTGAACGACAATGCGGGGGTATTGTTGGGGGTAATATTGGCGATGACATCCATAATCGTGTTCGATGGGATGATATGGAGAGTGCCTTCAACTGCCGTATACGCACCGGAGCTGTGACAAATCTCCAACACAAGGATTTGGCAAGATTTTTGAGCGATGCTGAGGCTGTTACGATGGAACGCTTGAAAGATACTCTACGCGATGAAGGAAGTATTAAGGTGAACGTGAGCATTTCATGTAAATTTGAGAACGTCAAAGGCGACGAGGTTAGTCTGGAGGTAAAGACCTTCAATACGCGCAACGCCACGATTCTTCCATCGACGGGGCTGGAAACCTGGTTCATCGATAACGTAACGAATCCTCTGCTGGTTAAGGTGGAGGATTTTGAGCAACGTGACTCTGGCTGGAGTATGATTGAGATAATCAACGCCGTGGTCTGTATCAACCGATACGAGCCTCTTTGCGGCGGACTCTCAACGTTCGTCGTGCTGCCTCGGGACATTCAACTAAAGAAAGCCGTGGTCAACGTGCAGAATGATGACAACCGATGCTTCTTGTGGTCCGTCACTGCCGCCCTACATCCCGTCAACATGGGTGTGAGCAGGACGCAGAGCTATAAACGATACATTTCCAACTTCAACTGTACAGGTATAAAGTTTCCCACCACCCTGCGTTGTGTGGAAAAATTTGAAAAGTTAAACAATTTGAGCATTAATGTATACGGAATCGATTCGAAAACTTTTCAGAGAAAGAAAGAGTCTGAAAATAGCGTTATCACCCCTCTTCATCTAAGTAAAAATGTAACTGAGAGCGATGCAATCCACCTACTAATGATTGAAAGTAAGAGCGAACCGAATGATAATGATTTAAATAATTTTGAACCTCGATTTCACTTTGCTTGGATTAAGAATCTTTCGCGTTTAGTTGACAAACAATTGTCAGGCCATAAATGTGCACAATTTTTATGTGATAGATGTCTGTGCCACTTTAGCATACAAAATGCCTATGAAAATCATCGGCAAGATTGTCTGCGAATGAATAAAGTCCGCATGGAGTTTCCCACGGAGAAAATCTTGGAATTTTCCAATTTTCAAAATCAGGGTACCGTGTCGTTTGTCGTATATGCCGATCTTGAATGTATGATGCAGCCGGGGGTGAAAGAAGCTCAAGAACATACCCCACATAGTGCAGCGTATTATATGCACTGCGCCTACGATGACACATTGTCGGAATTTAAGAGTCATCGCGGATCCGATTGCATTGAATGGCTGATCACGGAGCTTCGCGAATTATCCGTGAAAGTAGAGTCGCGTGTAAAGAATATAATACCGATGGAAGCGTTGAATCAAGTGCAGCGCGATCGTCACATGCGCGCGACAAATTGTTACATATGCGAGAAGCCGTTTCTACCTGAGGAGAAAAAATGTCGCGATCATTGTCATTTTACGGGAAAATATCGCGGGGCCGCACACAATCGCTGCAATCTTAATTTTCAAGATTCGCACACAATTCCGGTGGTTTTTCACAATTTGTCAGGCTATGATTCTCATTTTATCATAAAATCTCTAGCCACAACTTTTCCAGGTGATATTACCCTACTACCTATCAATAAGGAAAAATACATATCGTTCACGAAGAAAGTGGATGGTACCATAATTAGTTTGAGATTCATAGATTCGCTCAGATTCATGGCTAGTGGTATAGAGAAGCTAGCATCGTACGTCGACGACTCGGATAAGCAAATCACGCGAAAATTTTACAAAGATCAGGATAAATTTAGCTTGATGATTCGTAAAGGTGTCTTTCCATACGAATATATTGATTCTTGGGAAAAACTCAATGAAACGAAATTACCCAGCAAACAAGATTTCTATTCAAAGCTAAGCGCCTCGGGTATTAACAATGCCGATTATGAGCATGCGAAGAATGTTTGGGCCAAGTTCGACCTGAAAACTCTGGGTGAATATTCCGATTTATACCTAAAAACAGATGTACTTTTATTAGCCGATATATTTCAAAATTTCCGCGATAGCTGTGTCAAAACGTACAACTTGGATCCATTGCATTATTATACAGCGCCGGGGCTTGCTTTCGATGCGATGCTAAAGCATACGAAAATTAATCTGCAACTTTTAGATGATCCTGAAATGATTCTATTCATTGAGAAAAGCATTCGTGGCGGTGTGGCTCAATGCTCCAATCGACAAGCTAGAGCAAACAATAGATTCATGGGCGAAGATTTCGATTCAAGCAAAGCGGAATCATATTTAATGTATTTCGACGTGAATAATCTTCACGGCGCGGCTATGAGTGAGAATTTACCGAGCGGCTCATTCGAGTGGGAACTTGATAATAACACCGATGTAATGTCCCATCCTGATGACTCACCGATCGGCTACATTCTCGAGGTGGACTTGGATTATCCAACCATGTTACATAAGCAACATGCAGATTTACCCCTCTGCCCCGAACATTTCATACCACCGGGTAGCAAAATTAGAAAACTAGCAATGACGCTTCTACCCAAAAGAAAATATGTTCTACACTATCGAAATTTGAAACAATGCGTAAAATTGGGTTTAAAGGTGGTGAAAGTGCACAGAATTCTCAGGTTCGCACAATCACCGTGGTTGAAGCCATATATCGATCTCAATACAAATATGCGGAAGCAGTCGAAAAACGAGTTTGAGAAAAATTTCTACAAGCTTATGAATAACGCGGTATTCGGCAAGACTATGGAGAATGTGCGTAATCATAGGACTGTAAAACTAATCACAAAATGGGGCGGTAGGGGTGGTGCGCGCGCTCTCATTGCAAGACCAACTTTTCATAGCTGTACCGTATTCGATCGAGACATGGTGATTATTGAGCTAAATCGCACCAAGGTATATTTCAACAAGCCAATATACATTGGTGCTGCAATTCTCGATCTTTCGAAAATATTTTTGTACAACTTTCACTATGATTATGTAAAGAAGAATTTTTCAAGTGGTGAAGCAAAATTAATGTATACCGATACAGATAGCCTGATATATCACTTTACCGTACCAAACATCTACGAAATCATCAAACGTGATGTTGCGACAATGTTCGATACATCAGACTACCCACTAGACAATGTCTACGGTATTCCCCAGATGAATAAAAAACGTCTTGGTCTGATGAAGGATGAGAATAATGGGAAAATTATGACTGAATTTATCGGTCTGCGGGCGAAATTATATACATTCAGAACTCGCGGGAATACCGATAAAAAGCGTGCAAAGGGTGTAAAAGGGTCGACCTTGAAATCTATCACGTTCGATGATTACAAACGATGCCTTATTGATCATAAGAATTTAGTTGAGAAACAGTGCATGATAAAAAGTAGTCGGCATATAGTTAGCACTATTGTACAGAATAAGTTAGCCTTAAGCTGGGGTGATGACAAAAGACAACTGATACCTGGTGAAACCGACACTCTACCCTGGGGTTTCCAGGATGATGCAATCTTGTAAAAAATTCTGATTGTTTTAAGGTTTTCTGTAAAGGAAAAAAAATAAAAAAAAAAATAAATAAATAAAATAATCCTCAATTTACTTTACATGCAAATGTGAGAAAATTTTACCAAATGTGAGAAAACTTTTTCCAAATGTGAGAAAACTTTTTCCAAATGTGAGAAAACTTTTTTCAAATGTGAGAAAACTTTTTCCACACGTTTGAGAATTTTTTTCTCTGAAGATTTTGTAAAACTATCGGTAGGATTGGGTGAATGAAAAAAACAATGCTTGATACATAATAAATTCTTTTATTAAAAAATGATTACATGTTTGATTTATTTATCCAACTATTGTGTATATTGTCCATTCCCAACCATTTGACATATAGCTCATCACCACGTTTCCGCAGGACCTTCTCCACAAGATAACCATCAGGATATTTCACCTTACCGAGTTCCTCCTCATAGAAACCCCCGGAGATGGGATTGTTCAGGTAGTCGGTAAGTTTGTATGTCGGTGGGTTCGTATTCATCACCTCAGTCACGGTGAATATTTCCGTTGTCCAATTTGGTGTATAGCCCTTTTCGAAAACATGCTTATATATACTAATTCGAACTTTATCGCCTACTTTAAACTTTCGCTTTCGTTGACTTCTCTTGATCTGTCGAGGTTTATACACATCTCGATATAGTTGCTTTTCATTGGCCACAGTGACGTCGTTCGGTCTCATTCGTATTGTTCGATGCTTGGTGTCGTTGTAGGATTTAATTGTATCGGATAAAATATCAATCCACTTATGATTCCCGCGGCGAGTGAACTGCACCCACATCTTATTTTTCAACGTCCGATTGAAGCGTTCGCATATCGATGCCTTCAGGTTGCTGAATGTCGAGTACATGTTAATACCATACTGATCCATGAGAGCTTTGAATTTGCTGTTATAAAACTCAGTACCCCGGTCCACATGTAGATGCTTCGGAATACGTCCTTGAGTCAACACGAATTTCATTGCGGTCGTCACATCATCGGCATTCTTAGTCTTGAGGGGCACACCCCACGCAAACTTGGAAAATATATCGATAATTGTGAGTAAAAATTTATGTCCATTGTTGAATCGTGAGTATGCAGACATATCGACAAGATCAGCTTGCCAAGTCTCATCCAAGCCGCGTATATCAACATAACGCCTGGAGTATCTGCGTCTAGCGGGTCTATGGAGCTTGTCGGCTATCGTCTGCTCCATGTTTGATTAAGGGAATTCCACGGATATAGTCGTGTTGGCTAAGCGTTTGAACGTTTTTTACGATCACCGTCAATCGATTCTCCAGAGCTTCGTTTCCCTCCTTCAGAGCCTCAATCTTTACTTTCGTTAGAGACCAAAGATGCTGACCTGTTTCATCAAAATTGCAGCTATGTTCTTGATCTAGGCGTGCAACAAGTCTAGATTCCAGAGCATCGAGTGCCAATTTCATGGAGCGCTCAAATTCGGTTTTGATCGCATTCTCAAGAGCATTAAACGAGTTGCGCGTAATAGCCTCAAGACTTTTCAGAGACGCAGCGTCGTTTGGCTGCTGCGGATCTGCGATATTACACAATCGTTTGTTGCCTATGTCATACTGTTTATCTGTGGTAGTCTTGAATCCGACACCAGGAGGACCCCGAATACCCACACTTTTAATTTTTCCGTCAGTCAACTGACGACCGAATATATCTATGCTCATTGCAGAATAATTCAGTCTGAATTAAAGCGAATTCCTCGGAGCATCCCGTTGTGGCTGAATCTTTCAAGAACACTTTCCACCCCAGCCAATCGCATATTTAGATCTTCATTATCTTCCGTAAGAGCATCAATTTTTTTCGTCGCAAGAGACCAAATATGTTGACCCTCCTCGAAATGGTTGGTATGTTCTTGATCTATGCGCGCATTGAGTTTGGATTCGAAAGCATGAACTGCTTGCAACGCAGATTGTGCAAATGCCTTTATCACAGCATACTCAAAAACCGCTAATGACTGCTGTGTAATATCCGTAACACGTTTTAGAGAAATGGCATCGTTCGCATCCTGAGGATCTGCGATATTACACAATCGTTTTTTTTCTATATCGTACTGACCATCGGTGGTAGTTTTGTATCCTATACCTGGCGGTCCCCAACTACCCAAGCGTTTGAATTTTTTTTTGCTCGCCAGCTGCCGCCCGAATATGTCTATGCTCATTGCTCAACGGTCACTGGGTGAATGGTGGTTTAAAGATGATTTGTTGCTAATAAATAATCCTTGCCTCGCGCAGTTCTTCAATAATGGAGGATATTTCGTTGGTATGACTGGTATTACCCGCGGCTTGAGATGCCGTTAATAACCGAAGACGATCAACAAGTTCATTAGGATCATTCCAGTATACATAATCCATTCTTCGTCCTTGTGCAATCTTATGAGTGGGTAAACCTTTACCGAATCTTTCCTCGTCCTTTTTCGTCGGTGGGCTCATGTATGGAGCAATGTAATCTCTATATTTGGCGCTTTTTTCCCTATCTTCGTGGGGGCTTCTTTCGGGGTTGTAATATTTTCGGTATGCATTCGTTTTTTTCACAATTTTGATATAATTTTGTCTGTCACTTTTATTCACAATCGCGGGATCGGGTGACTTTTTGAATAACAATTCAAGCAATCCCGGTGTGTTCTCATAGCTTTTATCGCCTACATATATCAGATCATCGCTAAATTCGATATCCGAATTGCCAATCTTCATTCCGCGCACCAACTTTCGAACACCATATTTCTCATCCAAGTTCTTACGCTGTTTGGTGGAGGCAAACATGTTTAAATAATGCGCTGTCTTGACCTCTTTTTTCGGATTCGGCGTGCTTGTAGAGGCGGGTGGAACTTCATCATCATCTTCCTGGTTGATATCATTTGATGCATCCATAGCGGTAGCTGATGCACCATTATTGTCTTCAATAGCTGTGTTAGCTACAAGGGTATCCTCATTCGCACTTTGATACGCATCATAATCATCATTGTCAACATCATAATCATAATTCTCAGTTTTCACAAAATCTTCAGTTTTCTCAGGCTTGATCGAACCCTGCTCCATCTTTACTTCTTGTTTTATTAATCGCTGCTGCTGCTTCGATGAATTCACCAATTCATGCAGTGGTGTTACCAAAGGTTTAAACATTTCGCCAATAGCCTGCTCACTGGTGTCTTTCTCCATTTTGATCATTTTGTGTTTACGTCGAATAATATCGCTAGCTCTCGCTAATTCCTGTAGCACATCATTCTTCTTACGTATCTTGGCGCTCTCCATGTTGCTAGCTTGATCGATGCTGTGTGACTGTATGTCATTTATTGATGATTTAGACTTATAAAGCAGTCAAAACCTCTCCTATATCGTCCCTCGTTGATCTCGCTGTCTTTGTCGATGGTTACAAAACTGTATCTGCCGTCATTCCAACAAGCCAAGCACAAATCTTTAAATTGTTGATAGGTCATGTCCGTATTCACATGATCAGCATAGATGTGTTTCAAATTCATTTCATCTTGACGGAAAAGGATCAACAAGTTTGCATTATCACGAACCAGATGTTTTGGAATCCGAGCATACGTTTGACATAGATAAAAACTATCGACATCTCTGTGTCGACCCATACAGAAATAGGCTCTGATATTATCTTGCTTCTCACATGCTACGTCATCGAAAATCATAATCGAGTTGGGTTGTGCATCTTTCGGCTCTACAACCTCCTTGTGTTCATCGAATGGAAAATAGCCCATCCCCTCGACCGGTTCCAGTAACCTCTTCAAGAACTCATATTTGGGTTGATTGAGGGATTTCGAATAGACGTACACATTTCCAAATCGTAGACCATTAGCATGGGTAAGCAGCGTGAGAAGAGCATTAGTTTTACCGCAATTAGAAGGACCACAGAAAACAGCCCTCACACTATTTGGTAGTAGAGGCCCATGTCGTTTTCCATTCTTCTTCTTTCGCCGCTCGACCAATTTATCGAAATTGACGATGGGTAGTTTTGTTGTTTGATTGTGGAATTTCATGATGCTTGGTAAACATCACACTGGGAACTGATATATTCGTGTATAAAATACATGCTTTTATAGAATTCACGTTAGTTCATGCTTAACTATGGTTGGATGCACACGTAGGCAAAGGAGTGGTTGTGGATTAATAAATAAAATCATAAACAATCTTCCGGTTGAATTACATGTTCCTGGTTATCAATACTGTGGGCCTGGTACAAAATTAACGCAGAGGTTAACTCGTGGTGATCGGGGTGTTAATCCTCTAGATGCCGCATGCAAGGAACACGATATTGCATACTCAAAGAATCATAGTAATATTGCGGAGCGTAATAAGGCCGACAAAGTGCTGGCCGAGAGAGCGTGGAATCGTGTTTTGGCTAAAGACTCAAGTGTAACCGAAAAAGCTATCGCCTGGGCAATCACCAACACAATGAAAGCAAAATCTAAACTGGGTATGGGTATGCGGAGGAGCAACCCGCAAATATCCGTCAAGACCAAGAAAAAAACATTGAAATCTATTATTCGGGCTGCGAAGAAATCTATGAGGCCGGGTCCTAGAGCCATTCTGTCGGCGTTAGAAGGTGCACGTATGGCATTGTCCAAAGGGAAAGTCAACGTGCCTCGTATTTTACCCGTCCCTAATAAAATCGGCGGTTTCCTGCCATTCCTTATCCCCATTTTCGCGGCTCTCAGCGCTACAGGTGCCTTAGCGGGTGGTGCAGCAGGTATAGCAAAAGTCGTAAATGAGGTTAGTGCTAACAAGCATCAATTAACAGAGGCTAAACGCCACAATGCATCCATGGAGGCAATTGCGTTGGGAAAGGGATTATACCTGAAACCCTATAGAAAAGGTATGGGACTGTATTTGAAACAGGCAAAAAACTAATAAAGCTGCCACACCGAGCTCTCACCGATAT
The DNA here is from genome assembly GCA_949628255.1 of Macrophya alboannulata. Lineage (NCBI taxonomy): Eukaryota > Metazoa > Arthropoda > Insecta > Hymenoptera > Tenthredinidae > Macrophya > Macrophya alboannulata. Next base: position 27,855,228 of record OX451206.1, on the reverse strand, counting down.
CGACTTGCTCACCTATGCCAGAGCTATGAAAATTCCACATTTTCGGGGAGTTTTTATGCGGAATGATTTACCCAATTCGGGACCTAGGACGCGTGAATCTGCAATTATCAATCTCGATGATAAAAACGGTCCGGGGACGCATTGGGTTGCATATGTCAAAAACGGCAACGATGCGGTGTATTTCGATAGTTTTGGTGATTTACAACCACCTGGAGATCTTATGAAATATCTCGGTGTTGGCAGCGTAAAATACAACCATAAGAGATATCAAGAATATAACACAGTAATTTGTGGTCACTTGTGCCTCAAGTTTCTCAGTGGACAGCTATAAAACAGGTGCATATCGAAGATATGATATTAGTCATGGCTCAATCGTTCACGTTGACACTCTCCGGAGAATCATCTATATTGGGGACTCAATATTTTCCGCCTATCGAGTTATCAGCAACAAAGGAATATGTTCTCGGGCTCATAGAGCTCTTGACATTCAACTCAATTCCTAATATTGATGAAGGATTTAATAAGTTTCACATATCACATCCGCAGAGATCCGTGAATGGTATTCAAACACCCGACACAATAATTACAATACCCACAGGTAGCTATGAAATCGACGATATTGCAAGTTATTTGAAAAAGTCACTACCCAAGGATATTACAGTCAATCTAAAAGCTAACAATAATGAGCTGCATAGTGAAATCGCGTGTAATCATGCGGTAAACTTTGAATCAGAAAATTCCATAGGCCGACTGCTTGGATTCAAATCAAATATTCTCCCGGGCGGTATTGTCCATAAGTCTGAGTTACCTGTTCGCATACTCAAAGTCAACGCCTTGCGTGTTGAGTGTAATATTACCACGGGTGCATACATAAACGAACATCAAGTACACACGATTCATCAATTTTTCCCAACCGTTCCGCCTGGATATAAGATTGTGGAAGTGCCAACAAACGTCATTTACCATCCAATCACCGTGCGGTCAATACACGATATACAATTGAGAATAGTTGATCAGAGCGGAGACTTGGTCAATTTCCGAGGCGAAACCGTGACTATACGATTGCATGTGAAATCTTTAAGATAATATGGGTATAGTGTTTGAGCGCATAAGAAAGTCTGGTGGTAGCTATAAAAGTCCGACAATATGTCCAAGCATCATCAGTCATCGAGCATCTCTGATTCGAGTGACACATCAGAACGCTCAGTTTCTCCAGAGCCTAGGACTTCGACTTCGCGGTGGAAAATAAGAATTCGTTGTTATATCTGCATATGCCCATCTCGAAAATGATAAAAATCCAAACACCTGTGACATTCGATGAGTCGATTGCTCACTGTGAAGTGCATGCACATCATCCATATGGATCGTCTACATTCAAGAATAATGACGAGATTCGCATCACTGTGCAGAATCAAGACTCGTGTGTATTACCAAGCAAAAGTTCACTCCATATCTACGGCAGGATTACAAAAGCAGATGGCACCGACGTTGGTGCAACCACGGAATTGGTCAATATGGCTGTGTGTCATATGTTTAGCGAGATGCGTTACGAGTTGAATGGTCAAGAGATTGATCAAAATAAGAATCCGGGCATCATGAGCGTTATGAAGGGATATTTATCATTCACACCCGGACAGCAACATCTTCTGGAAAACAACGGCTGGCTGGATGGCAATAACAAGCTGGCTAACACCCAGGGATACTTTGACGTTGTTATACCAATGAATTTTCTGCTTGGATTTGCTGAGGATTACAATCGGATTATCGTCAACGCAAAGCATGAGTTGATTTTGACTCGATCGAACAATGATTTGAATGCTATACGTCAAACTGCTGCGGATGAGATCAAAGTTTCGCTCCAGAAAATTGTGTGGCTGTTACCATACATCAGACTCTCGGATCCTGCAAAAATCAAGATCCTCAATTATATAGCCGCAGATCCTGCTATATCTATGAGCTTCCGCTCGTGGGAAATGTACGAGTATCCAATGCTGCCTGCAACAACGAGACACGTATGGGTTGTCAAGACGTCGACACAGCTAGAGAAGCCAAGACAAGTTATACTAGGATTCCAAACAGCACGACGAAACGATTCGATGAAAAATACTAGCGAATTTGATCACTGCAACTTCAGAGATGTTAAACTTTTCCTAAACTCACAGTGCTATCCTTATGGGAATTTGAATCTCGATATTACCAATAATCAATATGCCATTCTCTATGATATGTATACTAACTTTCAATTTTCATACTATGATAAAGAACCCGAGCCGCTTTTGTCAAAGAGTAATTTTTTGAAACAGGCTCCGCTTATTGCTATAGATTGTTCCAAGCAGAATGAATCGTTAAAGAGTGGACCGGTAGATATTCGGTTAGAATTTGAAACTAGTGTTGCATTTCCAGCAAACACGTCAGCATACTGTATGATCATACACGATCGCATTGTTGAATATAACCCCATCAGTGGGACCGTAAAAAAAGTAACCACATTTTAAGAATTCTGCATGCTTGAGAACTAGAATAAGCTTATTATAAACCAAAAGGATCAATGAATAAATGTATTCACAATTTATATATATATGGGGCTGTCCACGTCAAAACGACACGGCTCCGGACCTCAAAGTTTTCGATTTGATTTTTGATTTCATATGTTATCATTCTATGTCTGGAGAAGCTGTCAAATTTTTTTTGAATTTTTTCAGTCAACCCTTTCGGAGCTATGAATTTTTTCATCTTTAAAAAAAGGACCTTTTTCAAAATTCTGAAAAAATTCACAAAAATTCCGTTACTAATGTAGAACAACCTCCCACTTTCAGAAACGTGGGCAGAATTTTTGTTATATTTTTTTTTTTCATTTTTCAAAAATTTTATTTCATAAGATGCTTCATAAATGACTTTCATAAAATCACCTACTCACCTCCTTACGAACATAACACAATATAAGATCAAGAACTCCAAAAAATCTGAGTGGGGTAAATTTGAAAGATTTTTGGTAGGATAAAAGTCATTGGTGAAGCATTTTTTCGAATAAAGTTTTAGAAAAATTGAAAAAAAAAATGTAAGAAAAATTCTGCCCACGGTTGTGGAAGTGGGAGGTTGTTCTATATTATCGACAGAATTTTTGTGAATTTTTTCAGAATTTTAAAAAAGGTCCTTTTTTTAAGGATGAAAAAATTCGTAGCTCCGAAAGGGTTGATTGAAAAAATTCAAAAAAAATTTGACAGATTCTCCAGACATAGAGTAACAACATATGAAATCAAAAATGAAATCAAAAACTTTGAGGTCTGGGGCCGTGTCGTCCTGACGTGGACAGCCCCATATATACACGTGTCATAAGTATTTATTTATTTATTCAACCCAACCCATCCCATTACATAAGTGATTTTTTGTATGTATGTTCAAATTTTACTACAAAATTCAAATTTATTAAATTGGCCGCCAAGGTAGAGGATCTGAAGACGTTTTCCAGCTGCCTCTTTGTTTAAATCGGCGAGTTGAGCAGGCTCCTCCTCCAAGATCTTGCCGATTCTCGCTGGTAGGAAGATGACGTATTCGTCATCGATTGTAGCCAAGACTCTGGGGCCGAATTTCGTCTTCACTAGCTTCAGTTCAGTGATGTCATATTTCTGTTTAATCCCCAAATCAGACATCTTTTTCGTCAGCATATCATTCTGCAGACGGCTGGTGTTGTTGATTTTGCTGAAGTCCATCTGCACACGTACGAATGAATAATTTGAAATTAGTTTTTATAATAGAATTGAATATTATTGACGTGTGACAATATTCTTACCTTTATCAAACGAGTTTGCAACTGTTACGTGTTCAACTATCTGTGGGGGTTGTATCAACGCTGAAGAGTCGAGACGCACGAGTGCAGCGCCCCGCGAGCTCTGCGCTTTTAAACCATCATCCCCACTACGATCCTCGAGAAATATAGGCGATTTTTTATAATCCCCCAAATACCAGTTTTTTAACCGCTGAACGTTTTCGAATGCGCAATGGTACCCTCCAGGCACATCCCCATGACAGTCGCCATGCCAGTGAAATATTTTTGATTCCAATCGTAGTATTCGAAAGTTTGGACATCCCAGCTCGTCTAGATCAACTATCGCAGGTATCGCATCATCTTCAGTGAAGATTTTTTCCACCCAGCGTTTCTTCTCCAATCCCTTCACATAAATGGAAGTTGCATCATGCACAACTTCCTTCACGATTTTCACCACATCCCGATACACCGTTTCCCCAACATTCCAGGGTATTCCATGGTGGAACCGTGTTAGCCACGAATTGAGATTCTTATACTCGCTCGAGAGAATCACCCAAGAGCATGGTGCTTTGAAAAGGATGCGCGTGATACATTGCTTATATTCTTCATGTCTGTGAATGCTTATTGCAGCTAGCTCTTTGACAACAAATTTTTCCCCGAAACGTCCGAAACCTTGCAGATCCAAGATTAGCTCCATGTTAACGGGCGTGTGTATGACTCCAAGTATAGACTAAGATTGTGAAAAATTCTAACACTCCGAATGATATTCATTGTCCTATTCATTGGAGCTGACCGCGCACCATGCTGGGTGCGCGAAAGATTTAGCGGTTGGACAAAAAAAAAAAGAAAAAGGGGTTCAAGGCATATTTCACTGTCATTGTGAACAACATTTATAGTTTCGTTTTTCGATGAGTTTGGCCTGACTTTGAGGCATGTACCGACAAGTTCGGCTTGACTTTGATGCGCGTTCCGACAAGTTTGGCATCAGGTGGATGCATGATGGAAAATGGGGTGAAGATCGTCCCACGCAAGATTTGAACCATCCCACATCCATCACCTTAAGGTATTGCGGAAATCTTAAGATCTAGATAGTATTTATTATTCTATTCATTGGGGCTGACCGCGCACCATGCTGGTTGCACAAAAGATTCAGTGGTTGTACAAAAAGCGTTTCGCCGCATAGTTCACATTCATTATGAGCGACATTTATAGCTGCGTTTTTTTTTTTGGAGGGGTTTGGCTCAATTTTGAGGCGTGGTTTGTAAGGCCGTAGATCGGTAAGGTTGCAGAAAATCGGATAAGTTCAGACCAGCTCGCGGATCGGTAAGGTCGGAAAATCGGCTGATCGGCAAGCTGATGATAACATACCTGCTCACTGATCGGTAAGGTCGAAAAATCGGATAATCGGCAATCGGATGGTAACATACCTGCCTGCGAATCGGCAGTGGCGCCCCCGCATGACGCAAAATCGACAGATAACATATCCGCTCTCAGATCGGTAGTGCAGAAAATCGGAATTCTGAGATCGGTATTGCAGAAAATCGGCAGTCTGAGATCGGTAATGCATAAAATCGGATGGTAACACCACCGCAGCGCCTCTGGCGGCAGATCGGCGAGATCGGTAATACAGAAAATCGGATGGTAACTTACCCACTCAACAATCGGCAAGTTACCGACTGTCGGTAACCCACGACTGCAGCGCCTCTGGCGGCTGTTCCAGAATCCCCATATTATATCTACTGCAGTGGCTCACTATTTTTTTGGACCAAAAGTAAAACAAGTTTACAATCTTGCAATAATTTCATCTGCCTATGCTCAACGGAGCAGTAGCCAACAAACAACTGAACCCAATTGTCTGTTGGCTAACGTTTCGTTGGGCATGGCCACATGAAATTCGCAAGATTGTAAACTTGTTTTAGTTTTGGTCCGAAAAAATAGTGAGCCACTGCGGACTCCATCAATGAACATTACTGTACCAGCGGAAACGGCAGAAGTAATGATGGGTGCTATTACATCAACAACTTTGAAGCAGTATGAAGTTGGTTTAAAACGCTGGTGGAATTTTGTACACTATGACAAGATTGACATTTACAATGCGAAAACTACACGTTGATATCATCACATGATATCAATGAAGATGGCTTAATTTCTCGGTTTCTAAGAGGAGTGTTTAAACAAAGACCTACGAAACCAAAGTACAATACTACGTGGGACGTCACGCCGGTATTAGAGTATTTGGAGAAGCAGCATCCCCTTGAAAAACTTAAAAAGAAAGATGTGGCGGAGAAAGTGTCAACGTTATTAGCCCTGACGTCGCATCTGTACTGCGACGCCTTATCCAATTCGACCACCGAGGGACTGAAAGAATCTTTACTTGAAATTTGTGTGATTCTAAGTGTTGACATTTTTCATTGTCTCAATGTCGATGTGTTTGTTCGTAGTGCTCACAGATCAAAAAGACTTTAGTATTAAAATTGATTATTGCATTGAAATTTGAGTTCGTCTGGTCTGTTAAATTCGCTTACGTGAGTCATTCCACGTCAAGCGGGACACCTTTTTGACCTCATGTGCTTGAAAATTATCGATTTTTTTTACATATTCTCTAGGTAAGATAAACGTAAGAAACAATTTTTTATTTTTTTTTTTTACTCAAATGGTTTAGAAGCTACAGGGGGTTGAATTTTCTAAAAAAGCACCAAAAATCGGAATCACGCTCTCCTTTGAACTTCAATATCTCCGATTCCCTTCGATGTACAGACGTCTGCAAAAACTTATTTTAAAGCTCTTGAATTGGACTTTCATGTTATCAATTTTCACTTTATCGAATAAACAATCTTCCATTTGTTAAGAACAATTGTATTTTTTAAACGTGATTTTCGAGATGTTCACACCCTTCAAAAATTCTAAAAAAAATACGAGCGTGTTCCTTGATTCATTTTCTACGGAGTTCCGATATACAGTATATTTAAAGAGCGGTTGATTCAAGTGGGACGTCGCGCGCGGCCGCGGCCACGAGCATTAGGGCGGCGAAACTCTGTTCGCGCGCCGTTCGGTACTTGGATTTCAACGTAAACGGCCGCGCGCGACGTCCCGCGTGAATCAACCGCTCTTTAGATATACTATACAGGGTGTCCCATCTGAAACAGTACGGTTGAATATTTCGAAAAGTAATGGTTGTAGGAAAAATTGTTTTAGATAAAATTTGTTGAGTTCCGAGGGGGACAGATATTAGTGATATTGGCGTTTTTGTGAATGGAGGCGCCAAAGTGATATGAAGGTCAACTTGGTTTTTTTGAATGGAAACCTATATTTTTCATCACGTAATTTTGTTCTACTTGAAAAATCAAACGACTTTTGTATGAAATATTTTTATAGGAGACATCAATTTTCTATGATATTCAGATGAACAATTGGAGTTTTTTCAACTTTCGAGAACATTTCACCTTCAGAATATCAAGTTCGAAGAAAATCACAAGAGACAAAAAGTGCGTAATTTCACACGATGATTTATGAAAATAATTGCAGATTTGTTCTAATCAATTTTTTATTTGTTTCACGCGATTGACAAAGCTGCAATAAAAAGTTATTGGAAAAAATTCTGCAATTATTCTGCATGAATCACCGTATGAAATTACGCACTTTTTGTCTCTTGAAATTTTTCTCCATACTTGATATTTTAGAGGTGAAATGATCTCAAAATTTGAAAAAACTCTAGTCGTTCAGCTGAATATCACAAAAAAATATTTCATACAAAAGTCGTTTGATTCTTCAAGTAGAACAAAATAACGTAATGAAAAATATAGATTGCCATTCAAAAAAATCAAGTTGACCTTCATATCACTTCGGCGCCTCCACTTACAAAAAAGCCAATATCACCAATATCTGTCCCCTTTGGAACCCAACAGATTTTATCTAAAATGATTTTCTCTACAACCATTACTTTTCGAAATATTCAGCCGTACTGTTTCAGATGGGACACCCTGTATACTGGAACTCCGTCCTGAATTTCACATATTTCGTAGAGAATGAATCGAGGAACACGCTCGTATTTTTTTTAGAATTTTTGAAGGGTGTGAACATCTCGAAAATCGCGCCTAAAATATAATTGTTCTTAACAAAAGGAAGATTGTTTATCCGATGAAGTGAAAAATGATAACATGAAAGTACAATCCAAGAGCTGTGAAATAAGTTTTTGCAGATGTCTGTACGTCGAAGGGAATGGGAGATATTAAAGTTCAAAGGAGAGCGCGATTTCGATTTTTGGTGCTTTTTTAGAAAATTCAACCTCTTGTAGCTTCTGAACCATTTAAGTAAAAAAAAAAAAAAATTGTTTCTTATGTTTATTTTACCCAGAGAATATGTCAAAAAAATTACAAAAGAATCGGAAACATCGAGGAATATTTTTGGCCAAATCCGTCCCGCTTGACGTGGAATGACTCTTGCATGAATGTAAAGCACACGAACGATAGAGTCACTACAAACAAACACATCGACATTGAGACAATGAAAAATGTAAACACTTAGAATCACACAAATTTCAAGTAAAGATTCTTTCGGTCCTTCGGTGGTCGAATTGGATAAGGCGTCGCAGTACAGATGCGAAAGTCCCGGTTCGAACCCGGGTCGAAGGAATTTTTGCTTGATAAAAATTTAGAATGTTCCTTTTCAGTTTTTTTCTGTCTTCTGTAGATAACGCTGCTCGAATTGAGTGGGAATCTCACAGTTCAAAAAGACTTTAGTATTAAAATTGATTATTGCATTGAAATTTGAGTTCGTCTGGTGATGTTAAATTCGCTTGTATAAAAAAATTTATTTATCTCAACAGTGAAACCTTTTGGTGCAGCATCGTCACAAACTATAGGCCATTGGATCAAGTCCTTGCTACACAAAGCGGGTATTGATACTGAAAAATTTTCGGCGTACAGTACCAGACACGCTGCAGTATCAGCAGCTCACAAACGTGGGGTCGCGATTTCAGTAATAAGGAGTAGCGCTGGTTAGACCCCAGATTCGCAAACATTTTTTAAGTTTTATAATCGACCAATTTTGGTTTCTGGTGACCAGTTTTCTAAAGCAATTTTAGAATAAAAAAAAAGAAGAAAAAATGTATGTAAAAACGGATATTGAGCCATATCGATAATTGAATGTATTGGGAGTACAAAAATAAAGTAAAATTAAAATGAATTATCACCCAATCTCTAAAAAACTAAATTATACTATCATCGAGAACGAGACCTATAATATATTTGACCGATCAAACGAGCCCGCCGAAGGCCTCGCCCGTTCGAAGATGATAGTCTCCCTCCCTAATCTTACCCCAAAAGATAAAATTGCTGATTATCATAGGTATTTGAACCCGCTATCATCTTCCAGGAAATTCGTGATAATTCTAAATACAAAACAATATGAATATAGAGGGCGTATGTCGAGAGAACATGGCGGAGAGCGCCAAGATATTTTGAATTTAAGCGTTAAACGTTGTGGATTAAAGCATGACAAGCATGACTATATTATACCATCATCTTCGAACGAGACATTTCATATAATCTCGATCAAACTTCACCCGCCTTCGGTGGGCTCGGTTGATCGGTCAATTATACCGAGAGATTAACGTGAAAGTTAACACTCAGTCACAGCCAACTCGGCACACTCCACGTTTTCCGGCTGTTTTTCGCAGGCTGGCCATGCGCTATTCTTTTTAATTTCTAGTCAAATTGATGAACATCGGAAAGAATCGAAAGAAAAAACGGAAAGAAAAAAAAATAGCGGATGGCCAGCCTGCGAAAAAATACGAAAAACGTGGAGTGTGCCGAGTTGGCTGTGACTGAGTGTTAACTTTCACGTTAATCTCTCGATATGTAAGGTTAAAAAAAATCCTGAATAACGATACGCTCTTTCAGTTGACAGCTGAGGTCTCCCAAAAGTTGAAAGTGGCTAATAGTAATCTGCTTCGATGAATAGTCACGTCTTGATAAAAATGTCGGCCTCTTGTTATTTCTATTTTTTTTTTTTTTTTTGCTCGTTGTCGATTGTTTCCGATTTTTAAGGAAAACTTGTTCAAAACTCGTTCAAATCAAAAATTTGAAAAACGTTGAATCGTCATGCGTATTCCGTCACTCCGGTTGCGTCTGTTTTCTTTAGGAATGTGCTTCCATGAGTTTCCAGAATTGTCCTTTTCAGCAAAACTATTAATGTCTGATTTATTGAAACACTTTAGCGATTTTTTTTTTCGAATTGTACAGTCAGATTTTCAGACTGTCTTGTCACCGTCGCCAAAAATTCTGTAGCGGGAGAGACTTGTTGAACCGAAGAAATATTTAAGAAAAACTAAATCAATTCCCTGATCTGAATTCTTCACCAGTTAATCACTCGTGGAGTTATTTTATATTAGATTTGAAAAAGTTCTTGTCTGTTCTGACTTTCGAGTTATTTATTCACCTGATTTATTGTTTTATAATACGATTTCATTTCGGGTTTAAATGAGAAAAAGGCTTTGATTTTTAAGAAGGTTTTAGCTCTCTAATTTTCGTCACTGTATATAAATTATTCTTGAAGACACAAATCTCGACTAATCTTGTCGAAGATCTGTAAACCTCGGGCGGCGTGCAACAAGTAATAAATCGGTGGATCGGTTTCTGACTCGATTAAGGAAGAAACTCGTCCAATTTGATAGTACGAACTAATGAATATTATTTGAGAAATGTTAAATTACAGGTACCAAATTTATAATAAACAACACGTCCGTACAGTTCCAAAGTTTATTTTCGAATGCTCGTAGCAACTCCTCATCACATACACAAAACATTAACGAATGATAAATGAAACATCAACAAATGAATCTACTTCCATAGGTATATATATGCTTAAGTAAAGCAGGTCCTTCTCAACTTTCCTTGTGCCTTGATCTCACTTCTACCTTGAGAAGATCAGCTGATGTTTTGCAGTAGCCTACATTTGTCATTTGTCTCACCCATCATTTCAGCTAAGTAGGATATTGGTTGCTTCATTTGATATGTTTCAGTGAATAATTTTGTTAGATCCTGTACTGTCATTTCAGGAAAATCCTGTACATCAGCAGACGTCAATTTTTTAAATAAACTGGTTCTTCGGCTATATTTCCCTGATTCCACTTCTAAAGCTAAGCTATTTTCTTTGGAATTTTTTTCAAGTATGTACCGTAGTATCTTATTATCTGAAGAAGCAGACGTGACAAGTCGTTTTCCAAATTGATTTATTAAAAAACAAACTATTCTGCAGTACAGACCAGCAGCAGGCAGGTACCGATTATCTAATTGCTGATGGAAAAACTTGTACTTTTGAGCTACAGCACCATGCACAGCTTCAACCACCCAACGAAGTATCGTAACAAGTCAAGATTCACTTGAATCTTTCGCTGTCAATTGTTTTACTTTTTTATCTTTCGAAGCTACCATAAGAACGCGATATCCATCATCTTCTAATTGCGATTTTATATCCCGAAAGCCCCGATCAAGTATAAAAACATCATCTTTCTTGCACATTAACTTCTTCAGATCGCTGTTATTGGCATCCAGAATCTTTTTCAAAATTGTTGCGTCGTTTTCTTTAGCATAAAATGGTCCCAATACATCAACAACAAGACCATTTGTAGCACATATAGTGAACGGCTTACACAGAGGAAGTTTCTTATGCCCTGAATAAGATCTTCGTTGGTATTCGTTATTGGAGCTCTTTTGATGCTTCAAATAAGTGCCATCAGCAACACGTGCAAGATTATTGTCACTTACGCCTTGAAGTTTTTGAAGGAGAATCGTTGAATGATTACGAATCAAGTCATCTCGATTGACGGCTTTCAAACCAAAGCGTGAAGGCAACACATCCTTTTCGAAGGAGTTCAAAATAGACTGTGAAAACTCAGAGACTTGCTGGTGACGTTCGAGTCCAAGAATAGAGCAGATCATTTTATTTGAATTTCCTGCTCATAATCTGAATAAAAAAAAACAACAAGAGCTTGCGTAAAAGTCCGATTATTCGTATTTCTCAAAGAAATCATCATTTCGTTTAATTGTTTTATCTGTTCCCAAGTCAATCCAGTAAATGCACGAATTCTATCTTCAGAGATAGAAAAGTCACCGCTTCTGTCGTGTATTTCTCTATCGGAAGTTAAACTTATAGCTTTGAGTAATTTAGTTATATCTTCAGCTGTCGCAGTACATGAATTCGCATGTATTCTTAAATTATTTAACTCTTCTATATAAAATCGTTTCTTTATCAAATGTCTGTGACAGCATCGATTGCCTTTTGGAATAGATATTTCCTTTTCAACTATAGCTTGTCGCCGCGCTTCAAAAGGAACATTGATAATTCCTGTTTTGCTTTGACACAGACAACAATAATCATTTGTAGAAACCACTCTTCTAAAAGGTAATTTAATAGTTTCTTTGTCAGTAACTTTTATCTTCTGTGGACTATAAACTGGATCGATCTTGGCAGGCTGTGATGATGGATCTGAAGATGAAGTGGACTCTTGACTGTCGGGCTGCGGAGTATTTACCACGTTTTTTGATTCTTCAAGTTTACGTTGTTTTGACTTTGCTATCCGTGCAATTCCGCTGCATTTTTGACGTAGAATATTTCCAACTACAACTGTTCTAGCAAAATGGTTGGACAAAGCAATAGCTTCGTCATCCGTGACAATAGTTTGTCTGAACCCAGGCATCTTTTTTTTTTGATAAACCACAGCTCGCGCATTTTGTACCAACAACTGCAGTAGCCATACTGATGATGCCTGGAAAAAAATATGAATTTATCGATTGTTTCATTTTTATAGATAAAGAAAAAACTTATAATGTTTGACAAAACAATTTCATATAATTTCGGCCCGTAAAGTACAATTGGAAAAAACAATTTCGTTTCAACGTACTTCTCTGTTTTAGGGATGTGCAATCATCAAAAAAAGTATTTGAATTCTGATAATCGAATTAAAAAAATAATCGATTCCGGAGAATCGATTTCTCTTCAAAATAATCGAAGAATCGATTCTTGTGCGATTATTGTGAATAAAAAATTCATTGAAGTATACATGCTGTATATTATTATTATTTAATTATTATTTATTGACTGTTTTTGATTTAGAAAATATTTATTAGTTTATTTATTTATTATGCAATAATGCCATTTGAAATTAATAGGAATTTATCTGTTGATAATTGAATTAGAAATTACGTTAATTCTTTTTAATTAGAATTCGAAATTATTCAATTATTAATTAATTGTAATTAATTAAAATTTAGACATTATTTATTCGTTAGTTATTTCACATATTTACATACATTTCTATAAATACCCGCAGTATTTTTCAAAGATTTTTTGAAGATTATGGATTCACATATGCTATACACTAGACCGGTTCAAAATAACCCGACCCCCGAATTTTTTTCGGGGCACCCCCTGAAAAGCTTCAGGACGATGAAAAAAAATATTTCCTATTGGAAGAGCGCAAATGGATAAGATTTAGAGGTCGCGCAAACGTGTTTTCTGTCTAAATTCGTCATTTTTCTCGTTTTCACGTTTTTATTGAAAAAAAAAAGATTTTCAATCGGAAATATTCAAAATCAAGGGCTGCCGATTTTACTCCCGATCAAAGACACCACAGAAAAATAGGAAAAAAATTCCAAAACCGTTACCGAAACCATAGCCGATGCGATAAAAAATCTTTCGCGTCATTTTTTTGTGATTTTTCCTTTATTTTCAAAAAATTCAAGCTGGCATGATTTTCAAGGGATCCAACTTTCGCAAATTCAGGTTTGTTTATCAAGACCTATAGTTTCGTTGAAAAAATAAGGAAATAATAGAATACTCTATTCGCGAGTTTCGACGACCTCAAACTCGGCTACCTTTCTATCTTCGAAAATTATACAAATCTGCATTCAAAGGTAATTTCTCTTCGTGATTCATTTGACAACATTCTTTACAGTCATCACAGCCTGAGTACCAAATGCAAAGTCCGTGTATCAAAAAAGTACAATCCGGAGAAAGGGATCAAAGAGGAAGGATTTTCTTTTTTTTCCCACTACCTGAAGCAAATATTGCTTTTATTCCTCGTTGGCCGTATGCAAGGAATTGTATTCTTGTCGTATATTGTCGTACATCGGCATCGCAAACTTTTACCCTGCACTTTGACAAAGATAAGGCAATAAAGACCTCACTGTGAACATGAAATGGAACATGAAGTACTTATTATATAATATATTGTATAATATATTTATATTCTGAACTATGAAATAATATATTTTCTGAATAGTCACGTTCAGTTTGTTGAATCTGTGAATTGACAGTTAAAATTGCTTATACCTACTTATATCCTTCCTCTTTTATCCCTTTCTCCGAATTGTACTTTTTCGGTACACGGACATTGCGTTTGGTAATCAGGCTGTGGTGACTGTGAAGAATGTTGTCAAATGAATCACGAAGAGAAATTAACTTTGAATGCAGATTTTTATGATTTTCGAAGATAGAAAGGTAGCCGAGTTTGAGGTCGTTTAAACTCGCGAATAGAGTATCCTATTATTTCCTAAATTTTTCAACGAAACTATAGGTCTTGATGAACAAACCTAAACATGCGAAAGTTGAATCCCTTGAAAATCATGCCAGCTTGAATTTTTTGAATATAAAGGAAAAATCACAAAAAAATGACGCGAAAGATTTTTTATCGCATCGGCTATGGTTTCGGTAACGGTTTTGGAGTTTTTTCCCATTTCTCTGTGATGTATTTGATCGGGAGAAAAATCGGCAGCCCTTGATTTTGAATATTTCCGATTGAAAACCTTTTTTTTCAATAAAAACGTGAAAACGAGAAAAATTACGAATTTAGACAGAAAACACGTTTGCGCGACCTCTAAGTCTTGTCCATTTGCGCTCGTCGAGTGGGAAATATCTTTTTTCATCCATACAAGCGAATTTAACAGACCAGACGAACTCAAATTTCAATGCAATAATCAATTTTAATACTAAAGTCTTTTTTGAACTGTGAGATTCCCACTCAATTCGAGCAGCGTAATCTACAGAAGACAGAAAAAAACTGAAAAGGAACATTCTAAATTTTTATCAAGTAAAAATTCCTTCGGCCCGGGTTCGAACCGGGACTTTCGCATCTGTACTGCGACGCCTTATCCAATTCGACCACCGAAGGACCGAAAGAATCTTTGCTTGAAATTTGTCTCACACATCGACATTGAGACAATGAAAAATGTCAACACTTAGAATCACACAAATTTCAAGTAAAGATTCTTTCGGTCCTTCGGTGGTCGAATTGGATAAGGCGTCGCAGTACAGATGCGAAAGTCCCGGTTCGAACCCGGGCCGAAGGAATTTTTACTTGATAAAAATTTAGAATGTTCCTTTTCAGTTTTTTTATGTCTTCTATAGATTACGCTGCTCGAATTGAGTGGGAATCTCAAAGTTCAAAAAGACTTTAGTATTAAAATTGATTATTGTATTGAAATTTGAGTTCGTCTGGTCTGTTAAATTCGCTTGTATGAATGTAAAGCACACGAACGATAGACTCACTACAAACAATCTTTTTTAATCGTTTTGAAACTTTTCAGGAGATGCCCCGAAAAAAATACGAGGGTTGGGTTATTTTGAACCACCCTACTATACACATTTTGTAAAATCAGCTTTCTGGATAAAAACACGTCAAAACACGTCTTTACATAAGATTTTCCAAAGATTTTTCGAAGATCGTTACAATATTGAGCGTTCACCTTGTAGGTTAGGTTACTCTAGATCAGCTTTTTTGGCTGTTTTTACATTGATATTTGATTAAATGATTAATGAGTAATGTTTATTAATAAAAATTACTTACAATTGAAGTAGTATTAATTAATGCACTCTTATCGATGCCGCTTCTTCTTACACTAAACTACGATTTTTCCTCGATCTTACTAGGCGTCGGCCTTCTCTCGCGCGGCCAAGAACTAATTGTCTCCTGCCTGGACTATCTGCTAGTTCTCTCTCGCACACGCGTAGCAGGTGTGGCGTGCGCCATCTTCAGCACCAGCTCTTGCACACACAGCATACCAATGCGCATTCAAACTGTAGCGCGCGTTTACACATATATGCATTGACTCGTCGTCTCAAAATCGCAACTGTCGCACGTAATTAATCGTTTGATTTCGTCGCCCTGTAAAGTATTGTTATTTTTCGAATTTTGTACCAGTCTTTCAAGAAAACTTCACGATAAAACCTTTATCATCGTATTCTATCTATTATATTATACGAAATCGACAATTGTATTGCTAAACGTGGCTTATCCGTATACGAAACTCAGGGATTCGGAGATTAGAAGTTCAATTGTTGATTTCTCATTATATAGAAGTAATAATAACCCCCAAAAGCACCTCAGGTGCAAAAACCTTGCGCCAAGCACATTAAAACGTTGTAACTAACAACATGACTATCAACAAAACTTTGTTACCAGAATATTTGATGAAGTAGAATTTGATCTACAAAAGTACTGAAATCAATAGACATTGCAAAGTACAATTTATTTTTTCACAATAAATTCCTGATTGTGACCTAGTACCTATTAGTGTTTGGTTGGTATTCACATATGAATATACATGACATGCGTAACACCTTATGATATGTGACATATGTACTCATGAGAAAAGATTAATCCAAATTACAATTGAGAAAATAAAAAAAATAAAAATTTGGAGTACGTGGTACTTGGCGGGCTGATGGGTGAATTATTACAAGAATATTGAAGTAGTTCAATTTATATTTTCTTGTAATTTCTACAAAAATGCCCACCAAGTACCACTACCTCCAAATTTTTATTTTTTTTATTTTCTCAATTTTAATTTGGATTAATCTTTTCTCATGAGTACATATGTCACATATCATAAGGTGTTACGCATGTCATGTATATTCATATGTGAATACTAACCAAACACTAATAGGTACTAGGTCACAATCAGGAATTTATTGTGAAAAAATAAATTGTACTTTGCAATGTCTATTGATTTCAGTACTTTTGTAGATCAAATTCTACTTCATCAAATATTCTGGTAACAAAGTTTCGTTGATAGTTATGTTGTTAGTTACAACGTTTTAATGTGCTTGGCGCAAGGTTTTTGCACCTGAGGTGCTTTTGGGGGGATTTCACTACTTTTTGTACCGGTTTCTTCTATGTTTATTTTCACTTGTGATGAATTCAATAATACAATAAATCTGTCTCTGAGCCGCAACTATAACAAGTGTAATTACTACTTAAACGGTATAACTATTACTGCATCAAGAGATTTATTTCCACCGGTCTACGTTCATTTCCTCGTTTGCAAATTTCTACAACAAATTTAGCATTGCAAATGTATTGCGCAATTGGCTATAATCACAGCGTTTGAAGCAAAAAAAAATTTCCTCAATACTTACTCAATGATAAATAATAATCTTATTGGTCGACTGATAATTCTTAATATCTTTAGTATAATGTATGTGGGAAAATTTGATTGTACTCGGTAACGTCTATTGATTTCGAAACTTTTGTAGATCAGATGCTACTTCGTCGAATATTTTAGTAACGAATTTTTGTTGATATTTACGTTTCAATGTACTAGGCGCAAGGTTCTTGCACCTGAGGTGCTTTTGGGGGATTTCATTACTTTTTGTAGACGTTTTGATTTTCTTGGCTGTTTCTGTTAGATGTTATTTTTCTCATGATGTTATTCTAAATCTCACTGTTATGAGTTCTATTGAAAGAGTTTTACTGATGAGGCTGTGTTGTTATCGATGACTGAAAAATGAACTGTAATGAGAAGCCTTGACCCCTATTAGCATTACTTTTACTGTAGATGTCGTAGACTTACTTTCGATACAAATTCAAAGTCATGTTAACGTAATTATGTATTCGGTAGAGGAGAATATCAGACCTCCAAGTTGTAGATTTGAATAAAACCTCGGGGGGTGTTTTTTTTCGAATGAAACCATGAGACCAGCGCTGTTCCATTCATTCTAATGAACTCTTGTTTTCTTTAGCTCAAAGTTCTGGTCTTATTGAGCAATTCTTGAATTTGTCTGGAAACATTTGAGAAAAATAAAAGAATTAAGCACCTAAAGAGTTGAAGATGTAATTACTATCGGGCCGTAAAATCGGGATGCGTGGGTTTGAAATCCGATAGCTCTCCATAAAAAAATCCTAGAACATCGTGTCATACAGTTTCTGAAATTGTAGAATCTGCCACGTTTAGGTATGAATTGCAAAAATTTTTTAAAAATGTTCGAATCAGGGAAATCGCTATATCTATGTGACAAAACGTAGTTTTGACGTACTTGTATAGACTCTACGCGAGGTTTCAAATTTTTACCCAACGATACCGCGTAGTGAGAAGTACATAATCCACATAGAGTCATAGTGCTAGTGGCCAACCAATATTAATCTAGTATCTGGCCACGACAATGTAATCACTGAAATTGATCAATGGTTCATGAAGACGGTAATAATTGAGCTCATAGAAATAAGAATTTAGAATCTTATTAGCTGTTGGTATTGTTAGAACTCGTTAGAATTCTAGTACAATTATATTCCCAGATTTCAGAAAGTATTTATGAAAAAATGTCATCTAATTTTAATGATCTACCTAGGACCGCATAACGTAAATAAATCATAAACATTTCTTCATCAGTTTCGTAGGTATAATAATTTCAAAAATTAGTAATGGATATCCAAATTTTACAAATATAAAATATACTTCGAATAAATAGCTTCGATAATCACGATCGACGTGACATTATGCAAATCTCTCATAACCTCAATCTCGATAACCTCAGCAACCTGACATCTACTCTTATAACCTCGAAATTTGGAGAACCTAACGTGAACGATTAAATGGATATCTTTCAGAGGACATCGAGACTAATATTAAATGACAATTTTTTACTCCGCACTTTCTCCATATTTTCCAGCAAGCGTAATAAGAAATCATTTGATGGTTCAAAAAGGTTTTCAGCTACTCGTAATAATATTTTTCTCCTGTATCCAAGCAGTCAGCTGTCATTCAAGAATGCGATATACTGATATTGAATGACAATTTTTGATTTCGCACTTTCTCCATATTTTCCGTTGAGCCGTAATATGAAATCGTTTTATAATACAGATAATATTCTTCTCATCTATCTCAGCTGTCATTCACGCAACTAACCCAGTTATGTGCACGCGCGTGCGCAGTAAGATTGTTTTCCCTCACACCATAAAATACATGCAAACTGTAATTATAGTCAAGAGCGACAGCTCCCACTATATTTTTATCTATGTATTTTCATCTCGGTAATGGACTTTCCATGTTGATTATTGCATTCTGCCGACGGAGAAAAATGATGACGGAGGAAACGAAAAATTATTATTGTGAAACTGACCCATCCGATTTCAGAAATTATTAATTTGTTAGCTGTTGGTGAACCGATTGCGTCGATTTTGGTCACAAATGGAAGTTCTTTCGAACCTTATTACGAACGTAAAACGTCAATCCCCAGTATATTCCTGATTCGGTGTAATATATGAAAACATTATCCCCCCACTCCTCTCAGAGCTGCCTCTACGGTAAAGAGACTCGGGCGAGTCGCGCTTTTTTAATGTACTTGGCGCGAGACGCTACCGCGTCTCTTGATTAATGTATTACACATGTTTTCAATGTATTTTTTCTCGTAGAATACGATGGTGCTATTGGTTTTATCGTAGGATTCACCTGGAAAGCGCTAGAAGCGAAAAATGGGACTTTTTAGTAGTTTTTATTCTTAAGGCTGTCCGAGGGTAGTAAGTTATTTCTACAATAATATTGTTTGGCGTGAAATAGTGCTCAGTACCTGAAAAGTGCAAGAAATCTTCATATCACCATAATTAAATTTCACTCGACTTACGCGGCAGCCATGTTTGTGTGTCAGTGTGTGTATCCGTGTGTCAGCTATTTATTTAACATTTTTTTATAAGTTCAGGTTCATTTATGGTTATCCCCTGCTATTTCACGCCAAACATTTGTATTCAAGGAACGATTCACACACATCAGATTCGCGAAATAATTCTTTATTCGTGAGATTTTAGGGGGCGAAATTCACTCGTAGGTGTGTACATGTGTAGGTGCCGTTACCCCCACCATGGGACCCCTCGGACAGCCTTAAGGTCGTCGCACCACTTTTAAAAATCCCCCAAAAAATATGGGCGTATTTTTCGAGTAAAAATACATAACATATATTTTTTCCAGAAATGAGTATGTCTTTGTTTTGAAAATATCGAATTTCAAAGTTTTCGAACGTCTAAAAATTTGAATTTGGCGCCAAAAATTTTTTTGACTAGACAGTTTTGTAGGGCTTAAAAACTCTACAAATTGAACAAAAATCTTTTTTCTAGCTCAAAAATTGACCGAAATATCGTTGAAAAATCTCTAAACACAAAATATCCCAGATAACAAAAAGATCGCACAGTGCGCGCACGGTGCATGCATCGCGTGCGAAAAATCGTCATGCGTGCCATTCATATGCGTCGCATATGTGTCCTCATATGCGTCGCATATGTAACGCACGCGTGATTGCGCACGTGATTATTCACGTGATCATTCACTGCATATAGGGACTTCCGGTGTTGACAAGACGTGAATAAGTCGTGTCAAGTGAACGTGTCGAAAAGACAAGAGAAGAAGAAAAAAGGACAGGAAAGTAAAGCTGAAGGGCAGTGAAGAGTGAGAAAGACAGTGAAGTGTCGGAAGGTAGTTGCGGGCGGAGAAAAAGAGCTATAGGCGAATAGCCTATGCTATTTCACTATAGCGGAGAACCACCTGACTGGAAATTTGTTCAGGCAAACCTGATGTTCCATTTGGCCCTGATCAGGCCTGGTCAAGGCTTGCTCTGTCAGAACATGCCTTCAGGAGCCCTGATGGATGCCGCATCAGGCTAGCCTTGCCGTAGCAGGCCTTGTAGAGCCCTGACCAGGTCGGCGCCATCAGAATCCTATCAGGGTATCCCTGATGGAGCCCTGACCAGGTCGGCGCCATCAGAATCCTATCAGGGTGTCCCTGATGGAGCCCTGACCGGGTCGGCGCCATCAGCATCCTATCAGGGTGTCCCTGATGGAGCCCTGACCAGGTCGGCGCCATCAGCATCCTATCAGGGTGTCCCTGATGGAGCCCTGACCAGGTCGGCGCCATCAGAATCCTATCAGGGTGTCCCTGATGGAGCCCTGACCAGGTCGGCGCCATCAGAATCCTATCAGGGTGTCCCTGATGGAGCCCTGACCGGGTCGGCGCCATCAGCATCCTATCAGGGTGTCCCTGATGGAGCCCTGACCGGGTCGGCGCCATCAGACTCCTATCACGGTGTCCCTGATGGAGCCCTGACCAGGTCGGCACTATTAGAATCCTATCAGGGTTTGCCTGATAAATCTTCTTCAGAAACCCCTCGCGGAAACTTCAATAATGAAAAAAAAATTCACTTATGCAATCCATAGTATATAGCTGACGATATGATCTTCTGGCATTGGTTTCCTATTTTTTTTCAATTTTTCCGTTGCTACCCTGCTAAAAATGTCAGATAGAAACTAATAGATTCATATAAATACGGAAAAGATCTGGGTTTAAAAACCGGATCTTTTTCGCATATACATGAATCTATCAACTTCTACCTTCCATTTTGTGCAGGGTATCCGTATATTTTCAGTTAACGTTTCTGCGGTTACATTTGTCACATCTAGCGATTTCCTAGCTTGATAACAAAACGAATATATTATCTGTCTGGAAATAATCATGATAAACTGGATGTTAATCAAGTAATGTAAAATGTAAAAAAAAAATTTATGATGTGAAAAATCATTCGAATGATTGGTGAGTAGTGGTAATCATTCAACACACTCATTGTTGCGTTGACGTGTGGAACTTCAACCTAACCTAACCTAACAAACGTAACCAACATAATCTAATCTCATTTAACGTGAAGAACGGACTTTTTAGTTTAACGTGTGACTATTATTTTTCTCCATTTGTGTAATATCTAACTTCGAGAATATCAGGGTACATAACGAACGAATTTACGATAGACCATGATTATGTGAAATATGGGTGACCGTGAAAAAAGAAAGCGTAATCTATTGCGATTACGCGTGCAAAGATTTCGGCAAGTTCGGCGCCGAATTGATTCCGAAAACGAATCGCACCTTCGTACGCATGATTTGAAGAGAACTGATTCCAGTTCAAATTCTGAAAATGAAGAGGGTGAAAAGAGCGTGGAAAGAGCTGAGCTCTTCAATGATGATCCAGGCCAGGCATTAAACGAAATTGAAGGAATAAATGTAGCTCAGGTCTTGGAATAGCATGTGACGGAGGAAGAAATTATTAATGATGAAGAAAGCGTGAATAGATCACATGATAATGATACTGATGATAATAGTCATTCGCTAGGTATAGAATCTGGTGAAGAAGAGGAGGAGCCGCAAGAAATTACTAATGATGATCAAGAATGGAACGAGGTGACAGAGCTTAAAAATTGGGCTATAAGATCGAATATTCCTCAAACTCAGTTGGATGATTTACTTCTGATTTTGCGGAGACGGCTACTACCTGAATTGCCAGCATGTTCAAAAACTTTCTTAAAATCAGCTGCAGCAGATTATACGATTCAAAACTTTGAACATGCAGATGGTTCTGTTGGAGAATTCGTATACTTTGGCATTGCCAAAAATCTTCAAAGAACTGTTAATCCAACACTGCATGAACAAACCATGCTCCGGCTTCAAGTAAATATTGATGGGCTACCTGTGTATAAGTCAAGTTCAAGACAGTTTTGGCCGATATTAGGCAAAGTTCAATTTCAACCTGATATTTATAAACCTTTTGCCATAGCCATATATTCAGGAACTCACAAACCAAACAATTTAAATGAATATTTTGGTAGTTTCATCGAAGAAATCAATGGATTGATGGAATCAGGAATTTGTATAGATGGAAGACAGTTTGAGGTGTGTATCGGATCTTTCATTTGTGACAGACCTGCACGTTCATTTGTAAAATGCATAAAAAACCATGGAGGATACTATGCATGTGAGCGTTGCGTTGTGAAAGGTGAACGACATCAAGACCGAATGGTTTATACTTCAACTAGTTGTGTGGAGAGAAGTGACGAATCATTCAGAAATGAAGAAAATCCTGAGCACCACACTGGTTTCTCTCCTTTAACTCTGATTCGACCTGGCATTAATATGGTGTACCAATTTGTGTTGGACTTCATGCACCTTTGTTGCTTGGGAATAATGAAGAAGTTGTTAGTTGACTGCTGGTTACAGGGGAACTTGAATACAAGATTAAGTTACAACAATAAACTTCTCCTCTCTCAGAGGTTGATCAGTCTGCAATCTCAAATACCCGCAGAGTTCCAGCGTACAACCAGATCAATTTTTGATGTTCTAAAGTGGAAAGCAACAGAATTCCGATTTTTTTTACTGTACGGCGGCCCAGTAGTTCTAAAAACCATTTTACCAGATCAACTGTATAAACATTTTCTCCTTTTTTCCGTTGCTTGCAGAATATTGTGTTCAAAACAATTCGCTCTAAAATATAATCGACAGGCTAAAACATATCTTCGAACTTTTGTATCAACAGGACGACGCTTCTATGGAAAGTCCAGTCAGGTCATGAACATGCATAGCCTTATCCATCTTGCTGATGATGTCAAAACTACAGGTTGTCCTCTAAGTGAAATAACAGCATTTTCTTTCGAAAACGAATTAGGAAAAATAAAGAAAATGCTTCGGAGTGGTCGCAAGCCTCTCGCACAATTATGTCGTCGGCTGCACGAAGGATTTTCAGTGAACGATAAAAAAATCACATTACCTCCAGCTGTCACAGTTTTAAGAAAACTATGTCGAACTCCAACTAGAATCATTCCTATAAAAAAATTCAAATTTAGAGAATTTACGATTTCAACTAAATCACCGGACAATAATGTTCAACTACAGAATGGAAAATTATTACAAATCGATAGTATATATATTCCTCCAAGTGGTGATTTAGAAGATATCATAATTGCTGGATCAGTTTTAAAGAAAAAAAAGCCGATGATTTTTTATCCTTGTAATTCAAAGACTCTCAACATGTGGGAGGTGACGGTGGATCGAGAAATTAGACAAACCTGTCCTTTATCATGTGTTTCACTTAAAATGGTTATCCTGACCATTGATGCTGAGCTACGAGAAGGCAAGACATATGCAATGCCCCTACTTCATTTATAATAATTAAAATTCTGGATAACTTAGAGTACACAGCAATCCTGCCCAAACTTGTAAGGGTGTTTCCTTGGACCAAAATATAAAGTACCTGCTGAATAACTGTCCGGAATGGGCCTTTATTCTATCAATTTACCAAAATATACAATAGAAATCAGCGTAACCTGGGTTTTGCAAATTGCCATGAAATAACCAGTTTTTGCTTGGCGTTGTGAGATTCTACATTGCACTGAATATTTATATATCAAACACAGTCATTATTGTACAACAGATTGCTGAAATTTATCATCCCAAGTATGGAGAATCACTTTATTCTGCGCCTATTGACATGTTGCTTCTCGTCGTTTATCACTCGTACAACATTAATTTGGTGAATATGTAGACCTCTGCGCACTTTATACTTAGCTCATGCAATGGCATTACGTCACAATAAGTGAGGTTAAGTTGTCCGATTGAACGTTTATAGGCGACAGCCGGATTTAGGAACAAACTGCTGCGAAAAAACCTTTTCCAATAAGAATTGACAATTACTCTTCACTACACAATATTTTTTGATTTCGTTGATATAATGATTTTCTCTATGGATTGACGTATTGACGTCGATCGCACGCATGCTAGCCATATGCGAAACTGCCTCTGTAGAAAATAACGAATTCACTGAATAATCATCTATTTCAATATTTAAAATCTATAAAACCTGAAAAAATAGGATGAGGTGATAGAAAAGTGACAATAACTTTTTTAATTAATTCTGTAATTTTCAAACTACCGCCACTTGAAGGTCAGCCATTGGCAGCCACTAGTTTGGAAACTTTTCGCGTCCACGTGCTAGTTGCTACCCACCTTGCAATCGCAGCAATAAGTATACCAAGTTACATACGGTTTGAAATATATTTTATAGCGTATTCTATAGATTATTGGGTGATATTCTAATTTTAGTTCTTTATAATTGATCATCAACTACCGGTAATTTGACAGTGCAGTAATGTAGCAGTACAGTGAAATGCATAAGGGTCCGCCGAAGGCGCCTAACCTAAAAATTTATCAGCACAAAACACGTGCAGAAGTATTCGTGCGGGATTGAGGAAGTATTCGACTCGACAAAGAAGATTCTTGCATTTCTTGTAAAACATAAAATACCCTTTATATAATTAAACTTTTATTTTTTATCATACAAGTGCTTAAATATATGTATATAAACGTACATATATACATATAAATAATAATAAATAATAAATAAAAAATAAAATCCTCATTGCGTCATACGCGTTTGTACAACGTGAATAACTACTGCTTTACAAGGTGAGCTCTCTATAAATTCTTTAACATTTTCTTATAGTTTTACTAGCTTATAGTCTCGGGCTTTACAACCATAATTTCTCTGGTTTAATTTAGAATAAAAATGGTTAAAAGTAAGATTACAATTACAGATGGCATCTGGTAATGCTTGTTATAAACTAATTGAGTTCATTGATGAGGAAAATGGAAAAAAAAAGTGTGGATTTTGTTCCTGTAACATGGATCCATTATGATACAGAATTGAAGGATATTTGTACTAGATTTATGCCTCCACCCTATGACAAAAAGAATATTGCAATCTTGCATGGCATGATTGAATCGAAGATTTCACCCCCGAATGAGTGGCAAAAGTTTATAATTGATATCAAAGGCGAAGCAAGTTAGTTTTTGACCGATCATTGCTGTTGAAATGGAGACCTATATTCGCACATTAGAAGTTAAATATACATTTTATTTCACACATTCAAGGATCATACGACGAAGCTGTTCGAAAACTAAAGGTTTTAGAGACCGAGAATTATGCCTTCTCAACAGACTGTGAGGAACATGCTGAAGCAAGAGCCTTAGCAGATAAACAAACTTTCCAAAAAAAGAAAATCAATTTCGACAAAACTGAGATAAGAGACTCGATGAAAGTCCCTCCGCTAGTAGAAAGCGAGGAAGATATTTCGCCATATGAATCAAACCGAAGTAAAAATTCATTCATTTCAGAATAATACAAAATTATATATTTTGAATAATATTACCTCGTGATTCATATTTATTTATATTGTAGTCTGCGAGTCATCCTCAGATTCTGATGCCATTCCAAAGAGAAGTTCAAAACAATTAAAAGCTCATAAAAAAGATGGAACCAAACAGCAGGGTAGATTTTCAATTTGTATTAATAATAATAATTATAATAAATATATTATTCATACGAATCTAGTGTCGATTACAAGAAAAATTGATTATATGAGAATAATAATTTTATTCATTATTTTGCATTGCAGTATTTGATAACTGTTCATACTGGTATGCTGATCGATCACAATAAAAACAGGGTTCAATCCCAAAAGAAGTATAGTAAGTCACCTCAAAAAACATCGGTGAAAGAAACAAAGGTATTTGTTATGTTCATTAGGGTGGTCGTTAAAAATTAAATCTTTTGCGACGCCCCCTAAAAAGCTTCCTTTTGATGAAAAAACACTGGGAAAATTTTCTTTTTTTTTCAATTCAAAACAACACGTGCCTCTAGACGATCTAACTTAATTTTTGGGTATAATCATCTTGTATCATCTGGTATTTTTTTAAGGCATATTCATGAGAATAACTCATACGTAACTGCTCAGACGTATAAAAAGCCCAAAAATAGAAGAAAAATTGAAACATGAGCTTGAATGACGAAGTATATTAAGCTTCTTATAAAGCTTCAAGTTAAAATCCATAACTTAAAATGATAACACTGAAGGTGTTTCATTGTTAACTATTTTCAAATCTCAAAAAAATAATTATTTCAAATTTAATAAGATACTTTCAGAGAAAAAATGATTATACCCAAAAATTAACTTAGATCGTCAAGAGGCACGTGTTGTTTTGAATTAAAAAAAAAAAGAAAATTTTCCCAGTGTTTTTTCATCAAAAGGAAGCTTTTTAGGGGGCGTCGCAAAAAATTTAATTTTTAACGACCACCCTAATGTTCATAGCAAACAAATTGTTTTCGAGACATTTCAAGATAATCATACCTGACCTAATTAGAAATTTATACTTATAATTATGTTATAGAAAATCCCTGGAAAATCGTCTAATTTGATTCAGAAAAAACAAACAGGACAATATGAAGTTGTTGGTAGTGCGTCATCTTCATACGGATCCAACAAAAATAGCAAAAAAAATTCATCCCCGAAAAATTTGTCACAGCCCACTGAAAAAGTAGCTGCAAAATCCAAAGAAGATGGTAAAAAAATTAGAATTTTCTTTATTTCAAATTTTTTTCACAGCTGATCTAATGTGTCATTTCAGATCAGATAACTGATATACACAAATGCTACCGGAGTCTTTCGATTCAACAGACCACAGTATTGTTAGAAGTTCAGGCATTGAGAATTGCGGTTGAGAGTCTCGATAAGAAAATTGACAAATTATGCGAGTCTGATGTAGTGCAGCAAGTCAATGCCCAACAAAACCCACAGGTTTCATTAGCAGAAAGTCTGGATCTCGATTTTCCAATGAAGAACATGGACGATTTCAGAAAACTTGATACTGACCTCAACACTTCGAGTTCCAAACAACAGCTCGTGAGTTATCATTCCATCGGTATCGAAGAAACCTTGAAATCTACTTTAATGTGTCAACATATCAAAGTTTTACTTTTTTTCTAGATAAAAGATATGTTGAGTTCAATCGATACGAGAGTTTCCTTATCACGCAATATTGCGAATGTTATGAAGAAATACCTTTCTAGAGATGTTGTGAAACAGTTTACAGCCGTAAAGAAGATGGATGGTAAAGTGGTCTGCAAATCAACGATTTTTTGTTCCTGCATACAAGGTATCATGGTATTCTCGTGTCCGTAATGAAATTAAGTAATGTAAAAGCTGTATCTTGAAACACATTTTGTTCCAGAAATTGTTACGAAAGCATATGCCAGAGATCCGAAAAAGTCCCCGATCAACGATCGAAAATTCTTTGAAGGGTTGGGGTTTGCTATCAATAGCGCAAAAGACTGGGAAGGCCATAGACTGCTCAGAAAGAAAAAGGATGGGGACGCTAACGTTGAACAATAACGGATAAAATTGTGCAAGATTTATACCCAAAGAGAAAACCATATCGTCGTATATTAGGATGTGAAAAAAAAACAATTTTTCTTTCACATCATCCTCCTAAATTTTTCTTTATTTGATAGGAAAAAAATTTTCGCGAAATCTAGAGATTGTACGCAAGTGGTGGTTCAGCAATATCGGTCATCCCCATATGATTAACACGAAATTTCTTATTGGTTTTTCAAAGTTTTATTGGTTTTTCAGGAAACTGTTGATGGGTACATTTTATTACTACTACATCAAGTGAAATTACTGTTCACTATTCTTATCGTGAAGACAAAAAAATGTTATCAACGTGTTAACCATTATTTAATTAAATTACCAAGAAATGATCATTCATTATCACATGCAATTTGTACTTTTTTAAGGGGGGACAGTACTGAGATTGAAAATTTTTTTATTCGTGCATGGATATTTCTCAAATGTTGTCAACTTTTATCCAACGCTCAAACTAGAAACTGACCAAATCTTAGGGTATATAGGTCAAATACTTCAGAAGTTATGGCTATATTTCTAATTCTAAAGTATACTTCTTCGAAATGTTCCCTGCGCATACAGTGTTATCGCAGAGGGCTGAAACTTTTTCCCCACACATATACTACTATAATCTAGAAATTTGTGGAAGGAATTTTCAAATAGACTTTTCTAGCCTTTTTAAGCTATTACCAATGCCGAATTATTTTTTCTATTATAATTTTTCGTATTTTGTGTACCAAAAAATGAGTTCTATTGACACTACGCCAAATTCCTTCCACAAATTTGAAGATAAGGTGCCCTAGAATATGTGTCTAAAAGGGGAAAGTGATCGGACTAAAGCCAATGCGCAAGAGATTTTTTGAATACTCAAAAATACAGTTCCGAGATAAACGCGATTTAGTGAATTTTTGTTGGAACAATTCCTAATAAGCAAAAAGTGAATGGGAAAGACTGAATATTGTTCTGGGAAAATTCCTGACTAAAAGTAGTTGATATTGGATTTTATTAATGGCCATTACGAATTATCACAAATGGAAAAATTGTACAACTCAGTAAAATTAAAAATGTAAATTATTTAGCATGAATCTGAGAAAAATATCTTCATGTGAAAAAGTATTTAGTAAGTGATCCTCTTAGTTATTGGTCGGTGTCTTCCATTGCCTCCATCTACTTCCAAGTTTGCTCCTCCGTTCCAGCTCTGAGTTCACTTGTTTTACCCATTGTACTATGGTACAGTGAGCTTTGAAAGTGCTCGGTCATGAAAACAAAATGATACCAATAATGCATTAATTTTCTTGTGGAGTAATCATCAGGGCTGTATAAATATCCTGATAATGTTTTGAGAAAACGATTCGATCCGTGATATTTATCCAGCCCATACAAGTCTACTGTAAAATAACGCACCTGAATTAAATTTTGGCACTCAAGGCTTGGGGACTGGTCCACCAGAAGATCCACTATATTTCTCCAGAGCTGAAATGACCTGTAAGAAAATGTTAAGATTCTCCTACGCTGAAATGTCCTGTAATAAAAAAAGGTTAAAATTCTCCCGCGCTGTACATCGTTCCTTCAACTTGCTTCTTCGCCTCCTCGGATGTAGTTTTCCTAGTTTTGGCTGCTCGTCGTACTCTTTTATTCTCCGTCGTACCCTTCCATTCGCCTTTTCGCTTTCGGCGGGCATCTCGTTGTTCGGTGATCTTTTTGGCGATGTCTGGTAGTTTTCTGGACCTGACTGACAGTTTTGCCTTCTGGGCATGGAGTTCACCCATATTAAACTCAGCCACTGCAGTTACTACCGCCAAATCTACCCTTTTTTTGGACACAAAGGTCTCCTTTGGGCATTTTCGCCAAATTAGAGAGTGCAAGCTTTCGTTAGCATTCTGCGTAGCTCCTCTCGCACACCGGGCCAACAGTTCGTCGCTTGACAGACGTTCGTAGAGAGGTTTAATTTTTTCGACCACGTTCGCATTGAGTTTCAATTGCATTTTTTCGTGGCTCGCTGGCTCTTCGTCGTTCGCTACACTTCTGTTGAAAAAACACCACGAGTCACGGCCACTGGGGCATTTCGAATGCTGGGGATTTTTGTCGGTGGACATACAGTGGTCGAGCGTGGCATCAATCGCTCGTTTCATAGCAGGCACGTTCGGAATATTCTTCACGATGGCATTTCTGTAGTAACTGGTCAAGGATACAATCGTTGACTCCTTGAGTGTACCTTGACCACGGCCCCCTAGTACTACTCCTTTCGTTCTCCACTCTTTGACGAGCTTTCGGAGTCCTGTGCCCATCCGTTTTGCAATGTGATTTACACATTCTTCCTTTGCGACAGGTGCCTCGTCTCCATATGGAGCGATACTCTTGAGGTGAACAACTGTTTTAGCATCACCATCGGATAATACAGTTGTATACCTCATTTTGTTTTTATCGACAGACCTGTTCCACAAATGCTCGGCTGCCTTTGTCTCCATCGCAACAGATGATCCATCGTAGTTGGCATTGCATTCTCCACTTGTTTTGTGTCCTTCTTGCCATATTGCAAATTCAGGTGAGTTAGCGTCTAGTTCAGCTGCAGCAACGACACACATTTGGCAATATTTTGAGAGGACCTGGTAGTCGATAGCCAATCCAGTCAGAATATCAATGACTATTCCAACTCCATACATAGATGTAAAGCCTCGTTTGTGCCAGGTCCCGTCATATGATACTGCGATGTCAAGTATTTCTTCATTCTTTAGAGTAGGATCTATTGCTTCGTGAGCTTTGCGTACAGCTTTCCTTGCTTTTCCCAGAATCCTTTCCTCTAATTTTTCATTCTCCGCAGCTAACTTGTCTATGTGTTTTTTGAAGGTACGACTGCTCATACCTTTCATACTCATCGTAGTGCAGAATTTTTCCATCCCTGCGTGTCCTTGTCCCAAACTGTTCATTGCGTCAGCTGTTCGTCGGTTTACTTCGAACGGTGGTCTCGTTGTGGTGTCATCTTTGGTTCGGGGGCTCGTATAGCTTTCTCCCATTTTATATCCACACCCTTGGCATTTCAGAATAAGTTTCGAACACAATCCATGTTGCTCTCTTACCTGTATGACAACGGATTTTTCTCTGCAATTGTCGCATACGATGTTCTTGAATAATTCCGGCCAGCAGGTAGAATGTACAAGGAAAAACTCATCCTTGGCTTCCTTCAGAGCCCCTTCTTCTTCCGGTGTACACATTATGTCGAACAGACTAAGTTTCCCAAAGCTCTCTGTTGCTGTAATAGTCGTATGGCGATTACGACTGGGAATTTCTCGTACTTCCGCTGGTTCAGAAATTCGAGATCTTGATTGAACTCCAGATGGTCCAGCCACTGGTTCAATCTCCATATTTTGGGCGGTTGTTGGGGTGGGATTTGGTATGGGTAGGTCAGGTACGGGAATTGGGTTAGGTACAGGTGGGTTATTAGGACGTAGATTTTTCAAAAAGTGTTGCACTTTTTTACTTGATCGCTGCTTGCGAGCACGCCAGCGAGAGCTGTTTCTATCCATTTTGAGAGGCAGATCTCTTCAAAACTCACGGAAATAGTCACTCAATTCGTAAGAACAAACTTTGACAGGAGTCGTGTATCAAGCGTGTATCTTTCGATAAAAGCAATATGGCGCGTAAGATTGGCGGTAAACAACAACCTACGTTCGAAAAAAATCTAGATGGGAAAACTATATCACAAACTGATGCTTACACAAATTATCCACGACGCTCATGGCCGATGGGGGCGTTAGTATAGCAAATATGACGCGATAACGCTTTTTTTGGTTTATGGGGCTCAAAATCACCTTTCAAAAAATTGTTCCGGCATCATGATATTTTTTATAGGTGGAGAAAGGTTTCCAGATCATTTTTCCGTCAAAAACGAAAAATCGAATTTTTGGTAATTTTGCTCGAATTTTTCAGTACTGTCCCCCCTTAAGCGAGTTCATCAGATAGTAATTCCATTCGATGTACTGGTAATGAAATGTACATACCTGTCAACATTTTTTTTTCATAATGATTTACAATTCCGCAAACTGTGAAAAACCAATGAAAATTTCTCGTGTCAATCTTCTGGGGATATGTGATATCGATGAACCACCACTAAAACTTTACGTACAAGCCCCAGATTTTACGATAATTTTTTTCATTTAAAATGAAGAAAATTAGGAGGGTACGATATCAGGAAAAAAATGTTGCTTTTTTTACACACCCTAGTGGAATATATTGTGATTTGAAGTTCAAAAATACTAGTTTGTAGTTTTTAAGGTATTATAAATGTTTTTTATACGGATTAAATATATATATATATATATATATATATATATATATATATATATATATATGGGGCATTCCATGCCAAATCACCGAGGTTTCGGCCCGACCCCCTTCGATTTCGCTGAAAATTTTTTATCATTTTCTACCCTACCAAAGACATTTTTCTGAATTTTTTCAGATTTTTTTACCCAACCCAAAAAAAGTTACGAATTTTTGGAGAAAACCGCTCTTTTTTTTTTTTAATGCTAGAACTTTTTCAAAAATTGACAGATGTCAGGATCTATGAAATATTTCAATATTTTCAAAAAAAACGTTTTTTTTCGAAGTCCGAAACCTCCGATTCTCAATTTTTTTGTCTCAAAAAAACTTCAACTAAGATAGTATTTAACCCCCCTATTTAGATTTTGTGCCGACTTTTCTTTCTATTTTTTTTTTCGATTGAAAAAAAAAAAAATTCTAAAATTAGCTTATTTTACATAACTTTGCGTTAAAATTTTTTCGGATTGTTTTTAAAATCTTAGAAATTGAAAAAAATTGTACAAAAACAATCGTTAAGTGTATTCACAGCCAGGATTGAGTTATTTTATTAAAGTATCGTTGTTACAATGTTAAAAATTTAAATATTATAATTATTTTCCTCGATTTAACGATGGTTTTCTTGGTTTTTTAACTATACTGTGTTGTGTGGATTATTCCGACGAAGAAAAAGACTTAACTATTAACATTGTAACATTAACATTGTAACATTAACTTAACATTTGATATTGTAACAACGATACTTTAATAAAATAACTTAATCCTGGCTGTAAATACACTTAACGATTGTTTTTGTACAATTTTTTTCAATTTCTAAGATTTTAAAAACAATCCAAAAAAATTTTAACGCAAAGTTATGTAAAATAAGCTAATTTTAGAATTTTTTTTTTTTTTCAATCGAAAAAGAAAATAGAAAGAAAAGTCGGCACAAAATCTAAATAGGGGGGTTAAATACTATCTTAGTTGAAGTTTTTTTTGAGACAAAAAAATTAAGAATCGAAGGTTTCGGACTTCGAAAAAAAACGTTTTTTTTGAAAATATTGAAATATTTCATAGATCCTGACATCTGTCAATTTTTGAAAAAGTTCTAGCATTTAAAAAAAAAAAGAGCGGTTTTTTCCAAAAATTCGTAACTTTTTTTGGGTTGGGTAAAAAAATCTGAAAAAATTCAGAAAAATGTCTTTGGTAGGGTAGAGAATGATAAAAAATTTTCAGCGAAATCGAAGGGGGTCGGGCCGAAACCTCGGTGATTTGGCATGGAATGCCCCATATATATATGTGTGTATGTTACTATGTGTTTTTTTTAAGTATCAAGAGATTGAACCGTTATTTTCTATATTTTCTATTTATTTATATATTTGAAAAAACGTACCTTTCAGTATTTACGTTATCTAGTAGAGATACGCATCTCATATAATATAAAACATTCTTAAGTAACAATGAGCATGCTAATACATCGTTGATTTCAAGTTAAAAATGAAGATGTGTTACTATGTTATTAAAAATTTTAATGTTTTTTATGTTATTTTTAATATTCATATGTATGAAGAAATCCGGACTTTTAATTTTTTAAACTATCTTGTCGTGACACACATCTCATTTTGAATATTAAATTCCCAATCTTCTATGCGTATATCCAAAGAGGTAATCTGAATCCTGTAATTATTGAGATAAATGATTTGAAAATCCGATTAAATTATATTTATTTTCAGTAGTTGTAAGTGCCCAGGGCCTGAGCAGGCCCCGACCATAAAGACCTGGTCAGGGCCTGGAATAAGATATAGCGCTCTAATCAGGCCCTGACCGAAAACAATTAGCGTCCTGATCAAGTACAAATAGTGTCCCGATCAGGGCCTGATTCCTAGCCTGATCAGGCTGTAGTGGAACGGCACGTTACATTCCTGATCAGGTCCTGATCAGGCAGCCTCACGTGGCCCTGATCGGGCAGTAAGGCATGCCTGATCACTGCCTGGGAGGAGCCTTGTCCGAATTTCCAGTCGGGCATTTGCAGGTTCGTCAGAAAGTCAAAAGCTGGTTAAACAACGTACAAACTAGTATATCGATCATGATTTGACAGTAAGATTCGATCCAAGTTTCATTTGGAATGCTCTGATTTATTTTTTAATCATTCTCATACAATTTAATTAACTTTACTATTGCGTACCCACAAATAGTCTATTTCAATTATTTTCAATTCTCACGCCACTCCTTAAGAACAGGAAACCATGATTGTGCTTCGCATATGCGAAGTAAAATTACATATAAGCCATATTTTTCAGTGTATATTAGCATATAGGTATAATGAACACTTCGAGGTTAGGATTGATATTTGTATAAACTATGAAGAAAATGGTAACCTTTCACTATTGATTCCAACGCCAATGTTCATTGTAGGAAAATATGAGAATGCAGCACGTTTTTTCAACACTTGTAATGCGGAAACACACGGGCAGAAAGTAGTACGTGTACTCGATCACCGACTCGTTTATATAGATTGTAGTGGATGACGTACGATATATCATCATGGGCGCGAGTGCGCATCATTACGCTATGTATACGTTTGGGACGTATAATTAATAATTGATAGGGTGGATTGATAATGAGAAAGAACCTTGGATTCCAGATTGATATCAGGCAGAGAAGTAGCAAATCAGGCCCCGAAAAATATAATTAATTTGAAGCAGAACAGATATATACAAGCGCGTTGACTGATGTCATAATATATAATGTTAGTTAAACTTAGGTATAAATTATAACGGCCGGTCAAAATTTATTCAGTTGAAATTTCTCAGGGTTAGTCGTTCGTTGCCAGGATGCTGAAATGCACAAAAAATTGAGGCTTATAATGACAGCCTTTATAGGTATAACTCATCTGCTTTCTTAAATAGTTGGAAAATTTGGACCTGAAGAAAGAAATCATGCGTGATTGGACAGTGTTCACTCTGTGTGTGCAAACTTTGTGAATTCACACTGCCAGCACCATGAATGCACGTGGCTGATAATCATTTCGTGAGGGATAGAGCACGGCATTTTCGCACTCACGCATGATTATCACGTCGTGACGGTGACGTGCGGGCGCACGTTTTGTTATCTGGGATGCCGTCTCATTTTGCCCCAGGTCGGTCTCGGGGTCTAAAAATCTAGGAATAGGGGTTTCTATACATAAGAAACATAATGGCCCCGCCACTTTTTCGGATGACTCGAAGGCATATTTGACCATCTTACCCGGCTAGACAACCTTTTTTTGCACATCCTCATCACGCGTCAGCATAGTCTGCGTGACAGTTGGCCTCATCAGCTGAATGGGCCCGTCTCCGCCAGAAGTCCCACCCATTTTGGACATTTGATAAGACCCACCCTGTATGTATATTTCGTCTGAAAATTGCCCACCAATTTTGGCTTTAGACTGGGTTGCAGTTCGACCATTCCATAGTGATCATTATTTACCTAAGATGTCTAGGCAGCCTTCTTCGGACCTCATTGGGCTCGTGTTGATCTGACACATGTAACAATCTCGATCACTTTCTTTTAGGTGACGTATATGAAGTCGCCAAGTACCAATATTCGTCTCTTCTGAAGTTTGATTGGCCCCGAAACTTCCAGAACTGCCGCCGCCAGTTTCATATGATACAGATATTCGCGTATTATGCGTGACCGTCCGGGCGTGTACGGAAAGTATCGTTCGATCTGAGGTGCGCAGCCAGCCAACCTGAAACATTTTGACAGTCCTGTTAATCTGCAAGGGTTCATAAGGTCGCAAGACATGTCTGAAAAATCTTTCCAAATATTCCAGAAATCAAGAATTCAATTTGCTCTTGAGGTGGCTGGTTTGCGAAACGTGGTACTTTGAAATCTAACTCGTCGAGTTATCTACTGTGAAATAATTAGGACGTATAACATATGCAGTCTTGGGATAAACTATTGAATGGCTGCATATACTAGGGTAATTCATATTTTCCGAAGTTTAATTTTCATGCGAGCCTTTCCTAATACTGAAAATAACACTCGTATGCTCCGCCTCATTATTGAGAGATTGCAGGATAAATGATTTGGACAAAACATTCAACGCTTCCAAAGTTGTGTAGTTGAACAGGTGGAGTTCTTCGATCCGAAAGTACCTAACGAATAAAATTTCCTAAGAGCACAAACACAATGAACAGCGTTCACTTTTTAACAGACTATTTTTGACAAATTGATGTGTCCCAACAAAATTTTCTAGTCAACCAGTTTTATGACAGAAGCTTACTAGATGATTGCAGCACAATGATTTGGAAATTGGAATTTATGAGTCATCGCTACTTCACGTAAGACGCAATCGAAAGCAGAGCAATTGTCATAAGAATTTAGGTGGACTGCTCCATGGATTTTGAACTATTGGTCTGTGGGGTCCAGATAAGAAACCTTTACCAGATGAACAGAGCCTGTTTTGATACATTGATCTTCGTCTCGGCAACTTGATGAGGGAATAAAAGTTAGTAAGTTCTAAAATATTGAATCAGAAAAGGTGATGTCGTAAGATATTTTGACAATATCAACAAATCCTATGTCAAACTGACGAATGTTTGCGTCCTGGACCAAAAGGGATCAAAAACTCTTAAATCCGTGAAGTGGACCACCGAAAACTTCACAATGAGTGCTTATCTTTTGACGGTGTCTCACATTGAGAGGCGTTGGCAGCAATCTTAGGCAAATCTTTAATTAACTCGTTACATATCAGTCATTATCTTTGCAATTTTTAATTGAAAAATGAATCAATTATCAAATAAAATCACTGGGATATTAGATATTTTCGTTAATCGTTGTTATGATTATTTTGCAATAATTTGATTTCCACATGAATGTCTTGGGTGTGTCGAATTATAAAGCGTGACAACGTTGTAACTCTAAAATAAACAGCTTTGATGTGGTATAATGTAGGCAGTGCTGCCTAAAATGGTATCTTGAATCTATTTGAAATGGAAAATAAAAAAGGATTTCTGAAATGTCTTTGAAATGCCAAATGGAAATGGTTTCGAAAAATCGATTTTCCGTTGTTTACGGAAAAACGTTTTTAGAACCATCCCTCAGCTAGGAACAATTTGACATTGCTGAAATATTTTTCTGAAATTTTTTTTTTGGCCCGATAAAGAATCTTTGGACTTTCGACCGTCTTGATGGATTCGCTATTCAAATTTTTGAAAATCCGACTTTGGATTCATGATCAGCGACCCAAAAAACGTCGGAGTACCAACCAGTTTTCATGAAAGTCCACCGACCTGTACTGTTATTGCATTCAAAATCATCAAAATCCGTTTATTCCTTTTTGAAATATTGTGGGACTAAAAATTGTTCACACACATGCATACATGCTCACGCAACTTTTCAATTTCGGAGTAAATAACTTCCCGTTTGCTCTGAAACCAGAGGAGTGAGAAGTTGAACGGCTGCTTCTGCGCCATTATCGGTCGGCAAATTTACGGATGAATCCCGTACCTACCAATTATTTTGACATACAGTAGAACCTCGATTATCCGAACCAATTGGGACCGGGCCTAGTTCGGATAATCGAAAATTCGGATAATCGAACAGTAATGTTCGGTGACACGATGTTCAGCGCTGGGAAATATTCAATATATATGTAACACACCTACACATATATAGTTTATAATATTTAAACATTTAACATTTGGTTTAAAGTCTTTTTCCAAGTATCAAATATCTAAGTAACAAATATGTATGTAATAAAACACGAAAAACGCGCGCATAATAAAACAAAAAAAAAACAACAGCAAGTTGAGATTCGGATAATAGAAGGTTCGGTTAAAGCGATCGTGGTTCGGATAACGGAGGGTTCGGATAACAGAGGTTCGGATAATCGAAGTTCTACTGTACCTATGAGGCTGTGCCTGAATTACGTGAGGGAAATTTGGACTATTTCTTACCCCCTGCCCCCCCCCCCCCCCCATCCTTCCCGGCCATCATCCCGTAATAATTTTAGTTTATTTGCTCTGATAATTAAGAGTACTTGAATAAAAAATCAAGAAACTTTTCCATTGAAAAAATATGATATATTTATTCATATATTTTTTAATATACATATACTAGAAGGATAGCGCGCTACGCCCGCTCTTTTGATTGTTGATTGTTTTTTAATTTCTAAACTCGCGAACACAAACTATACCAAAATAACACAACTGACATGGGTTGTTTTCCAATTACCGGATCACAGTGCCGCACTGTGTCGCATTATACGACATCGTGCGACAGCTTTATGGAACAATCTAGTTATTAGAAAACTTCGGTAGAGAGCGTTCGTATCGATTTTTGATGGATAAAAAAAATGTAGTACTACACCCCTACTGAAAATATTCATGTGATAAATCACACGATGTTATGAAAGAATTTTGAATGTCATTTATCAAATGATTTGTCTTGTGAATTCGCTAAAATATATGAGAAATCACATAATAAATCACATAAGCACGAATCATCAGATATACTATATCAAAAATCATATGGTCAATCATATAGTTTATCATGTAATTTGTTTTGTATTATATCTGATGATACGTACTGGTTATGTGAAGTATTACGTGATTTCTTATATATTTTAGCAAATTCACAAGACAAATCATATGATAAATTATATTGAGAACTCTTTCATAACATCATGTGATTTATCAGGTGAACATTTTCAGTAGGGACGCTTTCTTTATAATTTTGGATGTTAATGGATCTCGCTAGTTACCTACGCTTCTACGTTGTCAAACTAAGATTAAAGAAGAAAAGAAAAAAGTATAATATATATGGGGCATTCCATGTCAAATTTACCCCTTTTTTCCCTCACCATTTTTGATACGTTCCGCGATTTTTTATACGATTCTAGCATCTTAAAAAGGCACTCCTGATTTTTTTCAAATTTCTTTCGCTAATAGTTTTTTTTTAAACATCATTCAAACCCATTTCGAAAACGGGCGTTTTTAAAAATCTGAAAAAATTCTGAAAAATCTAGGTTCTCATTCCGATCATTCTGACACCTGGCCGATGATGGGCCGATTTTTTCTTCTATTTTTTTTAGCACTTTGAACATTTTCAACAAACGAAACGCCATCTTAAAACGTTATGAAAAATCTTCAAAAACTCGATTTTTGAGAATTTTTGAAGAATTTTTGAGAATTTTTTCGTAATGTTGCAAGATAGAGTTTTGTTGGTTGAAAATATTAAAAGTGCTAAAAAAAATTTTGAAAAAATCGGACCATCGTGGTTCAGATGTAAAAATGATCGAAATGAAAAACTCGATTTTTGGGAATTTTTGAAGATTTTTCATAACGTTTTAAGATGGCGTTTCGTTTGTTGAAAATGTTCAAAGTGCTAAAAAAAATAGAAGGAAAAATCGGCCCATCATCGGCCGGGTGTCAGAATGATCGGAATGAGAACCTAGATTTTTCAGGATTTTTTCAGATTTTTAAAAACGCCCGTTTTCGAAATGGGTTTGAATGATGTTTAAAAAAAAACTATTAGCGAAAAAGATTTGAAAAAAATCAGGAGTGCCTTTTTTAGATGATAGAATCGTATAAAAAATCGCGGAACGAATCAAAAATGGTGAGGGAAAAAAGGGGTAAATTTGACATGGAATGCCCCATATATATGGGTCAAAACGCCAAATCCTGAACGATTTTGTACCTGGTGGTC
Source organism: Macrophya alboannulata (assembly GCA_949628255.1). Classification (NCBI taxonomy): domain Eukaryota; kingdom Metazoa; phylum Arthropoda; class Insecta; order Hymenoptera; family Tenthredinidae; genus Macrophya; species Macrophya alboannulata. Next base: position 27,815,156 of record OX451206.1, on the reverse strand, counting down.
AGCGGTCAAAATCGTCATTCAACCAGGTGGTAGTATACTTCGAAAGAGGTATCTCTGATTTTTTTCAAATTTTTTTAGTCATAACTTTGGCAACAATGTTTTTCGAAAGTTTGCAGATTTCCTGCAACATGGTCTTAAACATTATTGCCTATGCTGTGCTCCTTGTGAAAAATGAAAAAATAAAGTACCATTTTTATGTGAAAAACTCTCAGCTTTCCGATGAAAATATTTTCGATTCTTCCATTTGTCCAAAAAGTTCTGAAAATCCCGCTTAAAGTCAAAAAAACCACTTTTAGACATGAGTGTATATTTTGTTTGCGATGAAAATATTTTTTTCGGAAAGCTGAGACTTTTTTACCAGATATGTGTGAATTTCAATCTGGGGTTCCGATGGGGTCGAGTGTAAATAAATAAAGACTGTACGTAAGGGTGACCCATTTTGACCGAATATTTTTTGATTTCGATTCTGGTATGAAAATTCATTAGTTTTTTGCATTTGAGGAGCTCTTCCCAAATTTTTGATTAATTAAAAACATTCTAGGGGCCGCTCACGAATTTTGAAAATTCCATAATTGGTCAAAAATCGAACTATTTGTTTTTTCTTCAATTCTCTTTCTCGTGAGGGCAATTGCTTTTACACTCAATTAAAATGACATTTTGGAAATTTTGGCGGAAAATATAAATTTTCAAAGGTCGCTCAAGAATTTCATAGGTATGATAGTACTACTCCACAACATTCAAAATTCTTGATCAACCTTAAAAAATTTATATTTTGAGCTGAAATTTTCCAGAATGTCATATTTGTTTTGTGTAAAAACAATTGATGCCACGAAAAAAAAATTTGAAAAAAAAAATAATACGAATTTTGACCAATTTCGGAATTTTCAAAATTCGTGAGCGGCCCGTAAAATGTTTTCGATTTATCTGGAAGAGCTCCTCAAATGCAAAAGACTAATGAGTTTTCGTAAGAGCATCAAAATCAAAAAATTGTCGGTCGAATGGGTCACCCTAACGTACAGTCTTTATTTATTTACACTCGATCCCGTCGGAACCCCGGATTCAAATTCACACATATTTCGTAAAAAAGTCTCAGCTTTCCGAAAAAAATATTTTCATCGCAAACAAAATTTACACTCATGTCTAAAAGTGGTTTTTTTGACTTTAAACGGGATTTTCAAAACTTTTTGGACAAATGGGAGAATCGAAAATATTTTCATCGGAAAGCTGAGAGTTTTTCACATAAAAATGGTACTTTATTTTTTTCATTTTTCACGAGCAGCACAGCATAGGCAATAATGTTTAAGACCATGTTGCAGGAAATCTGCAAACTTTCGAAAAACATTGTTGCCAAAGTTATGACTAAAAAAATTTGAAAAAAATCAGAGATACCTCTTTCGATGTATACTACTACCTGGTTGAATGACGATTTTGACCGCTGACCACCAGGTACAAAATCGTTCAGGATTTGGCGTTTTGACCCATATATATATATATATATATATATATATATATATATATATATATATATATATATATATATATATATATATATATATATATATATATATATATATATATATATATATATATATATATATATATATATATATATATATATATATATATATATATATATATATATATATATATATATATATATATATATATATATATATATATATATATATATATATATATATATATATATATATATATATATATATATATATATATATATATATATATATATATATATTGCGACGGTGGTTTCGATTTTAGATGGTTAATCTCAAAAACCGTGCCCTTCGGCGTTTACTCTAATTCAACGAGAAATATAACAGAAATGATTTTATTGGGCGCCAGACGTTTTCACGTCACTCAAGACAAATATACTAAGAAATATACTAAATAATTAGAGATTACGGCGGAAATTGCCAGTTAGCTCAGACTATACTCGACTAAAAATGGTAGAGTGGCTGGATTCACCAAATAATTAGCAACAAATAATATGTAACAACTGTAACACCAATTTATTAATATTTTTCGGGATAAGCCTCAGATCAGAAGTAACAATGCGGGAATGGTTTTAATTAACAAATCATATATCAGAAAAGAAGCTATACAATACAAAATATAAGTCAAACAAATTCAGATAAATTTCGGGAGAGAAATAAATCGTTTACGAAAAATCAGATTCATGAAAAATACAATCAAATACGACATAGAATTTATAGCTGTTAGGCTCGATATAATATTAACGTGAATTTACGGGATATAGACTAGTTAAAGTCTAGGAAATTAATTCCCCGCAAGAAAAATACAGAAAAATATATCAAACATGGAATCGTAACTAAATAAATTACAAACTAAATAACAAAGGCTTGCTTCTACGCTCGCTAGCTCCGGGAGTTAAGTTCGACAGATCAATCGATACCAAAAATGATAGAACTTAACTAAAGATTACTAAATCACATGCTCAAATTAGAGAAATTTACGCAGTTTACTACAAAGAAAAATAAGCAAAGAAAAGATTCTAGAAGAATTTATACCATAATCAAGCAAGAAAAACCCACAAAGAATTCGCTAACCGTGAGTCAATCCAGAATTTCCGTTTTTAATCAGACTAAAAACTATACAAAAATACCGGGACGAAGTCTAAGGACTTAACGTTCCATAATCGTGACCTACGTCACACCAAATATTAACTAGAATAAACTAAACGGGAATCGGGATCGACTCGTGGTCGTACAAGAAAAAGGTCTTACCTTAAAGATGAAAAATACGCTGAATCGCACACAATTTACAAATAAATGTTCAAAACTGATTCTATACAAAACTAATAGCAATAATCAAAATAACAAAGCACAATATAATATAACTCTCGGGAACTTTCGGGACGATGATTTCGTTCGGGAAGCTTTCGGGAACACAATTTCAGGCTGCTGTCGTGAAGACGGACGAGCGTAGAAGTAGGTCGAGCCGAGCGTCGTCCTCGCTTTTATAGGTTCGCTAATCCTTTGGTTTTTGAATTTGGTTGAGGCCTCGTTCGGTGGTCAGAAGTTCCAATTTTGGTTGGCTGATGGCAGAGGGTGTCAGCTTGGCATTACTTGGCGCTCGGGATTTTGCGGGAAGATTCGAACGCTGTTGGCTCGACTTATTCGACGTATTTCTCGGTTTCTCGTAATTCCTGGTTCTCGTCGGAGGACTCCCCGGGAACATCATCTGGCGAAGTGCACCCTGGCTGCGTTTCAACGGGAAAAACGGACCAGTCAGAGGATCTGGCGAAATCTTGATGCTCCAGGTACCGGATCTGCATCCAAAGATTCCCCATTTACGGTGTGGAAAGCTTACAGGCAGGCTTGCATCACACGACTGCAGTTCTACTATCGGGACTTTTCGGGAGTAACACCGATAGCGGGACGATGCCGGGAAAGCCGATGGTGTAGTCTGGCTCGACACCAGGTCGCTAAGTCATCGGCGGTGGGAAGCATTTACGAGCTACTTAGTTCACCCTGCTTTATTCATCCATCGCCGAGACGTCCAGAAATTGATGACGGGAGTGGTCCAGCACCAGGCTGGTGAGTCTTCGGGAACGGGAGGATTGTCTTCGGGAGATGTCCTTATTCCACCGCTCCGGTAACATCCACAACCGGAAGTACAGAGAAGCAATACCCAGAAAATAATGAATAACGGGATGATCCGTCATACAGCTTGGTTCTTCGGGAAGAATTTCTTCCTCAGACGTCGAAATCCCTCGACGTCCTGGCGTTGTCTTCTTCCCAAGTTCCGAGATTTATAATTACATGAAAGAAACTCGACAAAAGAAAAATAATAATAAATATTCTACTAATTGAGCCTTAATTTTAACCTATGATCTGTCGCATACTCTCCGGAACTTCCGACTCCACGACTTTCAGCCGCGAATCATGTCCCTTGTGACGAGTTGCGAAAATGCAACGTCACAATATATATATATATATATATATATATATATATATATATATATATATATATATATATATATATATATATATATATATATACACATACATATATATATATACATACATATATATATATATACATACATATATATATATATATATATATATATATATATATATATATATATATATATATATATATATATATAAATATATATATATATATATATATATATATATATATATACACATACATATATATATATACATACATATATATATATACATATATATATATATATATATATACATATATATATATATATATATATATATATATATATATATATATATATATATATATATATACACATATATATATATACACTCCTCAAAAAAATTAAAGCAACACCTGATCACGAGTCGAAAAATGATGAATTTTCAAACGCCTGTATCTCTCGATTGGGAGACCATATTGAGAATTCGAGGGATGCAAATTGAAGCTTGAAGTGTCTTCTTTGATGTCATCTCAATGGATATTCTTTATCATGTCCCATTGTTAAGTTGCATCTCTCTGAAGCGATCGGTGCGGAAATTCACGTTTTACCGCAAAGTTCAACGTAGCACACCGGAAGGATAAATTTTTTTTTTGAAATTCCGTTCCGTGTAAAAGTTGGAAAATTTCCTTCACTTTGAAATGCTTTTTTGAGAATCCTTGTCAATTTTTTTTTCGCGGAGTTACGCCAGTTTGAAGCAAACTACTCTGAGAAATTATCAAACCACCATAACTTCCGACAGAATTATGGTAGATCAATATTCCGCACACTGATTTTTAGGTAATTTCATCCTCTTTAAGATGCATTTATGAAATTGATTTTTCCATAATTTCTAGAGGGTTGAGCTCACTTTTACTACAGAAGCGCATACGTTCAAATGCATTGAAAATTAGGGTTGAATCCATCCGCCAAAACTCGATTTACACTTCTTGGAAATTAAAAATCGGAATCATTTTCCAAAACCTCAAGTCTTTCTCTTCAAAATTCTCTACCTGGTCATCTCGGTACCATTTTTTTCACGAAGTTACGCCACTTTGAAGTAGACCACTGCGAGAAATCTTTAATTTGCCATCATTACTGATCAGTTAATCGTAGAACAATTTATCGCGGACCGTTCTGGACGTTCTCTAGGTGCTTTATCATCAGATCGATCTTTAATTTCAAATTTCCAAAAATTTGAAACTGCTCACGATCTGTACGTGTGCTTCCCGCTTTTGGCGTTATCCAGGATCAACGACGTGGACGTAGCAGGAATCTGATCCCTTCGGGGTGTATGTTGAAAGTGAGTCCCCTTGCCTCGCACTTTCGGGGTGCTTGTTTCATGTGATTCCCCTTGCCTCTCATTTTCTGGGTGCTTATTTTATGTGAGTTCCTTTGCCTCTTACATAGAACAAGCACCCAGAAAATGAGAGGCAAGGGGAATCATATGAAACAAGCACCCCGAAAGTGCGAGGCAAGGGGACTCACTTTTAACATACACCCCGAAGGGATCAGATTCCCGCTACGTCCACGTCGTTGATCCTGGATAACGCCAAAAGCGGGAAGCACACGTACAGATCGTGAGCAGTTTCAAATTTTTGGAAATTTGAAATTAAAGATCGATCTGATGATAAAGCACCTAGAGAACGTCCAGAACGGTTCGCGATAAATTGTTCTACGATTAACTGATCAGTAATGATGGCAAATTAAAGATTTCTCGCAGTGGTCTACTTCAAAGTGGCGTAACTTCGTGAAAAAAAATGGTACCGAGATGACCAGGTAGAGAATTTTGAAGAGAAAGACTTGAGGTTTTGGAAAATGATTCCGATTTTTAATTTCCAAGAAGTGTAAATCGAGTTTTGGCGGTTGGATTCAACCCTAATTTTCAATGCATTTGAACGTATGCGCTTCTGTAATAAAAGTGAGCTCAACCCTCTAGAAATTATGGAAAAATCAATTTCATAAATGCATCTTAAAGAGGACGAAATTACCTAAAAATCAGTGTGCGGAATATTGTTCTACCACAATTCTGTCGGAAGTTATGGTGGTTTGATAATTTTTCGGAGTAGTTTGCTTCAAACTGGCGTAGCTCCGCAAAAAAAAATTTGACAAGGATTCTCAAAAAAGCATTTCAAAGTGAAGGAAATTTCCTAACTTTTACACGGAACGGAATTTCAAAAAAAAAATTATCCTTCCGGTGTGCTACGTTGAACTTTGCGGTGAAACGTGAATTTCCGCGCCGATCGCTCCAGAGAGATGCAACTCAACAATGGGACATAATAAAGAATATCCATTGAGATGACATCAAAGAAGACACTTCAAGCTTCAATTTGCATCCCTCGAATTCTCAATATGGTCTCCCAATCGAGAGATACAGGCGCTTGAAAATTCATCATTTTTCGACTCGTGATCAGGTGTTGCTTTAATTCTTTTGAGGAGTGTATATGTATGTACAGGGTGTATCAGGTTGAGCGCACCGAAGGATGTGGGTAGATTCCTTGAGTCATTCTAAGACTAAATTCCCTTTACCAAAAATTCGAGGGCCTAATAGTTTCTAAGTTATAGAATATCTTAGTTGACCAATCACAGGGCTTGGAGCTGGCCTATTCAGGGCCGTGTCAAAAGAATAAAATAGGTAGTGCCCATGGATGTGAACCCGTAAAATTTTATTTTCCTTTTTCGAAGGTGACATCGACTCATCTTCGGGAAATGTCCTCGTAAAGCATACGTCTTCCTTATCTGCGTCCTGGCTCTCTGCTTCGTAGTTTTCGTCTTTCAGGTCATCCGTTTCGTAGTCTTCGACGCCAGGTCATCTGCTTCGTAATTTTCGTCGTCCAGGTCATGCGCTTCGTAGTTTTCGGCGTCCAGGCCATCCGCTTCGTAGTCTTCGGCGCCAGGTCATCTGCGTATTGCTTTCATCTTCCAGGCTCATCGTGCAGGACCTGGACAACAAAAACGACGAGCCGGATGACCTAAAGGACGAAAACCACGGAGCGAATGACCCGGACTCCGAAAACTACGAAGCGGATGACCTGGACGCTGAAAACTACGAAGCAGAGAGCCATGACGCAGATAAGGAAGACGTATGCTATACGAGGACATTTCCCGAAGATGAGTCGATGTCACCTTCCAAAAAGGAAAATAAAATTTTACGGGCTCACACCCATGGACACTACCTGTTTTATTCTTTTGACACGGCCCTGAATAGGCCAGCTCCAAGCCCTGTGATTGGTCAACTAAGATATTCTATAACTCAGAAACTATTAGGCCCTCGAATTTTTGGTAAAGGGAATTTAGTTTTAGAATGACTCAAGGAATCTACCCACATCATTCGGTGCGCTCAACCTGATACACCCTGTATAGGTATATATATATATATATATATATATATATATATATATATATATATATATATATATATATATATATATATACATATATATTGTGACGTGACCCTTATCTAGGCCTCGGGTCCAGACCGGATAACTAGGCCTCGAGACCGAGTCAGTCGACAATAACTGGCAAACGATCGAAAAGAAAATAATTAAATTGAAATTTGGGCGCCAGACGAACTATCTTCGTCACGAGATAATAATCAAGCTAAATAACAACAGAAAACGTACGGAACTAAAAAGCGGCGACTAGCTGCAGTACCGCGGAGAGGGGTCGGGATTATGTGAGGGAATAGCGTACACAATAACGACTCGTGCCATATGAATTTTAACAAAATAAAAGAAATTTATTAAAAAAAAAGAAATAAACTAGATTGCACAACGTGATGCTAATAACAAAAAGAAATGATTATAATACCGCCGCAGCGATCATGCACCTCGGGGTGTCACCCCTCGGGCCTAAAACAACGGTTTATCGAGCTTTACAATAATTAATCGTCGACAAGATCAGGCTTCCACGTAGGAGAGCAATAACAGATTAAAATATCGCTTAGCTCGATACAATAATGCCTCGCAGCAGACTAAAACTAATTTCCCAAAATTACTTAACATTAATTTACACTAACTCTGCCTACGTAAGCTAAACCAAAATTCTAAAATACGAGGAATGTTTAATTCTGATTTAACGCTCTGAATCTCCTCGTGGGAGAGAGAGAGCGCGACAGTGACGGACTAAGGCTGTCTCACTCACTCTCGTGTGTGCAGCGTACGTGCTCTAATAAGTGCTCTAACGCGACAGAAACTCGAAAAATTTACTCGAAAAAAATTAAAAACTCAAAAACTCAAACTCGAAACTCTATTATGCTTTAGGACACTGGTGGCGGCCTACCGGCTCGGAGATCGGTTTAATTTAATCCAAAATTCTACGAAGCCTCGTGGCTCGCACCAAGGCAAGATGGCAGATGGCCGTTTGCCGGATTCAAATTTTTATGGATCAAATTGGCTAACGCTTACCGTTGTCCAGCCAAACTCTCGGTCAGTTTTCCTCGCAGGAAAAACCTCTGTGACCGTCCAGGCACTCCAACCGCCACGGTAACGACCTCGGGCACTCACACTCACTCAAAAAGTTCCTCTAAGGGAATTTACAAAATCGCCTCGTGGCTACGACAAACTCTAACAAAATTCGCTACAAGCTCGAAGCTCAGCGATCTACCTGCGAAGCAGGCCTACCGCAGAGTAATTAGACCACATGACGCCGGGCGTGCGCACACCCTTCTTACGCAGTCGAATATTGATTTGGCGATCGACCGCTGGATCTCTACATGGCGGCGTGCCACGCGCGTAAACTCAAATTTGGCCAGGACGTAGGAAGCCCTCGTTGTATGACCACGGTTCGCAGGCTCTTGGGGGTGGCGGGAATCTCTTCCACCACCTGTATCCCTCGTAGCTGAGTGCCCTCGGCTCTCCCCCGTGTCTTCGTGTGTATGAGAGGATGCTTCCTTAGGCGTCGACTCGTGTAGGAGTTATCGGTCCACTCTCGAAATCGGGTGCCTTCACGTGAGTCTCCGTCATATTTTTGGCCGTCCCTCCCACATAATAGAGAAAAGGTTAAAAAAAAACAAAAGAATAAGAACTAAATTCGACAGTCTTAAGTCGGTCACGGTCGCCTCTCGGAGTAAAATCTAGCCTCGGGGCTGCCCTAACTCATTCATCCAGTTTTCAGGCACTCGATGCACCCTTAACTAAGGTCGTCTGAGGGAGTTCGGGTATATTGTAACATGCAATGTTACAATATATATGCAGGACGCATATTTCGGGACACTTACTTTTAAATACAGAAAAGTATGCAGGAAAGTCACTGTAATGAGTGACAATTGGCCAATCTCCATATATTCTATTAACAAAAAAGTTACGTCCATTTTAGTATATAATGCATATTTTGAGGACAATTACCTATATATATGATAGTTTGAGACCATGTCTCCGAATATGACTGTATACTGCGGATAAAATAATGGAACCCACACCTACCCCTTATATGACCAATGCTGGAGATTTTTATCGGTATACGGCATAACAAGAATGTAACAAAATCAAAGGAAAATACTGACGTGAGTTTCCTCTTGAATATTGTTTCATCGTTTTTATTTTCCTTTTGTATATGGGGCATTCCAGCTCAACTCAACCAACCATCGACACTCAGGTCTTTGAATTTTTTTCGAAAAAACATATATGTTTTTGGAGCAAATTCTGAGATACGATGTTTTTGGAACAGATTCTGAGATACGATATTGTTGAACCAAATTCTGAGATACGATGTTGTTCCGCTCAGCCGTCGATATGTCAAAGTTCAGATAAAAAGACAATGTTTCCGTAACTCTGAGGTCTTGCATTCAATTTTTGACAGTAATACATCCTCCGTGAAATTCAGACGGCGAATATTAAGAAATTTCGTCGGATGTAAATACGGAAACATAGAGAAAAATGTTGCATACAAAAAACCACCATTATCTTACGAATTTCAACCTCAATTAATTGCAGAATTTTTGAATCATTCTTCGACCCAATTTTGCTCGATAAACGTCAAGAATTTCGATTCTTTCGAATGTCGCCATAACCGATTTAGATGAATTTTTTACACAAAATACTAGATCAAAATAAAGAAATTTCAAGACCTTATCCAAGATGCCTGGACCTTTGGTTCCAGAAATATGAATTTTACAAAAACCAATGTTGATTAAATCAATTAAAAACGAATAATGGGTTGATTGAAAAAAATATAATTTAAAGTTGTATTTCAATATTCATTACCTTTGTCCAATGATTTCGAGTAATACTGTATGTTATTCATGTCTGATTCGATTAAAAATAAAATATTTGATATTTCTGAAATAAATCCTCAAAAGCTATACACTGATTGGTATACCATCTTGTATTATTCTTATTGTTAGAATATACAAGAGGAATACAAGATAGTATAGTAATTACAATATACAAGAATCTTATTGTAAGAATATACAAGATAGTATACTTATCACTGTATAGCTTTTGAGGATTTGTTTCAGAAAAATCAAATATTTTTTTTTATCGAATCAGACATGAATAACATACAGTATTAATCCAGCAGCGCCGGATTTAGGGGAGGGCAACCGGGGCTACAGCCCTGGGGCCCCTACAAGAGAGGGGCCCCCACAATAGAAATTTTCCGGTAAAATTTTCGAACGGATACCGAATAATATGCGAAATTATATATTTGAAAAAAATAAAGAAAAATAAAAAAAAAACATCCAAGTTTTGACAATGAAAGAGCAGTTCTTACACTTTCATAAGTTACTTTTCGTTTCAAACATTCCAACGCGCGTTTCGTATTTTTCTCAAAATTAATGGTTAATGTTAATTTTCGATCCGATAAATTAATCATGTGTGTGCGGGAAAAAATCATAGAGCAGATCATCACACGATTACACACTAAAGAAATGAATTTATCCTCATTGAATAATAGGAAAATATTATATCGTATCGAAATTAGCTGCTGCCAGGAACATTTCCGAAACTCCAAACGATTGAATGAAAAAATACCGGTGAGGACAGGAGACGTTTCTTCACATCAGCTTAATTCGATTACACTGTTGTTCCATTATTTTATGTGAATTGAATGAATGTATTTTTGTGGTTTCATATATTTTCACCTCTTTTCAATGTTTTAATTTCTTCATGTTATTTACGACGTGCAAACTATTAATTCTGCAGTAGATTACTATTGATTTTTACCAATCGAATTGTAAAAGAGGAAAAGACTTGTCCATTATTCGTGCTTATTTTCTTCTTTATGTAGTTTTTTCTTTTTTGAGTTTTCCAAGAATTAAAATTTTCTGCAATAAATTATTGAAACAGTTGAAAGAAAAAAATTGTTGAACCTATTTGAAAAATAATCAAGGGCCTCCACTCATTCGTTGCTCCAGGGCCTCCACACCTCTAAAACCGGCCCTGATTTACTGGAAATCATTGGACAAAGGTAATTACTTTTGAAATAGAACTTTAAATCATATTTTTTTCAACCAACCCATTATTCGTTTTTAATTGATTTAATCAACATTGGTTTTTGTAAAATTCATATCTCTGGAACCGAAGGTCCAGGCATCTTGGATAAGGTCTGGAACATTTTTTTTTTTTTTTGATCTAGTATTTTGTGTAAAAAATTCATCTAAATCGGTTATGGCGACATTCGAGAGAATCGAAATTCTTGACGTTTATCGAGCAAAATTGGGTCGAAGAATGATTCAAAAATTCTGCGATTGATTGAGGTTGAAATTCGTAAGATAACGGTAGTTTCTTGTATTTAACATTTTTCTCTATGTTTCCGTATTAACATCTGACAAAATTTCTAAATATTCGCCGTCTGAATTTTACGGAGGATGTATCACTATCAAAAATTGAATGCAAGACCTCCGAGTTACGGAAACATTGTCTTTTTATCTGAACTTTGACGTATGTTTTTTCGAAAAAAATTCAATGACCTGAGTGTCGATGGTTGGTTGAGTAGAGCTGAAATGCCCCATATGCATAATATACAATATACATGCGAAACGCATGCTTCGAGGACAAATTTTCGATCCAATGCATGTTTCGGGCACACTGCATACTTCAGAAACAGACCTCATATCGAGCGTATACATTGGGGATCTTGCATAGATATTATAGACCACGGCGAATGCATATTTTGAGGACAGTTACCTATACAGGGTGAGTTTTCTCCGGGGTCCTGAGAGGGTATGGCTTAAAACGGCTGAGACTCCGCCTCTTCCTATTCGTACTCGTCATTATCCGAAGAACACTGATTGTGATTACTATTTATTTGGCTCTTGCCGTGTATCTACAATATACGGAAATGTGTGTACCCTTGTCAAAACAATGAGATAATATTATTTACCTCAATTTCTGAATAGATTGTCTACCATATGAGCTAGCTTGCTCAGAATAATAAATCGATTTAGAGACAAAGGTACCTGTATCTAAATGAAAACTATCATCCTGACAATTGACAATAACAAGTATGATAAAAGCGGGCGGCGTCTCAGCCGATTTAAGCCACACCCTCTCAGGACCCCGGAGAAAACTCACCCTGTATATGTATAGAATAGTTTGAGACCATGTCTCCGAACATAACTGTATACTGCGGATGAAATAATGAAACCTACACCTACCCCTAACATGACCAATGCTGGAGATTTTTATCGGTATACGGCATATCAAGAATGTAACAAAATTAAAGGAAAATACTGACGTGAGTTTCCTCTTGAGTATGCTTTCATCGTTTTTATTTTCCTTTTGTATATGGGGTAGTCCATGCCGTTTCGACCAACCCATGACCCCGACCCCCTCAGATTTTGAAATAAATTTTTTATACGATTTGCCGGTCTTCAAAATGCAACGTCAATTTTTTTCAGATTTTTATTATTTTTGGTTATTTTTTTTTAAATTTCCAGAGTCAAAAAAAAAACGCCATGTTTTAAAAATCTGAAAAAATTCAATAAAATTCTACGAAATAAGATAATTTTTTCCATATTAATTTTATAGTGGTGTCCTCGAGGGGACACCCGGGACGGGACTAAGCCAAGGGAAAAAGTCCAAGTCGGATGCTGTCTTTTTTTTTTCAGACGTCAATTTTTGTGCCTAAAATAATACCGCATAGTTGAAAATGAAATTAATATTTTTTTTTTCGTTTTTCTATTTTTTTTTCACTTTAAAAAAAAAAAAAAATTTCTGAATGAACGTAAAAAAAAAAGGAATTTATTTTAGACTATCCGGTACTATTTTGGGCACAAAAATTGACGTCTGTAAAAAATAAGACAGTCCGACTTGGACTTTTTTCCTTGGCTTAGTCCTGCCCCGGGTGTCCCTTCGAGAACACCACTATAAAATTGATATGAAAAAAATTATCTTATTTCGTAGAATTTTATTGAATTTTTTCAGATTTTCAAAACATGGCGTTTTTTTGTTGACTTTGGAAATTTTTAAAAAAATAACCAAAAATAATAAAAATCTGAATAAAATTGACGTTGCATTTTGAAGACCGGCAAATCATATAAAAAATTTATTCCAAAATCCGAGGGGGTCGGGGTCATGGGTTGGTCGAAACGGCATGGACTACCCCATATGCATAATATACAATATACATGCGAAACGCATGCTTCGAGAACAAATTTCCGATCCGATGCATGTTTCGGGCACACTGCATACTTCAGGGACAGACCTCATATCGAGCGTATACATGGGGATCCTGCATAGATATTATAAACCACGGCGATTGCATATTTTGAGGACAATCACCTATATATAGAATAGTTTGAGACCATGTCTCCGAACATGACTGTATACTGCGGATAAAATAATGAAACCTACACCTACCCCTAACATGACCAATGCTGGAGATTTTCATCGGTATACGGCATATCGATGGCTTAGGACCAGAAGGACGTAAGCCACTGTTTTTCGGCTTTTGATGACCTAACACGTCAGTTCCATAAGAAGAAAATTGAGCAGCCTACAGTTACGCTTTTAATTGTGCGGTGAAAAATGACTAAAAACGCGCGCGCGGGCGGCGCATAACCCGTTTCTAGTCCTTTTTTCACCGCACAATTAAAATTATAAATATTGGTTGTAGAGTTTGGGGAGGTAGGACTTTTCTGTAGGAAATTTTCTGCTTTTTTAGGATCTTTTTTGCGATTTCGAATATCTCAAATGGTTTTTGAGATATTTACAAAAAACCGAACCCCCGCCTTTTTTTTACTTAACTGTTTATAACTTTTGCAATTTTTTTCGGCCCTTCTTGGAATCCTTCCGAAAAGTTTCTAAATGCCTTTTCGACCCAAATGACACCTTGCTCGAAATTTTTGGTGAATATACCGAAACTTCTTTCCATGTACAATCTAAACAACACGCGTACGCTCCTGAGTTTTTCTCGGAACGGAGCGCGTCGAGCCCCGGCCGCGCGATTGTAAATATATGTATATGTACATCATTTCATAATTTTTTCTCAAGTGACATTTCTTTTATATTGCGGGGGCTCCGCCTGCGAGTAGAATAGGACTTCGTTTTACCCTATTAAAAATTTGTTCATACAGTGACTTTGAATCGTATGTACTACTCGTACGGCGCTGTTGTACGGTTACCAAATTCCGAAAACGGCAATGTTACACACGTCTAGTAAGGTGAACATCACGTTTACAATTTTTGAGGGATACGCCCTTCTGGCTGTAAGGAGGCGATTTTATTCCGGAAAAAATTGGTGAGTGATCTGCCAGACGGGCGTAACACTATTTTTTTTTTTTGCGGGTTACGCCTTTCTGGCAGTATTGTAGTGGGCTTACGCCCTTCTGGCTATAGGCTGCTCAATTTTTCTCTTATGGAACTTACGTGTTAAAGTTGGGGATACGCCTTTATGGCAGTCTAGTCCGGTTTGTGTGGGTTACACCCTTCTGGTCCTAAGCCATCGATATCAAAAATGTAACAAAATTAAAGGAAAAAACTGACGTGAGTTTCCTTATCAGTATGCTTTCATCGTTTTTATTTTCCTTTTGTATATGGGGAATTCCAGCTCAACTCGATAAGGCTCGGAACCTCATAGGTTCTGATATTTTTTATTTTTTATCTATATGTAATGCCAGTTAAACTAGCACTCTACGATTTTTTTCAGATTTTTCCGGATAAACGTGTCGCAGTTACGAATTTTATGAATTTTGCTTTTTTTAAATTTCATGTTTTTTCTGAAGACTGTAACTCCGAAACCCGTTTTTGTATCGAAAACTATCATGGAACAGAATTTATGTATTTTCAGGTAAGCTTTCAAGAAAAAATTTTTATGAAATTTTTGCCGCTTTATAACGGCACAAAAATCCATCTAGAAGGTGAAAAATCTGCGTAACAGACCTTTGGATCCAATTGATTTTTCTGAAAAAAATACATAAAATACCTTAGTGAAAGACGAAAATTTTAAGACCCTGCGGACTTTGGGCCGGCTTTCCGTTCAGAAGTTATAGATCCTTCAATTTCGCTGAGGCCGGCAGTGAATACGCGCCGTATTGTGAAATGAGCGCGGACCGCGCGAGCCGAGCTAGCGGTGATTACGGGGGTACATACACCTTTGAAATAATTTTTTTTGAATCACTGGTACACTGCCATAAAACATTTTATTGACTTAATCTTCTTACACCAAATTACTAGTATTTTGAACTACAATTAAGGCATATAAAAGAATATCTGGATTTCGTCTTCGTGTAGTTCTCATCCACCGATGAAAAAGCAGTTGTCGTAGCATACAGGTCGCATCGTTGATTGAATCTTTTTGAAATTTGGAGGAAATATTCTACATTGATCTAATTTCGGACCAAACCAATAATGTATAAAAATAAGATTCGTCTTCTATCATTGTAACTAGGTAACACACTTTTCTTGTTCATCTTTGTTGAAAAAATGTCTTAAAATAAAAAAATTTTAGGTTTAAAATTAAAATTTATAGAATATTATTGGTTCGCACTCATTTCATAACACGGCGCGTATTCACTGCCGGCCTCAGCGAAATTAAAGGATCTATAACTTCTGAACGGAAAGCCGGGACGAAGTCCGCAGGTCTTAAAATTTTCGTCTTTCACTAAGATATTTTATGTATTTTTTTCAGAAACATCAATTGGGTCCAAAGGTCTGTTACGCAGATTTTTCACCTTCTAGGTGGATTTTTGTGCCGTTATAAAGCGGCAAAAATTTCATAAAAATTTTCTCTTGAAAGCTTACCTCAAAATACGTGAATTCTGTTCTACGATAGTTTTCGATACAAAAACGGGTTTTGGAGTTCAGAAAAAACATGACATTTAAAAATAGCAAAATTCATCAAATTCGTAACTGCGACACGTTTATCCGGAAAAATCTGAAAAAAATCGTAGAGTGCTAGTTTAACTGGCATTACTTATAGATAAAAAATAAAAAATATCGGAACCTATGAGGTTCCGAGCCTAGTCGAGTTGAGCTGGAATTCCCCATATGCATAATATACAATCAGGGCTGGGTAAAATGGTATCTCGAATCTATTTTAAATGGAAAATGGTTGAAAAAATGTATTTGAAATGCAAAATGGAAATGGTTTTACGAAATACATTTGAAATGCGAAATGGAAAATAGGTAATTGAAAAGGATAATCAAATGCAATATAGTTTCCTGAAAATCATTTTGTTTTCCAACGACGAAATCTTAGTTATATCGACTCTCAAGTTTCAAGGTACGACGAAGACGTCGCACCAGCGTTGTTTGCAATCCAAAATATCCGACAGAAAGGTATCATTTCTGCCGAAATTTTCTGAGAATCTTAGATTTTTTAGCTGATAATTACGGTAACATGAAAGAAAAGGATTAAAAACCACGAAAACTCAATGCTTTTTTTATGGGAAAAAGTAAGGCTTCCTAGGGGTGGGTAAACATGGACGCAAAAAATCGAAAAAAAAATTCACATTTCTTTTGAAATATATTTCGAACTAATTCAAGGAGTGTAGACCTTAAAATTCGATTTTACCTTTCGGTCAGGTATCATCTTCACCCACAGGATAGAAGTTAGGATCCCTATCTTGAGATAATTCAAAAAATTCGTCGGTGCACCAATTCGGCCCTTGATTGTGCGATCGCATTGCGTATATGTTGCTTGCACGTTTGTATTTTCTAATTTGAAAATCTTGAAAAATTTGCTATCCAATACAAAATGTCGGCAGAAAGTTTTCTAGACGCATCCAGAAAAACCATTTAGCATTTAATCGCATAAATGACTACATGGGTAATTGAGTTTACCATTTTAAATATAAAATGGAAATACTTTTGAAAATACCATTTCAAATGAAAATGCAAAATGCCATCTTACATTTGAAATGCCTATTTTGAATGGAACCATTTCAAATATTACCCAGCCCTGTATACAATATACATGTGAAACGCATGCTCCGAGAACAAATTTCCGATCCAATGCATGTTTCGGGCACACTGCATACTTCAGGGACAGACCTCATATCGAGCGTATAGATTGGGGACACTGCATAGATATTATAGACCACGGGCGATTGCCAACTCATTCGAAATGGAAAGGATTGCACCCCGCGTTTTTTCTTGTGCATTCGTTTACTTGGGGTGTGAAAAGAATTTCGATACTGATTTCATCGCAATTTTCCGAGCTTTGATCTGGAAAATCAAGCGCTTTTTATGTAATTATATTTTTGTAGAAACTTGTGATTATATCGCTCTTGTTTCATCTAGTTCACTAACGAAGGTCGAGAGCGAAGAGAGGAAAGAAATGACAAAACTCATTTTCCTCCCGTACATTTATTCTATGTATGCCTCTGGATATAGGGAACAAACCCCCGGCGTGTTTCTTATATCGAGAGTCTAGTGTATTTCACTAACGAAGGTCCAGGGCAAAGAGAGAAAAAAAATGACACCACTCACGTTCCTCCCGTACATTCATAATACGTATAACAAGCTATGAGAATCGAAAACTAACGAAACTATGAGATCTTCCACGTTCAATCATCTTACGCATATTATTGTCAAGAATTCAAAAGCAGAAATATCAGCCTACATGTGTAAAAAAAAATTATTTTTGGCGTACATTTATCCGTAGCAGTACCTCAACTCGTAATAGTTCAGTTAATATTTCCAGTAAAAATTTGAAATAATTCCCATGGAATGCTTCGAATCTGATAACTGCAACGCCGTTTTGAATAAAGAAATATTCTGAAAATTATGGTGATTGGAAGTAATAATAGGTGAGGCGGTGATCTCGGACCATGGCTGTGTCAGCCAAATGCAGTAAGGTTGATTATTTGAGAAAGTGCACAATTACAGGGATGTCATTCAGCTGAAGAAAGAGAAGTTAAGATTTGTTCGAGTCGAGATACTGTAGATTGTGAGTCTGGAAAATTGAATTCAAGAATATGTCGTCTTACTCTGAGAAACTGAAAAGCAACATATCATACGCAACAATATGTGTATAATATGAATGTGGGAGATTTCACAGCTTTAGAAAATGTTTAACACGATGCTCTCGGATTTTATGAAGAGGATCTATTGAGGTTCAAACTCAGGGCTCCCCACTTTACGGTCCGAAATAATATGCAATACCTATACATGCGAAACACATGCTCTGAAAACAAATTTATGATCTAAGGCTTGTTTCGGGAACACTGCATACTTCAGGGACAGACCTCATATCAAGCGTATACATTGGGGACACTGCATAGATATTATAGACTACGGCGATCCGCAACCTATCCGAAATTAAAAAGATTGAACCCCGCGTAATTTTTCGTGCATTTTTTTTTCTTGGGGTGTGAGAAGAATTTGAATATTAATTTCATCGAAGTTGCCCGAGCTTTGATCTGGAAAATAAAGCACTATCTAACGATATTTTTGAAGAAACTTGCAAATATGTTGCTCTCATTTCATCTAGTTCACCAACGAAGGTTGAGAGCAAAGAGAGAAAAAACTGACACCGTTCATGTTTCTCCCGTACATTCAATCTATATACGATACGTGTAATAAGCGATATACAAGCAAAGCGCGTGCTTTGGTCGTTTTTGGTCGAAGGTATATTTCAGGGACACTGCAAACTCAGGGGACAGACTACAAACTATCCCCACAATAATTGTACGCGGAATTGGGTGAATTTGTAATAGTATATAGTGTCGAAATTTTTTCACGAAGACAAATTACAATTCTGTTTAACATCTCGTCCCAAACATAAAGTTATTAATATTTTTATCTGTATTAGTATTCTGAAGTTAATATTAGACTTGAAATTGATGAATGTAATTAAAAAAAAAAAAAACATATATATGGGGCATTCCAAGTGAAACCGGCGAGCTATCTCCCTCACCCCCTACGATTTTTGTCGCTTATTTTTTTTTGGCTTCTATGTCACCCCAAATGAGCCCTAATTTTTTTTCAGATTTTTCCCCCCCTTCTTGTCGTCGCGCCATGTGTTTTTTTTTGTTGATGCAAGAGGAAACATCAAAAACGACCTTTTTTAAAATAATGATTTTTTTTTTACAAATCCCGCACCTGAAAACAGTAACTTTTTCCATGATTTTAAAGTGGGCCGAAGCCTACCAATATTTTTTTTTATCAATTTTGATTTTTCAAAAAATCGAAAATTTTGACACTTTTGAATTACAATCATCACATCTTGTATTAGAAAAAAAAAAGAAAAAAGAAATACCTCTTGCGAAAATTCCATGTCTTGCTTAGTTTCATATTAAATTTTTAAAAATCACGGAATTTCGCCGCTAGAGGACACAAGTAATATGCAACTAAGCAAGATATGACATTTTTGCAAGAGATGCTTCTTTTTTCTTTTTTTTTTTTTAATACAAGATGTGATGATTGTAATTCAAAATTTTCAAAATTTTCGATTTTTCGAGAAAACAAAATTGATAAAAAAAATATTGGCAGGCTTCGGCCCACTTTCAAATCATGAAAAAAGTAACTGTTTTTAGGTGCGGGATTTGTAAAAAAAAAATCATTATTTTAAAAAAGGTCGTTTTTGATGTTTTCTCTTGCATCAACAAAAAAAAACACATGGCGCGACGACAAGGAGAGAGGGAGAAAATCTGAAAAAAATTGGGGCTCATTTGGGGTGACATAGAAGCCAAAAAAAAATAAGCGACAAAAATCGTAGGGGGTGAGGGAGATAGCTCACCGGTTTCACTTGGAATGCCTCATATAGGTATATCGTATAGAATGAATATACGGAAGGAAAATCAGTTTTGGCACTCTTTTTCTCTTTCAACCTGCGTCAGTAAACTAGAAAACACAACAGTAACGTAATTCCAAATTTCTACAATAATATCTGAATACTTGGATAGAAGCGCTTTATTCTACAGAACAAGGCTCGGGTGATTTCAATGGAATTAGTATTGGAATTCTTCTCACGCTTTGAGGAAAGGAGCTACGCGCAAAAAAATACGATAGATGCAAACCTTTTCATTTCGGATAAGTTTAGGATTGCTACGGTCTATAATATCTAGGCAGTGTCCCCAATGTATACGCTTGATATACGTCTGTCCTTGAAGTATTCCCGAAACATGCGTTGGGTCGAAATTTTGTTCCTGAAGCCTGCGTTTCGCATGTATATTTGTTTATAATTATTCGTTTATAATTAAACGAACTTACCAAGTGAAGTTCAATAACAATCGTACATAGCGGCTCTTCCGAAGAGATCAACTGGTAGTACCCCTTTCGGCCAGTTGTTAATCTGAAGTAAGAGGCGCGAAATACGATGTATATATTATATTGGGCTGTGAAGTCGGGAGCCTTGATTTATGTAGTGTCGCCCAAATCGACTCCAAATGATTAAAAAACAATTCCCTATTTTTTAAGATTTTTATCTCAACTCTAACCCCTCCCATCAGGAAGCCGGACTACCACATTTAAAATACACATGTTTCAGCCTATACTGTCAGTATACAGGGTATCACAGAAAACATGCCGAGGCTTTCACATGGTGAATCTTGATCAGAAATGGGATCGAAAATTTCTTAGCCGTTTTTTTCTGAGATGCATAGATTTTCCGTTATAATTATTTTAATTCCAGCCAATGACGCGCTGCCTATGACCGGGCAGTGTGTCGGTGTGCCTCCCGCTCGCTTGTGTGCACTCGAAATACAACCGAGCGGGAGGCACACTGACATATGGCCCAGTCATAGGCCGTGCGTCATTGGCTGGAATTAAAATAATTATAACGGAAAATCTATGCATATCAGGAAAAAACGGCTAAGGAAATTTCGATCCCATTTCTGATCAAGATTCACCATGTAAAAGCCTCGGCATGTTTTCTGTGACACCCTGTATATGTATTTCATTGTAAGAGTAATAATAATCAAACAAATCTGTAACGGCAAGATTTCAGTGGGCTTGGATGCTTTTATCTGACAAAAAATTCACATTATACTACCAGGCAATCTAGATAAACTGCACACCATTGTGACAAAGTCAGAATAGGAAGTTGTACAATTCGTCTAGATTGCCTGGTATTATTATATGAATTTTTTGTCAGATAGTAGGATAAAATCTCGTAGTTACAGATTTCTTTGACAATAATTACTCTTAACAATAAAATATATACTGAGAATATAGCCGAAACACGTGTATTTTAAATAGTGGAATCTACCCTCTTGGTGGGAGGGGTTGGAGTCAAGAGAGGAAACTGAAAAAATTAGGAATTGTTGACGAATTACTTGTAGCCGATTTGGGGGGCGCCCACTAAAAAGTGCGTTTGAGCCTTAAATAAGGACCACCCTAATATATATTACATTCGTACGACGAAAAAAGGAAGCTCCGGCGATCTCGATAAAATGAGTATTGCAATTCTCACGCCTCGAGAAAAGGAGCTGTGCACAAGACAATTACGGTAGGTACAATACCCGGCAAAAACATTGTAAATGTCAAAAATTAGCGCCAAGTACAAAAATAGTTTCACCGTCCCTCTTTATTTCAGCGACAGATCACAAACATCACTCTTTCATATAAAACAGTACAAAAACCTTGTACGTGAAATCAGACAACAAAGCCAAGCACTCCCATGGTTAATTTGCATATTTCGAAGTCTGTTTTTCCAATGCTATTCAATGGCAATCGATGGAAAACCAATAGATCATTCGTTACCTTTGACAAAACAGCATATCGGCGACGGGAAATATTGCTGAAGGAAGTTATCTCGGATGACGATACAAACTTGGCGGGCATAGATTGTTCTGAAAACGATCAATTGCTCTTGTTTTCTGGTCAGTCCTTTCTAGCCACTCTGTGATGATCACACCGACGACACTGTTCGGCAGATGATCAAAGACTGTTTGAACTTTTATCACACTGATAATATGTATTAACTGAAACTGGAATATATTGAAATGAAACTAATAAATAATTAGTTGAATATTGGTGATAAATTAGACATACGCATCGTGCCAATACTTCCACATAACGCAACGTCTTTCATAGCAGGAACTAATAATAAGTTCATGAACAGTGGGCTTGGAAATCGGAGTTTTTATTTTAAAGAATGGTTCAATTTGAAATCAGCATAACTTAATTGCACCATCGCAGTCAAGAATTATGCATCAATCGTCCACCAGATTTCACCTATAGTTACATTATGCCAAAATATAAAAATATCAAACCCATGAAATACATATCCTGGCCCAATCCATTATTGGTACAATGGGCTATTGATTTTTCTAACGTCTCCTTGTATGTTTCAACTGCACCAAATATAGATCAAATCGCATCGATTTTTTTGTTAGACAATAACGAAGAGAGTAAAGGGTATTCTCTATCCAAAGATACACTGATTTCTGATTTTATCCCACACTGCAGGAATTGATCATTTTCAGAACAATCTATGCCCGCCAAGTTTGTATCGTCATCCGAGATAACTTCCTTCAGCAATATTTCCCGTCGCCGATATGCTGTTTTGTCAAAGGTAACGAATGATCTATTGGTTTTCCATCGACTGCCATTGAATAGCATTGGAAAAACAGACTTCGAAATATGGAAATTAACCATGGGAGTGCTTGGCTTTGTTGTCTGATTTCACGTACAAGGTTTCTGTACTGTTTTATATGAAAGAGTGATGTTTGTGATCCGTCGCTGAAATAAAGAGGGACGGTGAAACTATTTTTGTACTTGACGGTAATTTTTGACATTTACAATGTTTTTGCCGGGTATTTCATTACTTTTTGTATTTCACAAGATATACAACACTGAATTCTGCGTACAGACATATGCATAGACAACTATTACTAATAAGACACACACACCTATATTTGACACATACGAATTTCCGCAATTTCTGCAATGAATGACTCTGCTTTGATCACATTTTAAACCTTTCAAATCAAGTATATAGTTCGAAAATTTGTTTAAATCTACATAAATTATGCGCGCAAAACCGTACTTTCTATGACAATATTGACGATATTTCGAAGATTTGGCTAGTACTCTAGTATCGTGTCCGATGCTTCGCACAATCCGAACCGGATCCATTCATTCTTTTTTGAAATATCGTACCTGCTAGGTTTGTTTTTTTATCATTTTTTTGGGGGGGGGGGGGGGGGGGGTTACATTCTACGAAGAGAAAATTTTTAGCAAAGTGGTAAATTTTGTAGCTTCACTCCAAGTGCTCTCTCATTATTGTTTTTATCAAATATTTCATTAATATTAAAACCCTAAAAATTATTTCGCTTCTTGTAGAATAACATAACTACCGCAATGGCACGATAAACAATTCGTGCTGACTATGCTTCTGTGTTTGATAGTTGTTAGGGCTCAGTAGAAAAAATATAATTATAGTGTTCGTTCGTTAAACTCGTGAATGAGCGGGTGACGGTTAGACAGCTCATGAAAAATTCAGATTCAAAACGCTTATAAATAAAGCTTCTTTGCTTCTTGGTTTTCTCGGGATATTTATGGTCTTATTTTTCATGGGAATTGCAGTCCTTATCGAAATATTCATGTAGTAATAATAATTATAAAAAGCAAACGAAACTTTGGGTCTCATTAGATAAAATATTTAAAAAATGTATGATGAACCACTCGGAGTCGAATTGAAAATTCGAACCTTCGCTAGAAGTTTTCTCTTTATGAAAACTAACTTTTAAGCAGGTAATGTCAGTGAAAAAAAAAACATGAATGAAAAAACAATACTACGCACCGTGCACGTATGTGCGATTTCATCACGAGAAACTCGGGAATAAAAGAAGAAAAAAAAAAAAATAATAATAATAATAATAATAATGATAATATCAATAATATATAACAATAATAATAATAATAATACTGATAATACTAATAATAATAATAGTAATAATAATAGTAATTATCATAATAATAATAATATTAATAATTTATAATAATAATCATAATCTCCAGATATCGTGGTCCCGAGACACATATGCATGTATCTATGTGCATACGTATATAAAATAATTAATATAATGTTAATAACTTTGGTATGCCTGGTCGATTATTGCTCAAAAACAATAGGGGGCGAGATTTCGGTGTCAAGAACACCCGCTCCAAATTGCAAGTTAATAAATGCAACGGTTCGACAGATATCGTGGTCTCAAGGAACGCGTTCTGCAAGGAAGAAGAAGAAGAAGAAGAAGATTGTGTTTTTCGATCAACTTTGACGGTCAATATCTCAGGAACCGCTTGATCGATTTCGTGCAACTTTTGCCAGCACGGTCAAGTGGGGTTGACCTTACGCCTCTATAAATTTGATGACAAAATAATTAGTGGTTCAAAAGATATGACAGATTTTTTACAAGAACAAGAGCTTGCTCGGGTAAATGATTCGGGGCTGCCACGCCGGCCTACGGGTACTTGGCGGCGATTCGCTGCCGCGAATCTTGATCCTTTTCATTTCGGATACGTTCAGGATCGCTGGGGTCTATAATACTATGCAGTGTCCCCAATGTATACGCTTGATATGAAGTCTGTCCTTGAAGTATGCGGTGTTCTCGAAACATGCGTTGGATCGGAAATTTGTTCTTGAAGCATGCGTTTCGCATGTATATTATATATTATATCGGGCTGTAAAGTCGAGAGCCCGGATTTATGCAGTGTCCCCAATGTATACGCTCGATATGTATATACATTAGGGTGGTCCTTATTCAGTGCTGCGACAATTTTTCCAGTAGGCGCCCCCCAAATTAGCTCTAAATGATTCGAAAACAATTCCCTATTTTTTTTTTACGAAAATTGACATCATCGTACCAGGCAATCTAAATGAATCGCACGCTCTCTAAATCTTACTGGATTGTGGAAAAAAAGTCAGATTGAGAGCGTGTGCAATTTGTCTGAATTGCCTGGTATGATGATGTGAATTTTTTGTCATATAGTAGGATCTATGCCGACTAAGATCTCGTAATTACATATTTTTTGACAAAAATTACTCTTACAATGAAATATATGTATACTGAGAATATAGCCGAGTCACGTGTATTTTGTAAAGAGGAATCCACTCTCAATTGGTGGAAGAGGTTGGAGTCAAGATAAAAATCTTAAAAAATCGGCAGTTGTTTTGGAATTATTTAGAGCCGATTTGGGGGGCGCCTACTGAAAAGGTCGTTCGAGCCTTATGTAAGGACCACCTTAATATACATACATACCACGAAAGAAGGAAGCTCCAACTATTCATTGGTGATTCCAAACTAAAATATCTTTAGTTGTTTGAGTGGAATAAGAATGGTGCTGGAAAATATCTTTCCCCATTATTCCAAATTCCTACACTTATCCACATTTATACATTCATTAAAAATTGATCGAGGGAGCATGATGATCAAATTTTTTTGGAACTCCAGACTTCAGCGTACTCAAATTAACATCAGGATGCTCGAATTTATTGGTAATCACCCACACATACTCGAAATTACAAACACGTACTTCAATTTGAAAATCACGACAAAAAACGTTCTCATGTCCCCGAAGTGACATTATATGACGTCTATAATACGGGTCCTCAATGTAAACGCTTGATAAAAAGAGACATTCTGTCCCCAAACTATAAATTGTCCCCAAAATATACGATTAATATGAGGATACTCTGAGTCCTGGCCTCAAAGCATGCAGATGTCCTCGAAACATACGTGCGCCCGAAAATCTGTCCCCAGAGCATGCGCTCTGCATATATATATATATATATATATATATATATATATATATATATATATATATATATATATATATATATATATATATATATATATATATATATATATATATATATATATATATATATATATATATATATATATATATATATATATATATATATATATATATATATATATATATATATATATATATATATATATATATATATATATATATTAGGGTGAATCGAAAATTCTGAAAACTGTGGGCTACCCGTAAAAATCAAAGATATCGCTGTAATAAAGGTCTCCGTGCAACAATTTGATTTTTTGACAACATATAGGGGGCACGCGGGACGTTTAAGAATGCCGTTTTTAGCGTTAAATTCACTGTATCACTGATAAACGGAAACAGATCATTCAAAAAATTCCGATTTCTTTATATAAGGTGCCCAGATATGTACTTTTTCAAACCCATATTCACGGAACATTACGAAATGGTTCATAGCTTCGGACAAAATCTCCGAAAATCAATATTTTCACTATTTTTCAAATAAATATCATTAAATATTGATAATTTTTCTTCTAAAACGTTTTTCAATTTCTTCAATCTTTTTTTTCTTGTAAAACTCGGTATCAGTATTGCTTACAATGCGAAAATTGTTGAAAAACAAATCTTTATTTTGGAAATTTTCAGTAATTTTTCAGCAATTTTCGCATTGTAAGCAATACTGATACCGAGTTTTACAAGAAAAAAGGGATGGAAGAAATTGAAAAACGTTTTAGAAGAAAAATTATCAATATTTAATGATAATTAATTGAAAAATAGTGAAAATATTGATTTTCGGAGATTTTTTCCGAAGCTATGAACCATTTAGTAATGTTCCGTGAATATGGGTTTTAGAGAGTACATATCTAGGCACCTTATATCAAAAAATCAGAATTTTTTGAATGATCCGATTCCGTTTATCAGTGATAAAGCGAATTTAACGCTAAAAATGGCATTTTGAAACGTCCCGCGCGCCCCCTATATACTGTCAAAAAATCGAATTGTTGCATAGAGAACTCTATTTCAGCGATATCTTTTATTTTTGCGGGTAGCCGACAGTTTTCAGAATTGTTGATTCACCCTAATATATATAACAGGGTGTATCAGGTTGAGCGCACCGAATGATGTGGATAGATTCCTTGAGTCATTCTAAGACTAAATTCCCTTTACCAAAAATTCGGGGGCCTAATAGTTTCCGAGTTATAGAATATCTTAGTTGACCAATCACAGGGCTTGGAGCTGGCCTAGTTAGGGCCGTATCAAAAGAATAAAATAGGTAGTGCTCATGGGTGTGAGCCCGTAGAATTTTATTTTCCTTTTTCGAAGGTGACATCGACTCATCTTCGGGAAATGTCCATCCGAAGCGGATGACCTGAAAGACGAAGACTACGAAGCGGAGGACCTGGACGCAGATAAGGAAGACGTATGCTATACAAAGACATTTCCCGAAGATGATGTCGACGCCTTCTTCGAAATAGGAAAATAAAATTTTACGGGATCAGACCCACGGGCACTACCTATTTTATTCTTTTGAAACGGCCCTGACTCGGTCAGCTCCAGGCCCTGTGATTGGTCAACTTAGATATTCTGTAACTCGAAAACTATTAGGCCCTTGAATTTTTGGTAAAGGGAATTTAGTCTTAGAATGTCTCGCGGAATCTACTCACACAATTCGGTGCGCTCAACCTGATACACCCTGTATACATATGTGTGCGTGTATGTGTGAAAAAGCAAAAAAATTCATTTGAAATCAAATAAAATACGTATAATCGCATAACTTTCAGTAAATTTATTGAACCATTACCCTAATCTGTTCCTTTCACATTTTAAAACGAGCTACGACTGCATACAACTATTACTAAGGAAACACATACCCATATATTAGACACATGTCAAATTACACAATTTCTGCAATAAATGACTCAGCTGTAATAACATTTCAAAAATTTTAAATTAAAAATGTATCTGAATCTACATAAATTATGCGAGCAAAACCCTACTTTCTGTGAAAATATCAACAATATTTTATTTTAAAGTTATGGCTTATAGTCTGGCATCGTGTCCGATGCTTTGCTACACAACACGAACCGTATCCATTCATTCGTTTTTAAAATATCGTACCTGCAACGTTTTTTTTTTCAATTTTTTTTTTTTTTTTTTGTTTTTTAGTTCGAGTAACATTTTACGAATCGGAAAAGTCCCGCAAAGCAGAAAATTTTTAGCTCAACTCCAAGTGGTCTCTCATATTAATAATATTTTTATTTAATATTTCATCAATATTGAATCCCTACAAATTATTCCGCTTCTTCTAAAATAACATAACTACTGCAATGGCACGATAAACAATTTGTGCCGACTATGCTTCCGTGTTTGATTGTCGTTTAAGGGCTGAGTAGGAAAAAATATAATTATAGTGTTCGTTAGTTGAACTCGTGAATAAGCGAGTCACGGTTAGACAGCTTGAGAAAAGTTCAGATTCGAAACGCTTATGAGTAAAGCTTCTTCGCTTCTTGGTATTCCCGGGATATTTAATTTCTAGTTTTCCACTGGAATTGCAGTACTAATCGAAATAATCATGTATTTTAATAATAATTAGAAGGAGCAAACAAAATTTTGGGTTTCATTATGAATGATGAACCAATTGAAGTCGAACTGAAAATTCGAACCTTCGCTAGAAGTTTTTTCTTCATAAAAACTAGCTTTTAAGCAGGTAATGTCCGAGAACAAAAAAGAATAAAAAACACAATACTACGCACCGTGCACGTATGTGCGATTTCATCATGATTGGCAGGCGCTCAAGTATCTCATATATTTGTAAAGACAATGAATTTCTTTGATCTAAATTTTGCCTCGCACCTCTGGGCGCAGGTAAAGTAGAGACTATGATAAACAGTATAGATATAGATTATAAAGAAAGCACGTGTTGAGGGAAAACTTAGACGATAAAGGTTACCTAATAGTATAACTCTTCAGAGCTGAAAAAAATGGATTGACTATGAGGAAATAAACTTCGATTGTCGTTTTTTTATTTTACAGAGCAACGCAATCTGTTTGTTGTT
The DNA here is from genome assembly GCA_949628255.1 of Macrophya alboannulata. Taxonomy (NCBI): domain Eukaryota; kingdom Metazoa; phylum Arthropoda; class Insecta; order Hymenoptera; family Tenthredinidae; genus Macrophya; species Macrophya alboannulata. Next base: position 27,785,997 of record OX451206.1, on the reverse strand, counting down.
GTCGATTCCGAATCTAAAAACGGAAATTAGAATTCAATGTCATTATAAAACGACAATAAAAGTTTATTTTTTTATAGTCAATCCTTTCTTTTCAGATCTTAATGATAATTCTATTAGGTAACCTCTAGCGTGTAAATTTTCCCTCAACACGTGCTTTCTTTCCAATCTATGTCTACTGTATACCATGGTCTCTACTTTATCTGCGCCCACAGTTGCGCGACAAAATTTTAATTGAAGAAATTCGTTACCTTTACATATTTGTATATTTTTATGCACCAAACTTGTCTCCAACGAGTGTTTGGTACTAGCAATTCCGAAAAGACTGGTGAGATCGGCAATGCCGTTTCAATGTACTTCACGATAAATCTGAGAATGAAAATAATAATGATACTAATGATAATAATGATAATAATGATAATGATAATAATGATAATAATGATAATAATGATAATAATGATAATATTGATAATGATGATAATAATGATAATAATAATTATTATTATTATTATTATCTGCCGATATCGTGATCCCGAGACACATATATTCACGATATGTGTGTAGCTATGTGCATATATGAAATAATTAATATATTGTTAATAACTTTGGTATGCGTGGTCGATTATTGCTCAAAAACAATAGGGGGCGAGATTTCGGTGTCAAGAACACCCCCTGCAAATTGCAAGTGCATAACTGCAACGGTTCGATAGATATCGTGGACTCAAGGAACGCGTTCTGCAAGGAGAAAGAAGAAGAAGAAGAAGAAGAAGAAGAAGAAGAAGAAGAAGAAGAAGAAGAAGAACAAGAACAAGAACAAGAACAAGAACAAGAACAAGAACAAGAACAAGAACAAGAACAAGAACAAGAACAAGAACAAGAAGAAGAAGAAGATTGTGTTTTTCGATCAACTTTGACGGTCAATATCTCAGGAACCGCTTGATCGATTTCGTGCAACTTTTGCCAGCACGGTCAAGTGGGGTTGACCTTACGCCTCTATGAATTTGATGACAAAATAATCAGTGGTTCAAAAGATATGACAGATTTTTTACAAGAACAAGAGCTTGCTCGGGTAAATGATTCGGGGCTGCCGCGCCGGCCTACGGGTACTTGGCGGCGATTCGCTGCCGCGAATCTTGATTCAAAAACAGCTTAAAATGAATAGGATTCATACTTAAAACTTGAAATCATCAAATATTGTTAGTCCAGTCCGAAACTAGATCAATGTGGAAAATTCCCTCCAAATTTGAAGAGGTTTCGATGAACAATGCGACCTGTGCCCTACGACAATCGCTTTTCGATCGTTGAAATCAATCTATGTAAGGCGAAGTCCAAATATTCTTTAATAATGCTGAATTATTATAGATCAAAATAGTAGCAATCTGATGGGAAAAAACTGAATCAATAAGATATTTTATTTTAGTGTACCACTGATTTGCAAAAAAATTATTCTCAAGGTGTATGTACCCTGGGGTGTGTCAAAAAAAAAAAAACGAAATTCAAATTAATTTTTTTAACCGGTCTATGTGTGTATCCCATTCTCGAAATACACCCCGCGAACGGAATCCGCGGAGAAAAATTTTCACGATGTGCTAATCGACATTTACCGATAAAACTGGACATCGATTGAGCGACCTCTTAGGATGGTTTGTCCGCGCTTCCCCTTCGCATGGTGCATTGTGACGGGTAAATCTATGGTTCAAGCCTTGGGGAGGCGAAGAAACACAACATTTGAAAAATGAAAGAAAAATTGAAAAAAAAATTGAAAAAAAAAAAAATATAAAGAAAGCAATAGCGAAGAAAAAAATTTCTAAACCATATTTTGACATTTTTATCGACTTGCCTGAAAGCGTCGCCTATGCCTCGTCGAGCGTATGTGAGCAGAATCTGCTCACATACGCTCGATTTACCCCTCGCAATGCACCATGCAAAAGGAAAGCGCGGACAAACCATCCTGAGAGGTCGCTCAATCGATGTCTAGTTTTATCGGTAAATATCGATTAGCACATCGTGAAAATTTTTCTTGGCGGACTCGGTTCGCGGGGTGCATTTCGAGATTGGGATACACACATTCAGCGGTCAAGAAAATAAATTTCAATTTTACTTTTTTTCTTTTATACACCCTAATGTACCCCCTTAAAAAGGTAAGAATTTTCTGGAAAAAAGCTGACCTACCTACTAAACTACCTTATCACTGTATCTAAAAATTAGAGGAATTGTATACCGAATGGCGGAATCTACAAAAAAATGCAGGATCGGCTCTTAACGCAAAAGACGGAGAAAAATTCGCTGCAAAGCTCACTACATTATTCGATATTATTCATAACAATGTACTACACGTGTTGGACGACACGAGAAGAGAATTCTTATGACAACAACGGCAGAAGGAATGAGTTGGCTGCATATCGGACACCGCACAGGCCAAAAAAAAAATGTATATTTGCGGAAACACAATATTGCTGAGCAAAGAATGGAGAAAAATAAAATGAAAAAACAGATAATAGATAAGTTTTGCGTTCACAATTAGTTGAAAATGATTAATTGAATCAAATCAATTATTGTCAAATTATCAAATGGTATTATAGATGAAATTGTGGAATCGGAGTTAAGCCAAGAAACGATCATCCACGGAAGCCTGCCCTCTTGGTCAAAAGACAATCAGCGCTCTCTCTATCTAACTTTTCCACAGAAAGCTTCTGTGAGCAAAACAATCCAGGACCATCAGCGCCAAAAAAGTCACGAGGAAATGAGAATATCATGATCAATAAATTAGTTGCCGTGTTGGACAAATATCAAGTCACTGATAGAAATACAGTTCATTTAATTGCCGCAGTAGCCGAGTCCTACAATGTAATGTGAATGATTTAATACTTGATAAAAATTCGATTCATCGTTAAGGGGAAATGAAAGATAAACTCGAGTCATCTAGCGGATTTCTCACCGTACTAAAACAAAATTCAACGAAAGCATGTCCGAAGAGCGTCATTTTTTGGATTTTTGAAAATCGAAGAGCATCATGCCCTCCGTTTAATTTTCATTCATCGCTGATATTAATTTCACATCAATCGGACATGCTTTCGTTGAGAAAAGAGGGTTGAAAAATATCAAGCAGAATAATCGTGTTTTAGTACGGTATATTGTATTACGGTGATATTTTTCAAACCCCCTTTTCTCAACGAAAGCATGTCCGATTGATGTGAAATTAATATCAGCGATGGATGAAAATTAAACGAAGGGCATGATGCTCTTCGATTTTCAAAAATCCAAAAAATGACCGCTAGATGACTCGAGTTTATCTTTCATTTCCCCTTAAGGAGAAAAAAATCGCAAAGAAAAGGTAGCAAATGATGAAAAAATCTTTAGAGACATCGAATGAAAACTGTAGTCCTTCACTGGGATGGAAAATTGTTACCTGATTTATTACAACCTGTACAAGTTGACAGATTGCCTATCATTGTTATAACAAATGGTGATCTCGAAAAACTTCTGAGTATCCCTGCATTAGAAGACGGTAAAGGTTTGACACAGCCCATGTGGAAATTCTGTCTGGGAGTGCCCGATGTCACGTCAGCCCCCAAGCGGGCGATCCCGAAAACCGCTCAGCTATCAGGGTGCTAGACGGGTGATGAACAGTTTAACTGTGATTTAGTTTACCTGGGTGGAGCTGCTTAGCGCCTTATCATGAAGGCTATTATTTTCCCGCAATCCGGTTTTCTGCAGTCGAACTTGAATAGGCCCGGACCGGGAAACCCCAAATTCGTTTTTCTGCAGTCAAACTTTAATGGGCCTGGGCCGGGAAACACCGAATCAGCTTTTCTGTAGTGAATTGTACATGGGCCTATCCTTGGAACTCCTGAATGCGTTTTTCCGCAGCCGAACTTGCGTGGGCCCTTGCCGGGAAATTCCGATTTCACCGTTTTCAAAAGGTTTCTTATAGTGTCGCTTCATACGGATGATTAGTTTTATAGTAAAGAACAAATAAAATTTCCGAGTGTCGAGTATAGATTCAATAATTGAATTCCTGGAAGAGCTGCAGTGTCCGAGACAAGTATAATAATGACGTAACTCTGACACGAATTTACTTTGTCCGAACATTTTAGGTTAAGGTTATAACTATACCTATATCAAATGATTTTCAAGAACAAAAAGTAAAGTGCCGATAGGAATATTTCGAAGACGTCAATTGTAATACAGATATGAGTGAAAAGAGAAAACGACAGTTAACGCGATTGCGCGTGCGGAAGCATAGAGCCGTTAGAAAACAAATGAAAGAAGACCATCTCGAGGGTAAGCGAAAGAGTATACCTGTAATATTTTAAACTACAATAGCATTTCATGCATGGTTATTGACGTTATGTGATACCATTAATATCTCTAATGGTATCGATATTAATACTTAGAATCTGCATTCTAATATTTTTTTTTCAATTCTTATACAGATATTAATGAAGGACTGCGGGCTAACAGTCATGATGATAATAATGCCGATTTACTAGCAAGGTCACCTCCTTGTTGCGCTGACAATGACAATGACGGCCAATCATATTAAAATATTACGCTACCGAACGAACCTCTGAATGAGAATGAGTATGATGATTATCTTGATGATAATGAGTCTAACATCCTTTTTGAAGCAATAGAAGAAGGAGTAGAAGAACCAGTGGAAGGAATAGGAGAAGGAGAAAGAGAACAGCGTGAAGGAGAAGGAGCAGAAATACAAGATAGGGTTATACGAATGGAAGAATAAAATGGTGACAATGATGATGATGATGATGATGTTGAAGTAGACGAGCTCAGAATATGGGCGATAGAAAATAACATAAGATTTGTGCATGTGGACAGCTTGCTGAAAATTCTAAGGAGACGACTTCTTCCCCAACTACCAAAGTCGCACAAAACTTTTTCGCAAACATCGGCATCTCCATACAATATCGAAGACATGGAAGATTCGAGTGGAGAAAACGGAAAATTTGTGTATTTTGGTATAACTGAAGGACTTCGTGCATGCGTGAATGAGAACTTACACGCTGACGGTAAATTACTCCTTCAGTTCAACGTGGATGGCATACCAATTTACAAATCTAGCTATGCACAGTTTTGGCCCATATTGTGTAAAGTGTTTCTTAAGCCAGATGTGTATCAGCCTTTTCCAGTTGCTATATATTTTGGTGCGTCGAAACCCAAGAATATGAGCGATTATTTGCATAAATTTATCGAGGACATGAATAAACTATCTGCAGAGGGTATACGAATCCAAAATACAATATTTCAAGTTCAGATACGAGCATTTATTTGTGATACTCCGGCTCGTTCGATGCTGAAATGTATCAGAGGCCACACAGGTTTCTATGCGTGTGAGAGGTGTGAAGTCCGCGGGTATAAGGTACGGGGAAGTACGGTATTTCCAACAGTTGACAGTTCACGGCGAACCGATCAGACGTTTCGGCATCGACGGCAACCCGAACATCATAATGGAATCTCGCCACTGTTAAACTTAAATCCACCCATCGACATAATCAGGACGTTTTTACTTGATTCCATGCATTTGTTTTCCCTGGGTTTAATGAAAAAAAATCTCATGGAGTATTGGCTGTTCGGAAAATTGGATGTCAGATTAAGTCGTAGATATCGATTGGCCTTGTCTGAACGTATGGAATATTTAAAAATATTCATTCCGTGCGAATTCCAGCGCAAACCCCGGTCAGTAAAATACGTTGCGAAATGGAAAGCGACCGAATTACGTTTTTTCTTGTTATACTGCGGACCTATTGTTATGAAAGACATTTTAAGTGCGAAACTATACAAACATTTTCTGTTGCTGCACGTGGGTGCTAGGATTTTATTTTCTTCAGAGCTCGCGTTGAAATATACACAGCACGCCAATCAATATCTCAAGAGCTTTTTTATAGTGCTTAGGGAATATTACGGAAGGGAGTCCCAAGTGATAAATGCACACAATCTAATTCATGTAGCGGAAGATGTCAAAAATATGAATTCTGATTTATCGTTAATCTCGGCCTTTACTTTTGAAAATACGTTAGGCAAAGTGATAAAAAAATTAATACGCACACCTAACAGGCCACTATCTCAAATTACTAGACGCTTGTACGAACAACGAAATCTTCTCGAGAAAGTTGAATTACCACCTCTGGTGGTAATTCTTAAATCGAAAAATGATGACATAAATAACGTATTTTCCATTGAGAAATTGAAGTTTAAACAATTTACCTTATCAACACGTGCTCCCAATAACAGTGTGCTATTAGAAACCGGTGAGATACTGCTGATAGATAACATGCATTGTCCAATTCAGGATATGAATGACGTAACAGTAGATGGATTTATTTGGAATGTCAAAGGACCAATCTACAAATATCCTTGTGACTCTAAGCATCTAAAAATGTGGGAGCTTAATAGACACCCATCAGCGACGAGGCTAACGTGTAATATTCGTTGTATTGAACATAAAATGATGGTTCTACCGATGCCGAGACAAATTCTGCTAGGTAAACCTGAAAAAAAATACATAGTACCTCTTCTCCACACATGAATTTGCGATCCCCCGTGATAGATTTCAATTAGCTTGATTTCATCGATACTCGTATTTTGTGTGCCATGCCCTCAAATGTAAATCGCTGACTGAAAGGCGTAAATATAACAATAGTTTTATACATTATATAATAAGTAAAAGTAAATATGAATGTCAATGAATATTAATAATTAAAAATTGAACTGAAAAATTGGTGTTCACAAACTTCATAAAAAATCACTATGACCTCGTTTGGAATCGTGACGTAGAACCGTCTTTACCCGCAACTTTACTGCGAGGGAAAAAGAGACACAGCTAGAAAGCATACTGCGCGAGCGCCAAGCCCCGTGTTATTCTTTTTAGCGGACGCCTGTTTTGTTGTACACGTGATCAGGCAATCGAAACGCATGCCATATCGGTATTCATTCGTCTCTAGTGTAACAAGTGTTCGAGAAGGATTTGCGACGCGATTAACAATTGGTGCGAACCGGTAAGTGATTTATAATTCTGTAGTCAACATCGTTATTTTCAGGTTCTATTAGCCAAAACAGATTATAGCATAGCATAGCATAGCATAACATAACATAACCTAACCTCAATTTCGTAGTCACGTCATAAAGCGCCTAAAGATGAATTTGGACAGAATATCGTATGCGTCACGGGTGGAAAGCAATTTCGACTCGTGTGATCGCCGCTCTCGTCAAAATGGCTTTCGATACTTGATACGTACATGTAATACTATTATCTGGAGAAATAGCGAGTTGGACCTTGGGAAAAAATCTTCAAGTCAAAGCACAATCCTCTCTGAGAGATTCTGGCGAATTCGTACAATTTGTAACCAATATTAAGGGGTTAGGCACTCTAGAGCAAGAAAAAATAGGCATATTTTGATAATTTTTTTTAACGAAATAACGAAATGAATCGAAATGCTGTGCACAGGTCTTTGTTATAGTACTAGTGAACTACACAAAAAAATAATTTTTCGTAGTATAAACAATGGTGGCTGCACAGCGTTTCTCCGTTGTGGCCTTTACCTCTGGAAGGGTCCACGGCCGGTAACGTGGTCCATGCAATTTTTGACCTGGCACGAAAAACCATAATTTTTTCGATTAAATATAAAAACAGCTACAAGAGTAAGTAGGATTTTTTCGATATATTGATTTTTCCCAAAATTGCGCATTAAAAAAAAAGAGTTGAAAATTTCAGGGAAATATTATCGGATAACTGTTTATGACAAAAAAAACCATACAATATAACGAAAAAATCCTACGTACTTCTCAAAACGTGATTTCGTGGTTTTATGGTATAATCATTTTTGAAACCCTTAGGCACCTTTTAGGATAACATTTTTTTCTCGATTTTTTTCAAAATTCTAGAATGGCCTAACCCCTTATAATACATCAAATTGGCAATCAGTTATAAAATCGTAATTCACCAATGAAATATTTTGTTACGTTACCGTTACAGGCTCGTTCTTAATATTCTGTGACTACTGACTTACTTTGTTTCGTTGTGGATATATGGAAACTTCCAAATTTGGTTGGTTCTGTTCAGGGTTTTGTAGAGGGAATCATTTTGGTTTGGTATGAAAAAAACTTTTGTCCCAGTCTTTCAGGTTTTTCAGTCGTTTATTATCATAGGTTATTGGCATTCTCTGTGCATTACGATTGTCCTCAAAAATTCTTTATTTCACAGAAAATCATGGAGATGTACGATTTCCAGCTCGTGGAATTCTCTACTCAAGGAAAGGGTAAAGATATTGATTGTGTTCCACTAAGTTGGCTGGATTATGATGTAGCTCGCAACGAGTGTCTGGTAAGATTCATGCCGCCACCTTATTCTAACCAGAAGAGCCTACTTCTTCACTCAATGGTGATAAACCAAGAGGCTCCAGATGCTGAATGGCCCATTTATGAAGTGCAATTGCGAGGGCAAGCGAGTGAGTTCCTTTAAGCGTTCACTAATATAAAGTTCATGACAAATTCAACATGTATTAAGAAACTTGTTTCTAATTGACGATCATGAGAAAAAGCACATCAAGTAAGTTACGTTTCAATGTGCTTGAGCATTTACGGAATCTAATTTTACAGAGTTTTCCAATCATGTAATGACACATATGAAGGGCGTATTAAGTCTGTATCGCAGACAACATAAATATTGTGCAATAATCGTTTTCCTTTAAACATGACATGAATGAGGTATTTCAATCAGAGATGCTAAAATCAAGATCTCGGTGCACCTCTTTATTTCCCAGAGCAATTAGTCCGAGGGTCAGGAGCTATTACAAACTTCAGAGCATTAAAATGTACCCATGTTCAGTAGCAATTTGGTCATCTCTAGATTAAATCGTTCATATAATGTTTTCAAAATTCATCTATACTTGAATGCTTATACTTTTGCTACCAACTTGAATCAACATTTGTTCATAATACTGATTTACAAAACACAATTAATAGAGGTTTCGTTTATTAGAGACGTACGGCGGTGCAATGAAGCGCCTTAAAGTCCTACAAACTGAAAAATACGCCTTTACTTCAGATCCTGAACTGGACCATGAAGAGAAGAGTAAAAAATTGTCGAAAATAGTTGGTCTTCGAAAGATAAAGGAGGATGCAAAGCAAATAAGAAATCTTATGCAAGTGCCGACTATAAATTCTTCGAGTGAGGCTGAATCTACCGCAGGATTTTCCGAATGTTAGTATTGTGACTGGTGAACTATTTGAATAAAATAGATACTAAATTCGTTAAAAAATGTATTACGAAATATTAAAGGCTCGTACAAAGTCATCGTATAAGAATAGTCAATTATTGAGTATCGTTATACTGAAGTGAATTGCACAATTTGTTCTGTATCGGAGACACTAGACATCTCATCACAGTTTGGTCCAAGACCAAACTCATGTATTCAGCATAGCAGCTTTACACGGATAAAAATTTATGATTCAGGCTCTTATACTTGGTATAGTAATTTCGATGTATTCCGCACTTTGAGTTCCAGAGCTATGCCCCCTCCCCTCCCTCTGTAAGTACCGACACACGTCTATCTGTTCTACTCTGCTATTTTTGCCTTTTTTCTGCCGCTTTTCTGCCCCTCGCCGGGCTTTTTCAGATTGAGGTGCTTCCCCTGTCGGCTCTGGCTTGTTTGAGCATATAACGACGGGCTCCTCTTCTTCGAGTCGCAGGTGGAAGCTCATTTTCTGGTTGCATTATAAACCTAACCTATTTCTCTGGAGTGCTGTTTCTTGCTGTCAACTGCCCTGCCTCGTCTTTCGGTGTGTCGCTGTCGCGCTATCTACCGTAACTCAGCTGGTTCTATTGACGTGGGCTCCTCTTTACCAACCTCCGACTATGCCTGACCCTGCGCCTGATGCCTCGCAACCCGATGCACATTCCGAACCTCGCAAGCTGTGCAGGGGTTGTAAGAAGGACGTGAGGAATCCGACTCAGTGTGGTAATTGCCTGTCCTACTATCACCCCAGCTGCACTCAATTCGTCAAGGCCCGGGTACGCAATCATACTAAGCCGGTATGTAAGTCCTGTATCTCTGAAGCCTCTCTCTCTTCTGGTCCGCCTCCCCGTCAACCAGACTCTGCTACGGCGGCTGCGTCGCCACCGGAGCGCTCCGATTCGGATACACCGTCGCTTGCATCCATTCTGAGTGCTATCAAGGAGAGCGCCTCTGTTATGAATAATTTTATTGCATCCCAGTCTATACACAATGCCGACGTGAACACTAAGCTAAACGAGATTTCTTCCTTGCCCGGTAAAGTAGATGCGTGTACTGCTCAAATTGCTGCCCTCACCGCTGCGCACGCCGATTTTGTTGCGCAGATCTCTAGCCTTACTGATGAGAACAAGGCACTCAAGGAGAACCAGACTGCTCTGACTTCCAAGGTCGATAGCTTTGAGGCAGCCAATATCCAACTTCGCGATGATCTGGCCACCCAGGTCCAGGTTAACTCTGCACTCTCTGCTCGCCTCGAGCGCATCGAGAAGGCCACCTTCGATCGCGAGCTAACCATCTCTGGTATGCCGGAGGATGCTGGCGAGGTCTTGCCTGCTGTTCTCACGCAAATCTGTAATCGTCTCGGGGTTGTTCTTGCAGCATCGGACATCGTTGAGATTTCTCGTATACGGAGCACACGGGTCACTGGCAATGCGAGGATGATCTTTGCTCGTCTTAGCTCAAACGTCGTCCGCAACAGTATTTTGGCCGCGTTTCGCGCTGCGAAAACCTTGACGGCATCCGAACTATCCGATGCTTTGCCGCATGTTCGTATTTATATCAACGAATATCTGACCCCCGAAGTTGCTAAGCTACTCAAAACGGTCAAAGCCGAGGCTAAGTCCAAGGGTTTCAAGTTTGCTTGGGTCCGTGACGGTGTCATACGCATGAAGAGGGACGTCGACTCCGCGCCGGTCATTATTCGCTCTGAACTCGATCTCGCTCTTGCCCTTAATAACATTGCTAGTGGTGATAACGCAGTGGCCGGTCCATCGTCTGCATGAAGGCACCCTCGCGCTTGCTCCATCTCGGCTGGCTCTACTGCTGGAACCTTGGACGGCGGCGCGACTACACTGCCGGACTCTCTCCTTAAGATTTGTCATCTTAACGCACAATCCTTGCCTGCTCACATCGACGAATTCCGCGATTTCTTTGATTCGTCGCCCTATCACGTTATAGCCGTATCCGAAACGTGGCTCTCGGATCTCATCTCTGATTATGCTGTCTCTCTTCCTAATTACCGTTTGGTTAGACGTGATCGACTGGGTGTTCGCGGAGGTGGGGTTGGTATCTTTGTCCACAGCAGTCTGCGTTTGCGTGTCCTTTCTGCTTCTGCTGATTTTTATTGTGCCAAACCGGAGTACCTTATTATCGAGGTTTCGCAGGCTAATGCCCATCCTTTACTACTTGCTGTCGTCTACCGTCCTCCTAAAGTAGGATTTTTGCATGAATTTGAGGATGCTCTCTCTGGTCTTATCCATGATTACAGACATGTTGTTGTCACCGGTGACTTCAACGCTGACCTCTGCTCCCAGTCGTTTGATTCTTCACATCTCAAGGAGTTCCTCTTCAGCCTTAATCTGGATTTAGTTTCTCTTAATCCCACCCATCACACAGAGTCTTCTGATACTTGGCTGGACTTGTTTGCGGTAGACCAGTCTTCTAAAGTTCTCCTTCACGGTCAATCTGCTGCGCCTTTCCTGTCCGGGCACGATCTGATTTTCATTACTTATGCTCTACGGGCCCCCCGCCTCGCCCGCAAAGTCACCTCTTACCGAGACTTTAAGAACGTTGACCCCGTCGCTTACCTCAACGATCTCGCGCTCTCTGATTGGTCCTGCGTTCTTTCTGAGACTTCTACCGTAGAAATGAAGGTATCTACCTTCACGGATCGGTTGATGAGGGTCGTCAATTCGCACGCTCCTGTCCGCACCCGCACGATCAAGCGCCCGCCTGCTCCGTGGCTTACATCGCATATCAGGCGCTGTATGTCTGACCGGGATGCATTATTTAGGCTCCATAAGCGCACGCGTTCGCAGTCTTTTTATCGGGACTATAAACAGGCAAGGAATCGTACCCAGGCCCTCGTTCGATCGGCGAAATCGGAGTACTACTCCAACCTGTTTCCAACGCTTCGAGACGCCCGTTCTGTCTGGGCTGTCTTTCGCCGTCTTGGACTGTGTAAGTCTCCCGATAATACCTCGGACATCTGCTTTTCGCCGGATGAGCTGAATCGGGCTTTTCTTTCTGCTCACGGACAGAGTTCTGTGCCGCTTGTGTCTGACGTGTCTGCTGTGATCCCCGATGTACCCTTCGATGACCGTAACTTCTTCTTTGCGCATGTCACGCCTGAGCGTCTTCTTAAGTATCTTACCCTGCTCCGCAAAAAGTCCAAGGGTGCTGATGATGTCTGCATAGATTACATCCACCTGGGTATCCCGGTACTGCTACCCATTCTCGTGGATGTCTTTAACGCCTCTCTTACATTTTCTGCCTTCCCGGCTGCCTGGAAGCACTCCCTCGTACGACCACTCGCTAAGACCAAGCATCCGAAGTCTCCTGGTGACTTCAGGCCTATTTCCATCCTCTGTTGCCTGTCTAAGCTCCTGGAGAAGCTCGTTTTCTCGCAGCTGTCTTCTTTTCTTGTGTCCACTAATCAGCTTGATCCTTTCCAGTCCGGTTTTCGTGAAGGCTTTAGCACTCAGACAGCGCTTATCAAAGTTACGGATGATATCAGAGCAGGCATCGATAAGGGACTCGTCACGATCATTGTTCTTTTCGATTTTAGTAAAGCCTTCGACCTTGTTGACCACTGCCTTCTTCTTCGTAAGCTCATTAGCTGCGGCCTCTCGGGATCTGCTCTGCGCTGGTTTGTTTCCTACCTTCGTGGCAGGAGTCAGTCAGTTTTGGGCCCTGATGGTACCGTATCTTTCAGCCTACCTGTTTCTTCTGGCGTTCCCCAGGGCTCTGTACTCGGTCCTCTGCTTTTCTCCATATTTGTCAAAGATCTGCCGTCTGCAATCACCCACTGCCGCTATATGCTGTACGCCGATGATTTGCAAATCTACTACCACTGTCCTCCTCATGATATTGCTGCCTGTCTCCAACTTGTGTCAGACGATGTCTCCGCTATTAGCCAGTGGGCCTCAGACAATCTCCTACGCCTCAACCTGACTAAAACATGTGCGGCCATTGTCGGTAGTTCTCCTTTTATCCGGCGACTGGACTATACTGACATACCGCCGATCATGTCTGGGTCCCACGCGATTCCGTATGTAGAGTCCTTCCGTAATCTTGGGGTTTTAATGAATCAAACACTGTCTTGGAACGCGCAGGTGCTCTCCATCTCTAACCGTATCTTCGCTACTCTGCATCAGCTTAAAGCCTGCAAGGAGCTTCTCTCCTTTTCTCTTAGAAAATGGCTCGTCACGGCACTGGTATTCCCGCAGCTCGATTATTGCTGTTGTGTCTTCTGCGATCTACCCGGTACACTCGTCACTAAGCTTCAACGTGCCATTAATGCTTGTGTTCGTTTTATTTTCGATCTGAGGAGAGATGCTCACATCACGCCTTACCGCTTGCGCCTTGGATGGCTTACTGTCTGTGATCGAAGGCGTTATTTCATGGGCTGTCTCTTATTTACTCTACTCGCGACTTCTCAGCCTGGTTATCTCCGTCTTAATTTTACTTTTAAAGCCGATCTCGCTCTCCGTGCCACGCGTATATCCGAGCGGGATCTTTACATCCCGCCGTGCCGAACTGCCGCCTTCCGTAAGGCCTTTACGGTGGCCGTTTGTTATCTATGGAACTCGCTGCCGTCCGATGTTCGTTCTGCTCCCTCGCTGCCTTGCTTTAAGTCGAGGCTTTACGCCTATCTTCTGCGGTCCTCTGGGCCCCCTGCTCTTGCTCTTGCTTAAGGTCCTCGTCCCCTTCCGGTTATTGCGTCGCTTTAGTCTTAGTCTTAGTTTAGTGCTAGGTTATCCTATATCCTTTTTCTTTTTATTGCTTGGTCTCTCCGTATCTTCTGTTTTACTTTATGTTCGATATTTTTTATTTTTTCTATATTTTTTATTTTACCTCTTTCTTTTCTGTAAGTCACAATGAGCTTAGCTGGCATCCTTCAGTATGCGTCTTACTTTCTACCGCTCATCTCTGCTATTCTAATCTTTCTCATGTTCTTTCTTTCATATGCGATGCCTTCTGGACTCATTGTGACATTCTTTCCTTTATTTTTCTCTGTACTTTATTGTTACTTTCTCTTTAGTTTTTTCTAGATTTTATTTCAGTTATTTTTATAAGTTATCAGTATCTAAGCTTTCAATTGTAACTTTTTGTCTCACTCTTTCTTCCTTTTTTTTTTTTTTTTTTTTTTGCTTTGTTCAGGTTTTTATGTTTATTTTTCCTTAGTATTCCTCGAAATTTTCTTATTTTTTATTTCTGTTTCTTCCTCTGTGTATTTATTTTTTTATGCTGTACCATTTTCTACTATAACTTTCCTTACTTTGTACTACTTATTATTTGCCTATGTATTACTCTCAACTTGTTACTCTCATCCCTACGGGACTATGTCCCTGGATGTAATAAACTGATCTATCTATCTATCTATCTATCTATAAGATGATATCCTACAAAAATATTCATGTCTTTTAATTCATATCAAAGCATTCAATATTCAGTATAAATGGGAATGATAGTGGTTTCAAAGATACTGAGCTGCAAACGATAGTACAGTAGTATAAGAACTGGAGTAACGTTACTGACGAAACCCATCATGACGTGAAGTTAATAGTCGAAATAACAAGTACATCATCTTACAGTCAGTACTTATATCGAGGCGAAACATAATTATTTCTTCGATTAATGTACGGTATCGTTCTACCCACAATATACAATGTAGTTATAATTTCTATGCGCCGTATTCTCTCCATTCGTATACGCGGTACGATACGACCCAATAATATATATAAGTCTCGTGCCGACTGTATGAGAATCGTTACTATACAAAGAATACCTATATTCGCCATGCATTTTAGTACAGCGTGCAATATATATAACAAATGCTAATATAGGCACACCATAATAATGGATGGATGTATCTACCTTACCAATGAATCTACGTTTGTAATAATTAGACGTTTAACTAACGCTACATTAAGGCCCATCCCTAGTCGCCCACCTCCTTTTTGCCGAAAAAGGGGCGGGGGAGGCACATCTCGATTATTATCCGGGCCCAGGCGTCGAAGACGCAAAAATAAAATGCAGAGCGGCGATTCTATTTCAATTCCAAACACATACGTCCGAAAATATGTTTGTTTTATGCGAAAATAGAGCTGCAGCACCGCTTTTAGATTTGTCAAATGTCAATTTCCTCGGCGGCCATAATTATGTAGCTGTACGCCGAGTTTCGCTTCCCCGGGAGGTAAGTGGCGCCACGAATATATTGCTCCGACGCAAGAATAGTACACTAAGAGAGTGATATCCTTGGGTCCGACGGTAAGTGTAGGAGTCTGTGGGCAGGACGCGCTTGGTATTCTGTGGGTAAGACCGCTCTGGCAGGCCGCCATGTTACACGGTGCGTGATCTCTCCGCGTGTCTTTATCACTGACAGCTGACTACATCGATCGGTGAGTCGGAGAGATCACGCACCGTGTAACATGGCGGCCTGCCAGAGCGGTCTTACCCACAGAATACCAAGCGCGTCCTGCCCACAGACTCCTACACTCACCGTCGGACCCAAGGATATCACTCTCTTAGTGTACTATTCTTGCGTCGGAGCAATATATTCGTGGCCCCACTTACCTCCCGGGCAAGCGAAACTCGGCGTACAGCTACATTATAATGGCCGCCGAGGAAATTGACATTTGACAGATCTAAAAGCGGTGCTGCAGCTCTATTTTCGCATAAAACTAACATATTTTCGGACGTATGTGTTTGGAATTGAAATAGAATCGCCGCTCTGCATTTTATTTTTGCGTCTTCGACGCCTGGGCCCGGATAATAATCGAGATGTGCCTCCCCCGCCCCTTTTTCGGCAAAAAGGAGTTGGGCGACTAGGGATGGGCCTTAACCTTGTAGAGATTTGCAGAAAGTATGATAACTTCAACTATACTGGTTGTTCTCGAGTTCACACCTCTCTTCAATGAAGACCATAACACAATGAAAGTTTCTTCACTATTACTTATGATTATAACTACCAAAATGTGCACTGCGATAAAGTATGAGCATGATTATCATATTTGCGGAATATATCTTTTTTAATATACCTAGTAGTAATAGTTACTATACAATTAGGAGATATGTTGGTACAATTTTTTCTCCGTGTAGAATTAGAGAGACCCTAGGTGATTTCAATATGTAAAAATTCTCGCGGATTTTATACTTTAAAGTTTCCTTGAAACTCCTATAAATATTCGACAATCTCACATTAAACACTTGTTTCAATTTTTCAAATATGTTTTCGACAGCGAATTCAAACTCTTCGGACGATAATTGCGAGACGGACGAGAACCAAAATATAAATACACAGACGAACAAGAAAGAGGACAAAGTATCCCGCAAACCTCTTTCCACAGTCAATAAGGACAAGTCCTTACTACGAGCTTCTACAAAAAAAAATGACCAAACACAAAGTCAGAAGCGATTCAGTTACGACACAAACCGTAACGGAGCACCAAAAAGACAGAAAACCGCGGGTGAGTCATTAT
Source organism: Macrophya alboannulata (assembly GCA_949628255.1). Lineage (NCBI taxonomy): Eukaryota > Metazoa > Arthropoda > Insecta > Hymenoptera > Tenthredinidae > Macrophya > Macrophya alboannulata. The sequence goes on along the minus strand of OX451206.1, from coordinate 27,769,265 downwards.
TGATGAGGTTTCAATGTAGTTATTTGATATGAAATTTGGTGAAATCGCCCGGCAATAAGTCGTTTGTATCTATTAAACCAATTCATCAGATGCAAATAGCAGCTTAGTGAGGTCTATACATGTAAATTCGAACTAGTGTATAGTCTCGTCACACCTTGCACATAGCAGTGACAAATGTTCACAGTCCAATATCCTAAGTTCAACATCAAGTGAATACAACTCTTCAGTTGAAACTAGTGGACTTAGTAGCGGCATGCAAGCTGTGCACCAGCTAACCCCAACATCGACCAAATCTCCATGTGAGTTATTATGAATCTAGCTCTATAAAGACACCATTCAACATTCGTTCTGTTATAAAAATTGGGCGTATAAATTATTCCAAAGGCACTTCGACACGGGTCCTTGATGCAGTGTGTCGAATCAACTCGACACCTCATTTTCCATCAGCCGCACAAAGCCCTATAACCAACCAAGAAGAGGAAAATATGTTGACACCACACCACACTAACTTCAGTAGTCAAAGTATAATTGCTCGTTTCTGAAACTTAAGTTGTATCTAACTCATTTAATAGTTTCTACTAATTATGATTTCTGAATTGAATAAGGATTTTCGGGGACTTGGTTGAGCATAAAAAACGGAATTGCTATACTTAATCAAGATGTCAAAGCTATAAAAACTGATATGAGTTCATGCAAAAATGACATACTCGAAATGAAGAACGTTCTAAAGGATGTATTGCGGAAAGTGCCGGGAGTGAAGAACCCCAGCCTCGAAGAGACATACGATCTATCCCTTACACTTTCAACCATTGATGAATTCAAGGCATTCAACACTAAGTTAACGGATAATGACGCCTTTCGGAAGGATTTTGTGAGTATCAGATTAAAATATTCTTTATCCTCAACCGTAGACGACACCGATTAAATTCACGCTAAATAATGTCTATATATATATTTATAAGGTCCTATCATTGATCTTCAAAATTGATTCATCCAACTCATTGGCCAGAAATATCGCCACTATGCTAAAAAAGTTTTCATCAAGATCATTGGCAATGGAACTTACTGCTAGTAAAGCCATGGCTGGAGTCTACACCAAAATTAATTATTCCCTGCATAATAAATAGTAGGTCCAGTATTTGAATATTGATGAATCATTTTCCATTTATTATTTCAGATGCGTTCAAATCCAAATGCGAGAATGATCTAGCCATGCACAGTGTAACGGAAAAATCTTTTTTCGATAAATTGGGCAAGGTATTGGGTAATGCGAGGGACTGGGAAGGGCATCGGGAGCATAGAAAACCGGCCAAGTAACCAGATCCATAAAACGAAAGATTACTTATTTCATCAATTATTAGTATCATGTCTTAAATAAAAAATTGAATAAGTGCAAGTACTTTTTGTCAATTCATTCAATATTCATCATTTATACAATGCTTTTCCAATTCGATAAATGATGAATATCAGATACACACACACACACACACACACACACACACACACACATACCTATATAGCTGATAAACTCCTGAAAGTAGCCAGAGCCAGAATGGACGCTGATCAGCCAGCCCTCATAGTGTGCAGCCATAACTGGGTGTTTTAGACGGGACCGATCATCTAAATTAGGTTTGAGCTGTGCAGCTCAGCGTTACACGCCGTACCGGGCGCAGAACAGCCCACCCATTCAGCCCCCACTTAGTAAACAGATATACTGAACATCGCCCATTTAGCCCGCGGTCCGAATTTCCACATGGGAGGCAAATGCTATTCATACTGTTCTTCAAGATTGGGGTCTTTCTTAATCAATTAAAGCGTTGTGACACCACAAATTCCAACTTAGGTTGTATGAATGGTGCAGCAGTTCTTTTGGAACAATGTTCGGATACAGATATTTTATGTCTTCTCCGTAGACACCATATCTTTGAAATTATTTTGGCCAGTATTTTCGACGCGAAAATGCCTAATTCAAACAGATCAAACGTATCATTATTCAAGAGATTCCAAAAGTGGTGTGGAAAATGCGGATCTGAAACTAAAATCATTTCATCATATCGAAAATGTGAATATTCTTATCGACATTTTATTAGGAGATATTCAACCACGTGACGATTATAAAGAATTACTAGAATTGAGTAAAATTTTTATTGGAGCTATTTCACCCGCTGCCGTCGAATTTGGCAAGCAATGGGGCATTTCACCATGCACGTTGAATGGCTAAAGCGATATACTGTCTAAAAATTCATTCGGTTAGCGAAAATTTTCAGTTAATAGCAAGAGAAGAAAAAGCGATTTCGGAAATCTGCTTGTTTATCGTTCTGGTTTACATAAAAGCGTGGTTTACAGCACCTCTCGCAGCAAGGGCTCGCAATCACGATCTACAGTTTTTCAACAAACTGTGTGATTATCAAACCATAGACTTCGATTTATCCCCAGTTCGTACAAAAAAAATCAAAAGGCATTTTTTGGTATTGGAATCCCGAAACGAACGCGCTGTCGTTTTTTGATGATGAGTTGTCAGTGAATGTTAAAAGTAAAATGGTGACCGCGTTGAATGGAAATGTGGATCAAAACACTGAATATCCTAAACAATTGTACCTCAAGCTGAATTAATTTAAAATTTATACCATAAGGAGATGGACTATTTCATAACTTTTCGATCGTTAAATTTTTAGATAGGTTTCAAATAGACAAACAGCTGTTTTTAAAAACCGATATTTCAACTTGGTCAAAAAATGAAATTCTCAAAAAGGTTTTAGAATAGTAAAAAAATTGAAAGGCGTCAATGACGCTACCGAAAGAGATGTTCGTTTGATTGAAGATTACGATAATATTCTTACGAGAAACGAGGAACAAGAATAATATATCGTACAACTCGTGAGTATCGAAGAAAATTCCCCAACGCTAAGAAAGAGACAGTACTCAAAAAATTCCGAAGTGCAGACTGTGAAATGAACGAAGGCGACATTAAAAATGTAATGTTAGGTCTCACTTTTATAAAATTTAATAAAAAACCATTCATTATCCGAGGATGTTAGACGTTCGGTTGTTTCCTTAAGGGGGTGAGGAGTTTGAAAATGGAAAAAAAAAAACGATTTTTCACACCATATTATCAAAGCCCTGTCCATTACTTACATTTTAAGCGGTCAAACGTTGTGTAATCCATGAATGCATAGTGCGCATATCCGCACTTAAAACTTTGAAACTCATTTTCTTGGAACTACGTTTTAACGCACGGCGGGCGTGATTACTCACGAACCAAGGGGCTACCCGAGAAAAAAGATTAGATATAATCATATACAGGGTGTATCAGGTTGAGCGCACCGAATTATGTGGGTAGATTCCTTGAGTTATTCTAAGACTAAATTTCCTTTACCAAAAATTCGAGGGCCTAATAGTTTCCGAGTTATAAAATATCTTAGTTGACCAATCACAGGGCTTGGAGCTGGCCTAGTTAGGGCCGTATCAGAAGAATAAAATAGGTAGTGCCCATGGGTGTGAGCCCGTAAAATTTTATTTTCCTTTTTCGAAGGTGACATCGACTCATCTTCGGGAAATGTCCTCGTAAAGCATACGTCTTCCTTATCTGCGTCCTGGCTCTCTGCCTCGTAGTTTTCAGCGTCCAGGTCCTCCGCTTCGTAGTTTTCGGAGTCCAGGTCATTCGCTTCGTGGTTCTCGTCTTTTAGGTCATCCGGTTCGTCGTCTTTGTTGTCCAGGTCCTGCACGATGAACCTGGAAGATGAAAGCAACGCAGATGACCTGGCGCCGAAGACTACGAAGCGGATGACCTGGACGCCGAAAACTACGAAGCGAATGACCTGGACGACGAAAATTACGAAGCAGATGACCTGGCGCCGAAGACTACGGAGCGGATGACCTGGATGCAGATGAGGAAGACGTATGACGGAAGATGATGTCGACGCCTTCTCCGAGATAAGAAAATAAAATTTTACGGGATCAGACCCACGGGCACTACCTATTTTATTCTTTTGACACGGCCCTGACTCGGTCAGCTCCAGGCCCTGTGATTGGTCAACTAAGATATTCCGTAACTCGAAAACTATTAAGCCCTCGAATTTTTGGTAAAGGGAATTTAGTCTTAGAATGTCTCGCAGAATCTACTCACACAATTCGGTGCGCTCAACCTGATACAACCTGTATGATTGGATCCAATCGTCTATATATATTTGGATCCGTATTTTGGCACGATCCGAGCATATATACATGGATCTAAATATATATATACTGATATCTTGGTATATATGGTCATATATCGTTATATCTACCTATATATGTATCAATTCCACCTAAAGATAGTTAGATATAGCTATATATATCTATATCCAACCTCATATAATTAGATACATCCATATATAGTTAGATATAACTCAATGAAATCAAATCGTCTAAAAACGGTCCCCCATCCAAATACTGGCCCTGAGGATCGTTGCTTAACGTTCTTGATCGAGTGATCTCCGGTTTCCATATGGCTCTAATGATCTCCTATAAGACTAGTTACATTTTTTTGAACTTATAACACCAACGATTATTCTTGATCTTTGCATATTTATATCGAGATATGGTATTTAGCGAACAACTATAACGAATAGCTTATGATGTTTATCGCGACGACAAGATTCTAGGTTAACTACGGGAATCCGCGAAAAAAAATTCTCCAATTTCTGTACAACTAAACATTTCTACTTCTTTGAGAAGATTCATGAAAGAATTATTATTGCTTTTTCTACCTGTAGAATTGTTATAATTTTGGAGTTTACAATGTTGTTGCAATCTGGCATGGATATTTCATTTGCAATGTTGCACAGCTACGTTCCATTCTGGTTGCAGCAATATTACACGTGCAACGTATTGAAAATGAAACATTGCAATATTGCCGCGAAATAGCTACAATATTAGGTGCTACATGGGGAATTATTTGCTAGATAATTTTGTCATTGGATGAAAAAATTGAAATCATATTATCTTTCGAATTGACGGTATTCAATATCAATCCTTAGAAAGAAGTGTCCTTTTTCCACATATTAGAAGTGTTTCTGAGTATATTTTAACAACATATGGTTTGAAATATTCTCCCAGATATTCAGGAAATATTTTCATATTGTATTTTGCAATATATCAGGAAGTTGCTTTTGAAACAATTTTTGAAAGATTTTCGACATATTTATAAAATGTTTGTTTGCAATATTCAGAAATACCCCATTGTTTTATTGTATACCATATTCATGAAACCTTTTAGAAATCTTTCATTAAAATAATTTCAGTGAAATATTTTAGAAATGTTCGAATAAAAACTTCAGTAATAGTTCGAAACATCTTTCGAATAATGCTTCCATCAAAATATTTCAGGAAATCTTCAGTGCTGTGTGGGTATATGTGACCAGACATGATTATATATTACAATATATAGTCATATATTATAATATCTATTTGGATATAGAAGATCATGTCCGTCTATTATATATACTTATATCCAATCAGATCGAATTATATATTGCGATATATGATCATGTATTACTATATATAGTTGAGTATAATCATATAAGCTCAGATCCGACATTAGAGTTAATGATTATATCTGTTCAGATACAATCAGATATACTCATATATTGTTATATATAAGCAGATATAATTATATATGTTCATATATCATTGGATCAAAATCTTGGATATTATCAGATAAGAAAAGATCTAATCATATATAATGATATCTGATTTTATCTGATTATATTTAATATTTTTTTCTCGGGTATGATAATATAGTATTAGAAAAATGTTCTCTTTTCCCTTTTCAAACTCTTAAGTCTTATATTATAAATGAAGGTGCTTCGTCCGGACCTGCGTACGTATTTCAGCTTCTCACCTATTGATTTTAATAATTCTTTTCCTATTCATTTGTTGATTATTTTTCACCGAAATTGGTTGAAATAATACGAAATTACAATGAAAAGATGATATAAGCCTTTTAGGATAGAAAAAAGTGTAATTTTTCCAAAATGAGAATTTGTGGGCGACGGCTACTCTGTACACTGAGAGAATTTTATAGTAAATACTACTATCGCATTATTGTGAAAACACACTAACAACCGATTGTAATAGCCGAAGTAATAGCGATGATTGAATTCAACACCCTGATGATAATATTTACCATCTGTATAAAAAAATTCACGATCTGTATAAAAAAATCTACCACTGAGATGGTAATGGTTACCATCTCTTATGTTATTATGAACCATACAATACCATTTCATATTATATCATTCCAATATCGTACACGCTATCATAAAATTCTCTCAGTGTGTGAAATATAATTGTAGATGGCTGGAAATTTGTGCATAATGACCAACCATGAAACTATATAGTGACGGAGTAGCGGATTTTCCAGCGCACTACAGGCACGGAAAAAATGAATTTTTTCAATGAAAAATCCCATGGTAATTAAATGGGAAAATATACGGGCTTACTGACACGCTTTCCCATCGAACTAGATAGCAGCTGAAGTTTCACCCATATTTTTATTTATTTGTTTCAAACCGATCTAGGGGTTGTCGTGGTCAAAGTTCCATCGGTCCCCAAATAAGTGCCGCCCTAGCCCGTAGTTTGTTTCATATTGGGCAGACAAAAACATTAGGGGCATCAATTTCGATTCAGTATCAAAGAGGAATACGCAGCGGTGGGGACTCAATTAAAGAGGAGATATAAAACAGTCCAAACAGTCCAGGGAACCCAAGGGTTTCATGCAGTTATGCCCACTGTGGAACGCGGGAAAATGATTCTTACGACTCGTTCATCAGCGAAAATTTCGTTCAAGAGGAGTGTTAAGAAGACGACATCAGACAACGGAGCGACAAGGCAATATAACAAGGCAATGTGATAAGGCAATATAACAAGGCAATAGGAACAAAAAAACAATCAGCCCTTTTAAGGGGGGCCTATATAGATGATTTAATCGGAAACGTCAGAAAAGTCGATTTTCGCTTTTTTGTCTGACAAAAAATAATCCGATTGCAGAAATCCTACGATAATTTCTTCAGATCGTGTTCATGAATGAACCAAAGAAGTCCGAACTGGATAACTTCACATTTGTAACGCAAGAAGCATTTTGAAATCAAGATTCGC